>OX421380.1:10012500-10324915 GCA_949126905.1 Amorpha juglandis
CATTAAAAAAATATACTAATACATAAATGGAATACAATAAAAACTAGTGGAGAGACTTGTCTGGTCAGTAAAGCCCGAACTTTAATCTTAAATGTATGACGGTTGGTGGACGACCTGATTTCAAGGGGCAGTGAATTGCTAAAGGGTTATAGATCTGGAAAAGAGGACTGAATGATTTTGGTGCTGTGAGAAGTACATTGAACAAGGTTTTTTTATAGGCGAAGATTTCTGTTGTGTTCGAACCTAATTACTGAAAGGGAGTTAAGCAATAAGGCACAGACCACAGTAGGGGACTTAAGGATAGCAAAAAGAATAGTAAGTGCACGCAGATTACGGCATTGACAAAATAGTAATACATGAGCTAAGAACGATTGGTAGACACATGGTCATACATAATTGAATTACAAAGCACTGCATGGCACTGAACTGCGCTTATCACCGCGAGACATAAGACGTACAATGCCCAGTAATTTCACTGGCTTCAATGTCCTTCAAACAGAAACACAACAGTACTTACACACTGTTGCTTGTCGGCAGAAATAGACAAAGCCTGACAATAACTGTGTTACATAAGCCGAAATAAAACGTTTATCTATCTATCTAATAAGATAATTTGACAATAAGATTCAAACGAAGTACCGAGCTATTGAGAGCTATTGGTGGAAATATCAAGTTGAATTCTCTACCCATCGGTTGTTTGTTACCTGCTAGTACAGCCTGACATTTCGTCGCGTTTACAGTTAAGTTAAAATTGGTATACTGGTTTTTAATGTGCTCTAGATCACAATTTACTTTGTGGATAACCGTGAAAATACAACCTACGATCGCCTGAGTATAGATCTGCATACATATGATACGCGCACTGAAGATTTTATAGTTTGGTTAGTGGCCAACCAAATTTCAAAGTTTTCTAGCCACCCGAAGGTCTCCGACTTGGCTTAACGATTATTATCACTTGATAATAGCCGGAAACGAATTCTAACATGCCTTCCGAATTTGATAAGTCTGAGGGACTTATTTATTTGTGAGAGGCCGTCTGGGTTGTTAATGTTGGTGTTTTGTCTATTTCTACCCAAACAGTATTGTGTAAGCGTATACCTTCACATTGTATTTCCGATTGAGGAGAAATTATTGGGCATTATGATTATTATTACAGTTCGATGCCAGGCAGTACTTTCTTATTCAAATTTATATGGTGTTGCTTCTGTATATGGGTAGGCGTGGCGCTTATCATCAGGCGAGCATCTTGCGAGTTTCATGAATGAGGCTAATTAAAAAGAAATATCTATTATTTTCATTCTATAATCTTTTAAAGTTCGGAGGAAAATACGATGTTAAAATGTTTTTAGTGGGTCAGCCGGTTACGCATCAGGCGAGTAACCAGATTCTGATTAAGATAGGTTTCATTCTAGCGTTCTTTATAGTTTGAGGAAAAAAATGATAGTTTTTTTTTTAAGTTTACCTTTATTTCGAAATTTGTGAAGCTCGGATTCTAAGTGGTGGCTCAGTTATTTGTGATATCATATTATAATATGCAAGTTAGTTGCAGTTGCAAAGTTTAATCCAATATGCGATTTTAATTGAAGTTTATTTAAAATGCAAAAACTTTTGAAATTTAGCCATTTTCGGCATCATGGTGGTGATTTGTCCATTGAATTCCCATTCAATAGATAGATATTTGCCTTCATTATCGACCTGCTTCCGTTGGTCCATTCATTTTACACCTAGTACAAGAAAAACAAGAAGACAATAATAAATTGGCGCTAAAACTAATAATTAACTTTCTTAAATTAACTAATTCAAATTTAATGATTCCTTACGTTTACGCGAATGTTACTCATTGAAATAAAACTAATTTAAACCGATTTTTTTGCGGTTCTTAATTTTAATTTTAGTCCCGACGACGCGAGTCGAATTAAATATTAAAAGAAAAACCCTTTAATAAAAACCGGTTTTCTAAAACCTATCAGTGTATAATATAATAGTAATATTGTAACCTCCACTGTATATCCATATAAAATTATTGCCAATGTTTTATTCGAGATTCACTCGCAATTCAATCTATGATTCCAATCTTAAATGGATGGATTTAAGATTTCTACGAATCATAGATTTATTATTTTAAACAAGTCTGATGTAAAAGGAAATCGATATCTCCGTTAGCTCCCTGGAAATTAAAAAAAGAACTCTTTTCCTATGAAACCTAAAGTACAACTTAAAAAAGAAGAGAAATAGTTGTTATAAAACCGTAGTAAATTTAACGATTTTTTGTCTCTAACGTATCTGGTTTTGGCGTAACCAATTAAGATGATACATGACGTTATTGTAATAAGAAATAAAAGTAACACTTTAGACGTATTATCGAAATCTTTTTAACCGTCACAATAAACGGAGGAGGTTCTCAACTCAACGCGTATATTTTTGTTCGTTTTTAAGGATTCCGTAGCCATGGCAAAAACAGAATACTTATAATTTCGTCCTGTCCGTCTGTCCATCAAAAAATAAAACGTTTGTCAACGATTTTTATGATTTTCTTTTTAGCACTTTGTATTGTCTGTTCGTTCGTATGTCACAGTTATTTTTCTCAGAGACTGTTATGCACTCTACGAATGAAATTTGGATGGTAAATGTATTCTATGAACCGCTACACAAGGTGTGAAATTAAGAATAAAAATTAGTGACTCTCCATACATGTAAGTTTAATCGCACAGGCGTGTGTAGTATCATTGGATAGTACCTTATTAATTATATAAAAAATTGAAGTTTTCACATTATTAATTTTTTCACAGAGTGGTTCGATTACGATGTTTCTATACCTTATCGTTGGCCCATTTTTTTAAAAGTGTCAATTCCATCCACGAGGGGCCAAAATTGAGGGGGGAGGGAAGTTACTAAAACTATATTACGTATTCATTTATGTACCGACCGATAAAAGTAAAAAGAAACTGAAAATATCAAAATTATTAAATAAAAGATATAGTGGAACTTTCAACCATTGTACTTAAAATCGGTTGGATTAGGAGCTGATGATGTTATTCTTTGTTCGTTTTTTAAGTCGGTGTTATTTTTGCCATTTAGCTGTTATACCAGTTTTTGTTACCATGTACGATAAACCTTTGTGCTCATTGTTCAATGATGATGACCATGTCTGAGTTTTCCTTATGTTTGTCATTATGTTGTTACCATTAACCTAATGAAATAACTTCGTAGAACATAATATACTTGTATTCAAGTATGTACTTTGATACGAGATTTATATTACATTTAATTGATGTTACCTATTATGATATTCAGAGCATATGCAAGATATTTTGCTACAAATGTATAATAAATAATAATAATAAATACACCCAACAGTCACACACATAGTCCTGTTCGACACGGGGTTAACTTGTATCGTGGGTATACACTACAATACACTACGAAGGACTTGCAGTCCCACAACACCTAGACTCGAAACAAATATTTGTAGATCACACAAACATGTGTTTCGGTGCGGGAATCGAACCCACGGCCTCTCGCTTCGCAGCCGGCGACTCCCCCACTACGCCACGGAGGCTGTCTGCAATTTATGTATTTCGGATTTATGTATAGTTATTTATTTATACAGTTTTTGTAGCATAAGTGGTGAATGATTATGATTTACGTGAGTTTTACGTTTTTTTTTTAAATGACTGCAATATATTCGTGTTGTTTTTTTATGTTTACTAAATAAAGTAGTCCCGTTCTAGAAGCTAAAGATAATTTTTACATTTTTTTTTATTAATTTATACACAAATCAGTAAGTCATATGGATTACTTTAAATCTAAGATTAAAGAATAATATGTAGTGTTAAATAAAAAAGCGCAAACACAGACCGTTAACAAAATTTTACATAGACAATCAAAAGGCAAAGGTCATGACTTTTGACATTAAAGAATTCAAAGGACCCACACAACATGTGTGTATAAAGGTAAAAAAAAGAATAGTTTTGCCAACGATTTATATGATTTTCTTTTTAGCACTTTGTATTGTGTAGAGTGTGAATCATTATGTTAATTACTACTAGTGCTGCTTGCGGTAAGTTTAATATATAAACACAGGTAAAGGATTCTAAAGTCAGATGAAGTCGAACTTACTAAGGTGCAACACATCTGTGAATACATTACAAACATGTCTGTGCCTTCATTCTTTGTATTGTGTTTCGGTGTTCTCGCCGTTGGCGTTAGTGTAAGTATAACTTAGAATTTGAATTTGAGTCGAATTTCAAGTAGTTTTGGGCAGCGTTTACATAATTTGTTAAACGTCTCTGTAAATATTTTGTGTACATTTTGGTACAAATTGGCTTGAGTGGGTTATTTTTATTAATCATTTTCTAGGAGTATACCAAAGTATTTTGTTTTCTGTGCAGACTATGATTGTTTAAATTTCATCAAATATTATGTTAAAGTTTGTTTAATTAATGTTTTTGTAATTATTATTAAAGATTAAGGTGTCGATGTTTCCTTCAGGTTTCTAAAACCTTATTATGCGCAATCCTAAATTCAAGTAGATAAATATTTGCTAGATGTATTTTAATTTTGAATTTAAACCGCCTTATCAGTTTATTTCTAGATGGAAGTACTCGGTAGTTGAGAGTAGAAATAGCAATGTAGAGCATGAATGTATGTTTAACCGACTTAAAAGAGGAGATTCTGCCTTCGACTAATACTTACTTTTATTTTCCAGGCTTTAAGTGATAGTGAAAAAAACCATATAAGCGAATCAATCCTTCCTCACATTGTGAAATGCTCACAAGAACATGGAATCTCAGAAGGTCAGATCAAAGACGCTAAGGACTCTTCCAACCCTCTCGGTCTTAACCCGTGTTTCTTGAGTTGCGTTTTAAAAAGTGCTGGCATTGTGAGTATTTATTTTTCACAAAGATTTATGTCATTTAGATATATTGATTAAGAAGGTGTATATGAATCGGGTATTTCAGAAACCCATAAGTCATATTTCTTTACCAAACGGGTTTTTTGCGTTTTTAGTGTTTTTCAAAGATATAGTTAAAAACTATACTAAATTAAACATTCCTAATGTTAATAAAATAAAGTTAAACAATTTTATGTATCAAAACAGTTTTTTGCTTCTCCTAGAAAATTACTTTGCTTGACTTATGGGGTTTCTGAAATATTTCTATACATATTCATATTATATATAGCGTTTTTTGGCATGGCACAGTGACTATACTAGACGTGATGTTATGTACAGTGCAGTCCAAATATAATGTTGACCTTCAAGAGACACTGATGCCCCTCGATGGTAAGCAGGGTTACCGGCCTAAACGAGCCACTACAGCGGTTTTATCATGTACGGTGGTCGCTATCCAGTTGGGTACAAAAATGATCAGGTACCCTCTAGCTAGTCTACTCCGGTAAAAAAACAATATTCATGTACCTGTACATACCTAAGGATTCTCCATAAGAATTTCACAGGTACGTGAAGTATACTAACCAGCTAAGTGAATTAAGACCCAATCCCTCATTAGTATAGGAGGCCCATGTCCAACAGGGGACGTGTTTAATACAGTAATTATGCTCGCCCAGTAGAATATTATATCATATTGATGAACTATTGGATCATTCATTGCCCTTCTGACCACTTGCTAGAAACTGCGATGTGACTTGATTATGTCATTATTATATAATAATATGCAAATAATTGATGCGATTAATTTGTTTAACGATGGAAATGCACCGTGTGACCTCTATTTCATCTGGTTTATATAAAATATTATGTTCTCGCGTAACATTTATTCTTATTCAGATGTGACTTGTAATATTGGATATATTTGCCGCCTCTGATGTTAGATTTGTTTTGGTTTTTATTAACCTTATTATATTACATACTGCAGCGGTAGGCAGCGGCGTGGCTGTGCCCGCAGCGGTGGTAACCGCTTACCATCAGGTGGGACCGCTTGCTCGTCTGCCTAAGGCTATAAAAAAAACTGCCCCACTGCTGGGCCTTAACGGACCTTCTTATGCATTAGATCTTAGTCCACCGCGCTGGTCTATTTTAGGTTGGTACACTTTACATACCTTTGGAATTTTGTGAAGAATTCTAAGGTAAAACACCTGATATGCTTATCATGAGACGAATATTCCGCTAAACTATGAGTGCAGTAGTTGATCCTCTGCCTACCAGATATATCACAGGGAAAAATAACATAGGTTGCATGCCTTCACGCATTATTAATATTAAGCAGCCGATGTAATTTAAATAAATTATACATACATTTTTGCAGTGCTGTATTTAGTGAAAGGCGAACAAAAGGAAGAAAACGTATTATTATTCTACTTGTTATTACAGTTGAGTTGTGGAATATTTAAGGATTGTAATTTTATGTAAATATATAAAAGTAACTTACCTGTCTATGTTCAAGTTGGGTGGACAGACAATCGCTTATTTTAATACTTTGCGCCCTGGGCATTTAAAGTTTACTACCTCTTAAACCATAGCCGCCATTTTCGGAATATAAACCAAAAGTGCACGGTGCGACAACATTTATTTCTTTATTTATTTATTATCAACCTATATATTAGTTATAGCTTTGTTGTCTATACATAGTTTTATGTGTTTTATTTTACTTTCTTCGCATCTCATAGGCGGCATAGGCATAGCCTGATGAGTCAAAGGGTATTTTACTATGTGTATTTTATATAAGGAGTAATTTTTATCTGGCAAGAAATCATGATAACGAAACCTTTTTCAAATTTATTAAAAGTCTAGCAACCCGCATTAGGGCAGCGCGATGGATGGAATGTCTGCTCTTCTCAGTCATCAGGGGGGGTCTAACAGTGGGACAATTCAATGCATGGCTATTATTATTTTATGGTTGTTTTATTATCAGATTGACAAAGATGGTAAATTCGACGTTGAAACGACAAAGCAAAAGAGCAAAAAGTACATCAACACTGAAAAGGACCAATCTAACTTTGAAGAAATTATTAAGACTTGCACTCCAGGTATTGTATTATTCCCTAAAAATAAGATCATATAATATTCTTAACTATTTTTTTTATTATTTTATTGAATGACGAGACGAGCAAGGCGCTCGCCTGATGGTAAGCGCCACGCCTGCCCTTAACAGAAGCAACACCACACAGAACTTTGAATTATAAAACACTGCATGGCACTGAACTGAATACTTACTAAGTTACGGAGACTATCTCAGATATCTTAGTTACTTTATTGCTCAACGATCCTAAATCGTGATTAACCACTACATCTATAAAGTAAACCTATACACTACACCTATTTAAACGTCAAATTGTATGAAAATTTTACATGTGAACATGTTTAGTGGTCAAACCCGATTTAGAATCGACGCACAAGTGGGCCTAAAAAAGTCTAGTTTTTTGTATAACACGTGCAGTTTATTCTTAAATGAATTATGTACGAAGTTCAAGGTTATACGATCGTTTTTATGGTTCTGTACGCAAAATGTACGAATGGACAGTGGCGTAGCGTAGTAGGGGCAGAGGGTGAAATTTACAAATTATAGTTACACATTGAAATCAATACATAGTATAAAACGAAGTCACTTACCGCTGTCTGTCTGTCTCTGTGTCCCTATATATGCTTAGATCTTTAAAACTACGAAACGGATTTTGATGCGGTTTTTTTTTATAGATAGAGCGATTCAAGAGGAAGGTTTATATGTATAATACATGCTTAGTATTAGCATAGTAGAGAAACACTGATAATTTGAGGTTTCTAATGTGATGTCGTAAATAAACACATTTTTTGCACTTACATTGCAAACGCTGGCTAAACCCTACGAGATAGATCAGAATAATGTACTACAGTACTGTACACCTTAAAAAGGTCATCCCGGCTTTGCAAGGGTCCACCTACCTGCCTAGACGCTAACACTTCGCCCGATGTTGTGCATCGATCTATCTTCGATATCACTTCATATATACATAATAATATATGAGTAGGTGGTAAGAACCTATACGAGAGTCAGTCTAGATAGGAATCGCCACATTGCCTATTTATGCCGCTATGCAGCAGTTTGTAAGGATCGCTGTGCTTGGGTTTGAAGGCTATTCAAGGTAGTAAAACACTGGGTATTTTGAGAGGTAACACTTTATGTGTCGGGGTGACGAGCGGAATCTTGCGTCGAGCAATCCTACTAATATTATAAACGCGAAAGTTTGTAAGTATAGATGGATGGATGGATGTATGTTTGTTACTCTTTCACGTAAAAACTACTGAATGGATTTTAATGAAACTTTACAATAACATTGCTTATACATCAGAATATGACATAGGCTTCTTTTTATCCCGGGAAAAGCAGATCACGCGGGCGGAGCCGCGAGCAAAAGCTAGTGTCTCATAATTCAAAGTTCTGTGTGGTGTGGCTACTGTTTATGGGCTGGCGTGACGCTTACCACCAGGCGAGAAACCTCGTCTCATCTTTTAGGCATTTAAAAAAATCAGTCTCCGGCTAGTGATAGTCTTATTAACGCTTTAATCTCATCTCACTGACGGGTGATTGCTCACGTGGCTTTATACGGATTATTTTTCCTACTACAACCAGATTTTAACTGACGAATAACAACGAACAAATTTTACCTCCAAAAGGCCAGTACCATCGGGGATGAAAGACTAAAAATTTAATATTTATCCGCCGATTCTTTGGTTACAGTACTACAGTAAATTCCGACTAGTTGATAACATATTGTTAAGAGCTTAGCTTTAATTTTAAACGATTGTTACAGTGAACGAAAAGAATGTGATGGATGGCAACAAAGGATGTGATAGGGCCAAGTTTCTGATCTCCTGCTTCTTGGAAAACAAGGGTGATGTGAGTAAAAAATCACTTAAGTACTTAAAAAAAAAAATTGCTATTGACCCGGGCGCAGATCCGCTGATTTTTTTTTTATTATTTTTTATGTTTTATAATTTTTTTTACCTTTTATAGTTTTTTTTTACTTCTTACAGATTTTTTTTAATATTTTTTTGTATTTCGCCTTACAACCCGGGTCGAGAAGTATGTGACTGTTGCATATGCTTATAAAAAAACATATAAGTCGTGCAAGAATGACTTCAAATATCCATAGTAGGATACGCAAAAATATACTAGGGGATTATTAAATCTAGTGCTGTTTATTATTTTTCAAAGATGTCAATTATAATTATTTCTGTACTCAGCAACGGAGCATGAAGAATTAACCAGCCCTGAGTGTTGAAATATTCGAATCCTATTACATGACTTAATGTCAATTAAAATTAATTGATGTCTCTTATTGTGGTAGTAAGACTGAATTCTTAAAATATTTTTTATTTATTTTTGTTTTTATATTTTTCAGTTCTCACCATTCAGAATTTAAGAAGTATTAACTGTGATATGTGAAGATACTAGACGACGAGCAATGGCTTCGGTATCTTTGTAGTTTTATGATAAAATAAATATATGTGGTTGAATGTTCAATTTTGTTTTATTATACTACGTTTAGATGAACATTACCATTTTTTTTGTAGTTCTATAAGTAAAATATGCCTTTCTATTTTACGCGACTGTATGCGGTAAGGAATCATTTTTATGACTGCGTTGTAGTTTGTACATCTTACAAAACAAAAAAAACAACGGGTTGCACTCCGGGAGTGCAGGCAGAAGTAAAAACTAGAAAATTAACGTTGTGCATTTTTGAATATTTTGGAATGGTTAGGGAATAATTTCACACGAATTGCTTAGTATAAAAGTACTATCATTTATGTGGTTAAATACAATATTCATTTATTGTACACAAAAATGACAATTTATATTACACTAGCGGACCCGGCCACGCGTTGCTGTGCCTAAGGTATATGTTAAATTATATCGTAGTAAACCATTCAATACAGTATGCGCCATCTATTCGATACTTATGGAACTCACAGATAATTATAACTCCTTTTTCATGTAACAAATAATATGCAATAAATAAAATTGGCTGTCATAGGGACTGCCGATAGAAGTGAAAACTTAAGTATATTTATTGAGTACTCACTCTCAACTCAACTCTACTACATTGCACTGCAGTCCAGTCCAGTCCAGTTCCCCGTCCAGTCGGGTCCCCAGTCCAGTCCGGTCCCCAGTTCAGTCCAGTCCCCCGTCCAGTCCGTTCCCCAGTCCAGTCTGGTCCCCAGTCCAGTCCGATCCCCAGTCCAGTCCGGTCCCCAGTCCTATCCGGTCTCCAGTCCAGTTAGGTCCCCAGTTCAGTCAGGTCCCCAATCCAGTCAGGTAACCAGTACAGTCAGGTCTCCAGTCCAGTCAGGTCCCCAGTCCAGTCAGGTCCCCAATCCAGTCAGGTAACCAGTACAGTCAGGTCTCCAGTCCAGTCAGGTCCCCAGTCCAGTCCGGTCTCCAGTCCAGTCTGGTCCCCAATCCAGTCCGTTCCCGAGTCCAGTCCTGTCGGGTCCCCAGTCCAGTCACCAGTCCATTCCCCAGTCCAGTTCGGTCCCCAGTTCAGTTCGGGTCCCCAGTCCTGTCCGGTCCCGAGTCCAGTTCGGTCCCCAGTCCAGTCCAGTCCCCAGTACGATTCGGTCCCCAGTCTAGTCCAGTCCCCAGTCCTGTCCGGTCCCCAGTCTTGTCGGGTCCCCAGTCCAGTCTAGTCCCCAGCCCGGTCCGGTCCCCAGTCCAGTCTGGTCCCCAATCCAGTCCGTTCCCCAGTCCAGACTTGTCGGGTTCCAGTCCGGTCCCGTCTGGTCCCCAGTCCAGTCACCAATCCAGTCCGCAGTCCAGTTCGGTCCCCAGTTCAGTCCGGGTCCCCAGTCCTGTCCGGTCCCGAGTCCAGTACGGTCCCCAGTCCAGTCCCCAGTCCTGTCCGGTCCCCAATCCAGTCAAGTCCCCAGTCCAGTCAAGTCCCCAGTCCAGTCCAGTCCAGTCCACTCCAGTCCAGTCCAGTCCAGTCAGACGCGAAACCACAAGTTTAGCCTCTACTCTCCCCTCCGTCTTACGAATTTTCGATCAGGTCACGTGTCCTGACGCGAGTATAATATTTTATACCAAGAAAAGTGCTCAACGCCGCTAAAGAATCAATTGGTACAATAAAATATAATCCTTATTTATAAAGTGCCATTTTCTGTTACGAACACCGGTACCTACATATATTGAAGTCCTTTAATGACAGACACACGCGTCAGTAACGCTAATTTATCGCAACTGACTACTGTTTCTAAACTTGACACTGGCGAAATTGTCGTTTTCACGACACGGTCAAAAACAATAAATTGGAATTGGAACTGACTACTGAAAGTATCAATCATGCGGATCACGGTCGCTTTTAGTCAGAAGTTGGCAAAAATGAGTAGCTTTACTAAATCATCGATATATCACTTGACGCAACGTAATGATACGAATTCTATATTCAAGCTTTTCAAGTTTATTCCACAATGAGCAAGGTTAATTAACTTGTGTAATAAAGCGTTCACGTTTGTTTATAAATTGACGTTCTTGGATAAAGGTCTATTCGGCCGATATAGCTGAGCATTATTACAATCTGTAATGTCATTGTCATTGTAAATGCTAGTCTGACGCCTTGACTTATTATTCTGAACTAGTTTTATTTATAGTCATTTTAGAGTTTAAAGAAACAATAACTTCTGTTAATATTTATTATCCAAATCCGGATTTAGATCTTGACTGTGCTTGACACATCAAAATTAAATAACATGGCAACGTGTTTTGGAAGTAGTGCTAAAAGTTTTACGATATAATTAACTTCACCAAATTCCTGCAACAATTACTAAATTTGAGCCTTTCATTCCTAAATTCACCTTCTTAAGAATTTATTTTTAAAATTTAAATGTGACTACTACCAAAGTAAACGCTATCGAATTTAAAAAGAATCATCGAGATCGATCCTTGTTTTTTTGCGTTGTTGCGTCGGATAACAAACAGAACTGACATATAAAACTTAAAAATAAAAAAGCTGAGTCGTTGCTATCAATTACTGACTTATAATAAAACTTATATAACACCGACTCAAAGTTAGTTAGACATAAAATTTTTGCTTTTCAGTTTTTTAAGCGGTTATATTTTTGTTTTTTTAAGATCATGTTGTGTTCCACTTCAAGGTAGATAAAAGTTACGCGGGAGCGCCATGAGGTTTTTGAATCAAAAAATGTAGAGTCCAACTCTTCATGATGAAGATTTATTTAAGACTGAATTAAATCGAACAATTATCCTTATTTATACTCTTAACTTATTTACAATGCGTATCCAGTTCCAGGAATTATGCTCATAATAAGGTCACCGGCTAGACACTAGATCAGCACTTTTATTGTCAACATGTTTTCATTTAGTTCCAAGAACTTTAGTCTAAACAAGAGTATCATATTTCCAATGGATAGAGCCCTTACTTTAGTAAATAAGGTCATTTGAATGTCAAGTAAGTTGGTACTATGTTATGAACTGGTGCAGGGTACATAACTCCTCCCCCCATAGCTTCGAAATTATCAGAGGAATGGTTATTTCTCTGATTATTTCGATATACATGTTATACTTTAAAAGGTTATATTTATATGCGATACACACAAAAATTAACAGAATTATGATTATAATATAACAATAGAGTAATTGCGCTAACACTTTTCACAAGAATACCCATTTCACAATTTTTCACTTCACTTTCACTATTTTTCAGCAGCTCATTCAGATTTTGAAGTGTTCTTAATTCGGCAGCATCCAAATTTATAGGTTTCCATTGCGTCTGTGGCTCTATGGTCGTTGTTTCATTATGAAAGCTTTTTGTAAGTATATTTTCCGCTTTACTGGCTTTACTGTAGAGAATCTATCTTAATTTCTCTATTGGCTCTATTTTTATAGAGTTTATTATAACCGGTATGGGTTGGCACGAACTGGTTTTATATTAAAAAAATCATCAATTATGTTATGTAATACAAGTGTCTTCTAAGGGTAAATGAGTTTCATCCCCGTAGCACAGGAACGTCGCCTCATAGAGTTCACTGCACGGCTGGTAGAGTAAGAGCATGTATGACCCTTTTACTAGGAGGTAGGGATATTTTGGAATATGATCATTGTCTTAATAAAGGAAATAGTAATGGATATTTAAATTACTTTATAACAAATGTACTTTTCATTTTCTATTACAGGTATGTCTGAAATGAATATTATTTGACTTCTTTTCAAATAAACTTTTATCTTAATACATAATTTTATCTTAATTAGGCTACCATAGCTTACTGGGTATACTAATATCCCTTTTAAATTTTACCAAGAAGTTAAAACATTCCTTTCACTTAATAAAACTGCGGCTCTACCACACAATCAGCTAGTAATAACATGAAATACATAATTCGACTCTATTACTGTATTTGGTGAATCGACATTTCTTTATATAAATTCATATTTTTTTTTTGTTAAGTACATATAACATAATATGGTCACTATAAAACAAAGCCAGGATGTGCAAATGTTAAAAAAAAAATTGTACTTGCTCGGCCATTGTAAATAACTTAATTAATGCTTATGCTTTAAACTTAATGTTTATATCTCAACAAAAAAATAAATAAAAAAATTATAACTCATTAAATTCAAATAACTTTCTTAATTAACAATTAAATTCAAATAACTTTCGACGATTTTAGTCCGAAAATCAAGAATTTAATTTTATATATTTAATAACACATAGTAAATTACAATACTGATTTCAAAATAAATTAAAATTAGCCTGCCTATTTTCGTGCAGAAATCTAAACAAATAAAACTTAAAATAACTCTCTTAATTAACTCGTAAAGTCAAATAACTTTCGACGATTTTTGACCGAAAATTATGACTCTACTTTTATATAATTAATAACACATTAATACAAATTAAAATACAAATTACAAAATTACTTAAAATTAGTCTGCCTATTTTAGTGCAGAAGTCAAATAACTTTCAACGATGTTGGGTTAAAAGTTACATAATTTTGAGTCGCACAAAATTAACCACAGGAAATAGCAAGGATGAGACAGGAAATGTAAAAGGTCTACTTACAGTCCACTCGATCCAATGCCTTCGCGTAAAGCTGCTCTTGTAGACGACTAACCACCTTCGGTTCCCTCCTTTTATCAAATTTATTTGTTTGCAATTGGTTTGCGAATACTCAACACCTTAAAAGCTCAGGACCAATTTTTGGTGTCCTTCGATGCTCTGTTTATAAGAGTGTCCTACCAATTGGTTCGCTAATACTCATCACCATAAGCTCAGGATCGATTTTAGTATCCTTCGATGCTTGGATTATATGAGTATCCTACCGACTGCGCCAGATAAAAGTTACGCGGGAGCGCCATGAGGTTTTTGAATCAAAAAATGTAGAGTCCAACTCTTCATGATGAAGATTTATTTAAGACTGAATTAAATCGAACAATTATCCTTATTTATACTCTTAACTTATTTACAATGCGTATCCAGTTCCAGGAATTATGCTCATAATAAGGTCACCGGCTAGACACTAGATCAGCACTTTTATTGTCAACATGTTTTCATTTAGTTCCAAGAACTTTAGTCTAAACAAGAGTATCATATTTCCAATGGATAGAGCCCTTACTTTAGTAAATAAGGTCATTTGAATGTCAAGTAAGTTGGTACTATGTTATGAACTGGTGCAGGGTACATAACTAGGTAAAGGCTTATTTTTATTTTGAAAGTTGTATACAATCTTCATCTATGTGCCAGACAGCTATGTGCTTGAAATAATAGCTCCTAAAAGAATAGACCGATTGGTTTTGTGTTGTTTTTTATTTGATAGCTTATTTAATCGTGATTGTTCTTAGCTATGTTTGTAAATCTATTCGACTATTTAGAGGTTATAGATATTGATAACATGAACGTTAATCGATTATGATTATGGTCTCGACTTATGAATCACCATAGCCTCGTTCGAATTTCAGCCGAGTATAGCACAGCTGGGTGAGGTTTATTTGGATGTGATTCACATCCCAGCTTAAGATAGAATAAAATATATATATATGCAGTTTAAATATCACCATTTACTATCATATAATTATTCTACACCGTTACATAACTTGTCCGCTGTCCTTGGTCGTCGTTGATAGATTCTTTTCAAAGCTTATTGAATGTATCAGATGTCGAAACCGAACTGAAATGAAGTAATTAGTATGTTAGTTACACACACAATCTCAAATTAATAAGAATCACAGCTGACGTCATAGATGTCGACATGATAGCCAACATACTCTTGTTGACTTATTTAGAAGATAAAAAAGGAGGAAGTAAAGTGACCGACAGCCCATGAACACTTACAACTAGAATTAGTAGGAGATTGTTGAGCCCCCAGTAAAGCAAAAGGGGCTAGGTAAGTATAGCTAAGGTAGACGGCGAATCTTGACATAAACTGGATAGTGCCAATTAGAAAATTATCAGTCATATCGTAAATGAAGTCTTTTAAAATATTCTGACACAACATTTTATACCAAGGTATGGAGCATAATGCGAAAAAGTGATAACTAAATAGATAATAATGTAAAATCTTAGTTACCTTTGAAGCATTTTCAACCATACATTTATATGCCAGCATAGCCCTCTCGCAGCCCTTCTCTCCGTCACCTACATCTTCGGAGTTGACTGAAAATTTTAATCATACTTTAAATATTTTGTACAGCATTTTTATCGAATAAGTTATTTATAGCATATGCATTTTGACTGTTATAACCAGTTGCTTATTAGCATACCAAAAAGACGGACCTGATTGTAATTGATCACTACTGCCCATAGACACTTACAAAACCAGAGGGATCATCAGTGATTTGCTGGCCTTTGAGGTAAGGAGTGGCTCTTTCCTTGAAGGTCCTTAAGTCGTAACGGTCTCGAAATATTGCAAGCCCAAGCTGATTCTACAAAGGTGCTGTACGGGGACGGAAACAACCGTGCAGATCGCACTATAAATTAGCGTCATCCATTTAGATGGTGGGATGGAATCTCAACTTGTGTCGCATTATGTGGTGATGTAATCTAGCAACTAGTTTTTGGAGTGGTAGAACCACGCTGTAGATAGTTTTGTCTACACTCCGCATGAATGGGCCGGGTCATTACCACTATCACACAGAAAACCGCTATAAAGTAGCGGCTTGCTGCTGCGTTTCATACGGTGAATGAGATATCCGGAGGCCCAAATACCGTCCCCTTCCCAATCCCTTAATTACCCCTTCCCTTTGATCTCGGCAATGCGCCTATGATTCTTCTAGTGTTGTGGGTGTACATGGGCGGTGGAGATTACTTACTACCAGGTGACCCTCCTTGCTCGTTTGCCCGTCTATACTACTAAAAAAATGGTATTAATCCAAACAACTTCTCGGAGCATTTCTGACGATATATGCGATAAAAGGTACAAATAAAAGCAACATCTCTTCACTGTGCTAGTGAGTCCAATCGGAAAGAACTCGGCTATAGACGATTCGAGTCGTTCTATGTTGACACCAGCATTTACAGGCTTATATTTAGGGTACGAACCATCGACAACGATCTTTATTTTCCCAGATCTGGAAGCATTCATGCTCCAAGCGAGATGCCATTCTGCAAGAACGACCAAACCAAGGTCGAAACATCCCACCGACGTTAAGCGTTAGGAACATCTTATTATCTTGATGATATTTTGAATTGTTCAGCAACAATATATGTTATTTACTCCTTACCGGATGAACAAGAATGCATATATTCCTCTAATTTCTCTAATTCGTCAGCATCATCGAACATTTTCTTTCCTAATTCCATTGCGCTTTCCTTTTGAAGCATGCCTTTATCATCCATCTGTAAATGAGCGATTAAAGCGAAATAAGCAATTAAGTAATATAATATTTTGTTAGAGCCAGATATTTATGGATAATATACTGTGCTATTGAAACTTAATTGACATGCCACCTTTTATAACTGGGCACGGTAAACGAGCCACCTAGTTATAAGGGATCACCTCTGCTCATGAACATCTACAATCTATCTACGTTGTAAACCTTAAACGAAATGACTTTATTAATTACTCACTCTATAAAACGCAATAGCAAGATGTTACTCCATGTTGGTTTTCTGTGAGATAGTTTATTTCAGGGGTTTTAAATAAAGCATAATATATATTAACTTACGACACCAATTTCTTTCATCATGCATGCCAAAAAACAAGCAGCATTGTCGCCTGAGGGCACTTTTTTTGCTCTCAGATCCTTGATATCGTCTTCAGTAATGGTATGGTCTTTAAGGCAACCCAGCCCTATCTTTTCGAAGTGCTCATGGATTTTTTCTTTTTGTTCGTCTGTTATAGCCTGTAAAACATTTTATAACTTCCAATAAATGTGAGGAAAATTTCTATTAAAAAATAAAAATTAAATAAGTATTTATTTTTGCATAAACATACATAAATTTTCAATATAATTAGCATTATGTTATGAAGATGCTTACAACTATTAACATCTGTATTTGTGAGGGGGCACCAAACTTTGCTATATATATTTCTTGGGGACCAGACCATTACTTTCAAATAATTGTGTAAACATATTAAGTAATCTTTATTCCCAAACTTTTATATTTATTTTTGAGTAGTCTATAATTTTGGTATCTTATGGGTTTATTATGTTTAATATACTTTCAGTTTCTAAGTAGTCCAGCTATTTTAGCTACTGCGACACCTTTAACTTAGACTTTCGAGGACGTTAGACTTTTGAGGTTACAGTGTTTTACGACTGAGTTATAGGTATGAGCTCTAAGGAACTCTCCTACTGATGACCGGAGGAAGATCTCCTTCCGAAAGAGGCGTTTATGGTAGATGGTGGTAATTTAAAAATCCTCTTTCTAATAAAACTATATTTATAATGACCTTAAAATATAATTATCATTCCTGATTCTAATTTTGTTGTAAAAGCAATTTAAATAATTTATTGAAATAAAAAAAAATACGGGTTGCACTCCGGGAGTGCCGACAGAAGTGAAAACTTACCAAACAACATGCGAGAATACAAAATTACGGCAACATGTCCACTCGACATGATAAAAGTACATTCTACTCTCTTCGCGTTTATGCGAGCCTGGTACTTTTTACGGCAACATGTTCCAAATAAGAAAAAGCCTAAAAAGTTTTTCTTTGTCCAAATCGTCATTTGTTTATTAATTACGGCTACTGGCCATGAAAAATGGACATTCTACGCTCTTCGCGTTTATGCGACCCTGGTACTTTTTTCCAAATTATAAAATAAGTAAAATATCGTCATTTTATTATCAATATCAAAAACAAAATTACGGTAACATGTCTATTCGCCATAAAAAAAACGAACACAGTCCGGTCAAAGTCCTGTGAAAGTCCGGTCCAATCCAACTGGTCACTGTGTGACGCCACCTGGGACTTCGAAATTATCGAAGGTCCAGGGAAGTCGGCTAGCGCTGGCTGGTCAACTGGCCCGCGTGACGTCTCACGGAAGGTTCTCGAATATTCTGGAACCTTCCGCTCGCCGCCGCTCGCGTTACGGAACGTTTCGGTTCACCCTCCCATAAGAAGTTATCACTTCAAAAAATTAGCTGATAGTTTAGTTAGCTCACGTCTGAATCGAAGGCAAAGGTGCAACTAGTATACCCATGGGTAGGCATATCTCACGTAATTGTTAATAATCTATAACAAAATACGCTCGACCTCAGTATAAAAAAATCGTTTTCACTAATATTACAATAATTAATTTATAGGGAAAAAGAAGGCAAATCTGTCATGCTTTTGCCAAATGTATTAAATTTCACATGAAAATTATAAACCATCGTAAATTAAACTCCATTTAGATGGAAATATTTTCTTGTATGACACAGGTGAGAATATCACAGAAAACTATTATTTACTAGGACGCGTCATAAGATCAAATTGCATGACGCGGGATTATATTTACAACATTCTAAAAAAGAATTGAAATAACAAATTAAAATCATTAAAAACGCTGCCATCGTGCGGCTGCATCCCGGTGGCGTGAAACCTCTATTCCGCTAAATATTTGTATGGCGCAACTCGGCGAGGTCTTTGCCGTGGGATACAGTCGTTAATTTTTTCCTCGGTTGTGAAATAAACTCTCCATGTAATGTGTAAGCCTTTATACATGGCTTCTACATAAATGAAAAAGAAAATACCTATCGCCAATTTCAAATTTGCCAAAAGTACATTTCGAAGTTCTGGTTTTTCTGTGTTTGAGTTCTAGCGACCTTCGACTCCACTATCTTTGTCCATATTTGTAAGCGATGGGATATTTCAGATACTTATATATATTTTATGAAATTTTTACTCACATTTGCCGAGAAGGGAGTTAAAGCCACCAAGCAACAACAGAATACCACTACAGAACGAATCATTTTGATTTTCTGCCTATTGTTTACTCGTATGTCACACAGATGTGACAAGCCTAAAGTCTTAGACACTATTGTCAAATCGTTCAGCCCTCCTGAATTTATATGAATGCCTCTATTACAGGTGGTTATTAGTTTTTTGAAGTTTTGGCCAAATAGTAATGATCATAATGAGGACGCAGCAGTTCAAAGTCGGAGAATTACGGTCATCAATGTCAAATGTTTGTACATAATTGGCACTAGGTAGGTAATCTTTTACTCCTATTCTGTGTCGTCTGAGTCTAGTACATGTATATTTATTGCAAGATTTATTTATTAGGAGAAAAAATTTACTGATGCACGGTGATAAATTAAAACAGATACCTAAATTATTATCATTAAAGGTTTGTCTTATGTATATCTGAACTTCTTCATATTGTAGCTCCGATTACACAATCTGGTATTGTATTTTGTAAATAACTCTCATGCTATTTTTCAGACTTTCATTACTTTCTCTTAGGCGAATTGTTCAATATGCATAGCTCGTGAGTGAGGTGAGACGTATGTATAATCGCCATACCTTCAGGAAATGAATATAGATATGTACCTGTTTTTCAATAAGTATCTCAATTATATTTAGGGCCCAGTTTATAATAATCAAGTTTACACAAATTAACGTATAAATAGGTATTTTTTAAATTACTTAGTAGATGTCTTTCTTTCGATGTAAGTCAAGATGTCATATTTTATTTGCTAAGTGGCATTTATTCAGAGATGGTAAAACAGGCGCTTAACGTCAGTGACAGATCTTAACAAAGGAATCATTTGAATAATCAGTAGATATTTGTTTAAATTAATAGTGAAACTGGTATGGCGATTATTTTATAGAAAGTTTACACTTTTTTCCGCTGTGTCGTTAGCGGTTATGCCTGTTGGCTTATATTACTTAGTCTTATTATTAAATTAAACAAAATGGCTGGCTGCTTTGGATGAATTCTTGCCGTTTATTTATTCATATTCTAATTTCATTAATGCCATGCATTACTTCTCATATTATGTTTAAATCATTTTTAACCGCAGAGTTATTGGGTTAGAAAAATGTGGTACTTTATAACAAACTGGCATATAATTGTAATTTTGTATAGCATATGTGTTAAACTATATTATTAACTTTTATGAATGGTGCTATTAGCGCATACATTCAACAGAATCGACAATTACTCTATATAAAGGGACAATTTAAACAAATTCACGCATTTTATTTTGTGCTATGTGTAAAATGTATTCATTGCTGAGTTTTTCGTTTTGCGTTGGTATATTCATTTGTCATATTGAGGTTTGTGTAATTTATGAGATTTTTTTTGTATAGTTCTTAATCTTTGTGCTCTTGCCAGGTTTGTTTACGTATGTGTTTTGGCATCATGGTTTTTGTCTAATGATACGTTTACATATTACATACTATATAAAAATGGACTTGTAGTGACACACACTTTTATTTGGTAGGGATGGAATATAAATTATAATTCAGAAATACGACGCCTTGTGCCAAAAAAATATTTGTAAATCACATTTCCTAACTGGGTGTATTGATTCTTTTTAACCGACCCAAAAACCTAATGTTCAGGCATAGCTCCGCCAAATGTGTGTTGGATTGTGCAATTTTTTTAATCAGTTATTTTTTGTTTAAGATGTTTTTATTAAAGGAAATAATACGAATCTTTATCTCATTCTTTTATACTCTAAAATATACTATCAATACTTTCCGCAGTGTTGCTTTCCCAACGAGGTAGGCGATCAAAAGACTATTGCACTCGTAATTAATACATGACCATACATCACCAGCCTAATATTCGTCCACTGTTGGACATAGGAATATCCTAATAAACACCTTTAAGTATAAGAAACCACTCCTATGTCATACACATCCTACTGCTGAGCAATGAGGGGGATTAGTCCAGGTTTCGTCAATACGATTTCCTTCACCGTCAAACCGAGCGATAATTATATTGAAATATATTACCCACTGTATCAACATAAAATATATAGTAAAATTTATAATACCTTTTTTATTTTTAAATCATACAGGCAGCATCTCTAGATGACTTGAAGAAGGATTATGTGAACTTTATAATGGATTGTGTTGCAAGTTACTCACTCATTGCTGAGGACCTGGAGGAACTAAAAAAGGGACAGCTGCCTGACAAGGATTCCATCAAGTGTCTCTTTGCTTGTATATATAAAAAGACTGGGATGGTATTGTATTATATTTAAATTTGATCTTCCTATCCAATTTAACTTTCTGTACAGGCTCCATAGGTGTTTGATGATTTTACCAATGACAAGGTAGAAAAAGACACGGTCACGATATATACAATTTTGATATCTGAGACTATTGATGACGTTAACGTATATTGGCATCCATGAACAATCCCAAACAGCAAAATCGCTAGTGTGTCAATTTTATTAATTCTGTAATACTTATGATTTATTATAATTATTATTACTTTCATGGACTCTATTACTTATATATTATTTATTTATTTATTTTAGACTTTATATACAAAATGTATAAAGGCGGACGGATATTACTTGTCATTGAAAACTTTATAGTTCTAATATCATATCTAATTATAATCAGTGGGAATCTTCCTCTTGATAAATTATAAAATTAAACATAACAACCTCTCCTGTAACACTTTTTTCGCCCCTATCATTTGCCTTGCAAGGTATGTTAATCACATTATAACGATTTGCCTTTCTTCCTGATTTGGTATTAGGAAGCGTAAATCATAAAAGAGTAGGAATAAAAAAATTAGAAAAACATCTAAATATTTTAATGGCTGAAGTTTAAAGAGATATTTTCTTCAAATTTACTTAGGAACCATCTCGATGGATCTGCATTAAAATCGGTTCATTCGTTTAGGTGTTATGATGTCACAAAGACACACACAAACATACAAGCTTATCTAAAAAGAGGTCTAATTTATAACATCTCTCTTTTAGACAGAGGGCTTTAAAAGGAAGTACCTTCGACAGTTTGTATTTATGATACAAACATGTTTTAAACATGACTATGATTTAAAATAAATCAAGAGAGTTGATTATTACAAATATAGGATATTGCATATACATAAGTAGCATAATGGTTGTTTCGCAAGGTCGGTGATGATGAGCCTCCCAATTATATGGTCGTTCGACAATGCCTCTTGCGTTGTCATTACAGGCTTTATTTACCGGATATGAACTTTTTTGGTGATTACCGACCGTTGTGGAAAATCCCATGTTTTAGGCGTATATTTAAAAACATACTGTGAAAAAAAATATTTAGCTGGCTATGTTCACCTTTTGATTAACTATTTACCTATAGTTATAAATACCATTCTTCTTGTTGGTCGAAATCATATTTTAGACTGTACTGAACATAAGTAATTTAACATTTTAGTATTATTCCGGTCCTTATTCATATATTTATTTATTTATATAGCTATAATAACAATTCTAACTGTAATTTAATCGTATGAAGAAACGTTATTTAGGGACATTTTATAACATTTTGCTAAAACCTGCCATAGTGGCCCACCTTGTGTGGGTCGCGTTCCAGGGTCAGCTAGTGTATATCCGGTTCTCCCCAGGGGCCTTGCCCCCTGATCCTAACCCTTTCCCATCCCTTTTTCCTTCCTCTCCCCCTTGGCCCTGGGATGAGATACTGTGGGGTCGCCATCATCTTAGGTACTTTGGCAGGCCGGCATGATCTTGCCGACCTACGATGGACACATTGTTTATCGTTGGTCGGCACTATTCTTGGATTGCGCTACACTTACCATCAGCGTAGCGTAGCGTAGTCATTTTGCCGAGCCAGAATAAAAAAAAAATAACATTTAATTCTTTTTCATCAAGATGCATGCTTATTGCACGAAATTAACGTCGTTTAATCAAATGCTGCAAATGGCTTTGAATAAGAACTTTTTTAAATATTTCAGATGGATGATAAAGGAATGCTTTCTGTAGATGGTACAAATGAAATTGTTCAAAAATATTTTTCCGATAATCCTGAGGAAATTAAAAAGGGCTTGGCGTACACTGAAGCGTGTAAAAGTGGTTAGTAATATAAAACAATTGAAACTTCTTAACCGGGCTGTGGGTTCTCTAGACTGTTACGCAGTTTAGGGATAATTTGTGTAGACTAAATAATATTTATAATTTTGCCATTACAAACACATTTGTAATGTGTTAATAGATGAATATATAGCTCAGTAGAATCTGGATTAAACCAACTTTCAGGCAGATAGATAAAGGTGTTAAACTTATAACTGTTCTCTTTTAGTCGGGCTTTAAAAGCTGGGGCGTAAAATATCGACAGCTTGTGAGCTGGGATATTCCAAAACCAGGATAAGAACTGAGTATATTCGTAATTATACTAGTGCTGTCTTTAGAAAATAAATTAACCAACAGAATCCAAATAAGAACAGGAATAGGGTAGTTTCCTATGCCGAAGTGCTTAAACACTGTTGCTTGGCTGCAGAAATAAACAAAGCGGAAAGGAATTGGAAGTGAAGAAAAGGGGTGGGGCCTGCACGTCGGCTTTCTGAGAGACAGTAGTACGCAATCGAGCCGGCACAGTAGCGCTTGGTTCAGCTTGGTTCTACCATTTAAAAAATAATAATAAGGTTAGGGTTATTTTTATGACATGTTGTTTTTATGACAACATAGGACAATAAACAGGGATAACGTGGAAATATTCAACATTCCTGCGGTTGAGTTTCTTGATGCTTCTTCTCACACCAGTGGGTAATTCCAATGCACCATTACAGTCGTGTTAATGTAATTTATTCTATTATGGCTGGGTTAAAAACCTGTTTGTGCCCTACTTGCAAAATAAACTTTTTTATTTTGATTTATAGTGAACGAAGCATCTGTGAATGACGGCGACAAAGGCTGTGAGAGAGCTGCATTGCTTTTCAAATGTACCATCGAAAATATGCCGGCGGTAAAATTCACACGTTTCTTAATTACTACACGTGAAATCATTGTTATAATCATAGACAAGTTGGTGGATAAGAGATTACGAGACAGTATGATCTTATAACTTACTCAAGTCTTAAATGATTCATTTTGTAGGGATCGTAACCACTTAGTTTCTCTGTTGCTAGTGTCTGTTATCAATTGATTGAATTGATTTGAAAAATTGGGTTTTTTCCCCATCATGGTAAGCGCCAAGCCTGCTCATAAACAGTAGCTATACCACCCACAACTTTAAAAAATAATGGCTCTACGCGCGTTCTTTATTAATGATAGTGACGCGACGAGCAGGTCGCTCGCTTGATTGTAAACGTTACGTCAACCCATAAACAGAAGAAGTACTTCATGGCGATAGATTGTGCTCGTCACATCGAATCATCAGATGTTAAGTTAAGATTGCACTATACCTAATGTTAAGCGCAGTGCAGTCCAAAAACTAGCGACTACCGAAAAACAATGAGTTTATCGACGGTTACCAGAATCACGCCAACCTATATAAATGCTTCTTCACACTCCGATGAGGGAAGAAGCAAATCGAGGGTCCTGCGACAGGACAGGTGGATGACCCATGCAGGCACATAAATGGACACCTATACCCGCGCTAACCTATGTATGTCATGTCGCAAACCCCTCGGGAAAACCGGGTATATGATCCTGAGACGCGATCCATAAAAGATGTGTGTCACTATGGCAGGTTTTAACACCATGTATACGATGGTCGCTATCCGGGTAGATATGAATATCCAATTGTGAATACAAATCAAGTAGTTACTTTCCCAGACGGATTATCGCGAAGGAGAGACCTATTACCTAGCAATGTTTATGATGATAAATAAGTAGTATTATATTGAACAGATTATTAAAATAGACTTTAAATGTTTTTCAGCTTGGTCCCGGGCTCTGATTGGCAGATTGAAGAGTACAATGTGAAAAAACTGTATTTAAATATTATAAATAATGTAGAATTGAGAGCTATATTAATAAAATACATGTATCACTTGAAACGTTTATAACCCAAAGCTTAAACAGTATTCCGATTAAAGTTAACATGCTTTTTTAAATCTTCTTTTTATTTAAGAGTATGCGTCCAATCGAACCATACCTACTTACCTACCTTACCTTATACCTACTTACGTGGTAAGTCTTTCGTATGCTAAAGAAACCCGCTCGCTCCCGCCTTCCCCAAAGTAAAGCGGTAGCAGTAAATGGTTTGTTTTTTATTCAAAAAGATACCACAGCTTTGTCTGTATTTGCTGTCTAGTAAGTGTGTAAGCAGTATAATGTTCAGGTTTGTAAAACATTGTTACCAGTGAAATCACAGGGCGCTTATGTCTCGGGGTGTTCAGCGTTTTTGCAATCTGTGATTTTGCTTCTGTTTATAGGAAGGCTGGGAGTGGCGCAAGCGATTATGTAAACCTGCTCCCATCATAATTTAGTGGAATAAAAATAGTTGTATTAGTTTAATTTAAGCATGATAGTTTGTTTTATTTATCGACTCAAAGTAGGAGTTCGCGTGTAATTAAAAAAAATACATAAAATATTTTAGCTTGCTACATAGTTATGCATTACTAAATAAAATGTATAAAGTCGCCAAAGCCCTACAATATGATCTTTGCATTTGCTAAATGACCTTTGGAATTAAAAAAACACATCCAGTAGATTGTTTATCAGAATCTAAATAATAGGTATTGGTACCTACGATTTGGGGTAATTTATCGTGTATGTAAATAAAAACGCAATTTGCTTTATTAAAATGAAATTGCTGATGTTATCTAACATATTATAACTGATATATAAATAAATTACACGGATACTTTTTTATTTCTGTTAATAGTATCAGTACTATGCGGGCTATACTCTGTGTTTTAGTATTATGTGGCGGTTCTTATGTAAGTACGATATTAAGTATTAACGCATATAAGCATTTTTTTTTATTTGTTTGAATGACGAGACGAGCAAGGCGCTCGACTGATGGTAAGCGCCACGCCTGCCTGTTTATGGGCAGGCATTTGAATTACAAAACACTGCATGGCACTGAACTGCACTCGTCACCCCGAGACATATGATGTTAAGTCTCATAATGCCCAGTAATTTCACTGTCTTCAATGTCCTTCAAACCAAAACACAACAGTGCTTACACACTGTTGCTTGGCGGCAGAAATAGACAAAGCGGTGGCACCAACCCAGACAGCCTCTTGCATACGAGGGACCTACCATCTAGCATGGTACAATTCCTGTCTCGGGGCTGATGCTGAGTATTTCGCGATAGAAAAACCCAATATCACTTTTACCCGACCCGGGGATCGAACCCGAGTCATCAGCACAGCAGTTTTACCGCTTACCCTATACAACTGAGCCACCGAGGCAGTTGAAGTTAACTTTTGTTGACCCGAAATAAAGTATACATTTTTCGGCTACCTACAGGCACTAACCGAAGAAGAAATGAAAGCAGAGTTTACGAAGTATATTATGAAGTGTACGCAAGAACATCCGGTAGATTTTAATGAGTTGATGCAACTGCAGAAATTGATTGTGCCGAAGAAGACAGAATCTAAATGTTTGCTTGCGTGCGCTTACAAAAGCGAGGGAGTTGTGAGTATAATTAAGTAACTTTTATTCCTAGACTTTTTTTTATTTCATTGAATGACAAGACGAGCAAGGCGCTCGCCTGATGGTAAGCGACACGCCTGCCCATAAACAGAAGCCACACCACTCAGAACGTTGAATTACAAAGCACTACATGACTCTGAACTGATCTCGTCACCCCCAGACATAAGATGTTAAGTCTCATAATGTCCAGTAATTTCACTGGCTTCAATGTCCTTCAAACCGAAAGAGATCAGTGCTTAAACACTTATTTTTAAGGCATTGCTCGTGGCTTTGCCCGCGCGAAAGTCTCCCTCCGATGACGAAAATGATAATGATAAAAAATAAAAAATATTAATGATTGAGGTCGAGTTCCATTTTCTGTTCATATTATAACACTTATAGTCTTATATACATAAGTCTTTACTATTTAATCTATATAACTATATATTTTCAGATGACAAGTAAAGGTCTTTACGATTTAGAACATGCCTACTCCATAGCAGAATTGGCCAAAAATGGTGACGAAAAACGGGCTGAAAATGGAAAGAAGATAGCTGATATTTGTGTTAAAGGTATTAAAAAAATATTTATGGTATCATTTAAAAGCAGCTATGTTATTGTTTTTATTGAATTGACTTATTTGCCATTGTTAAAATACTTAAAAATTCATGTCTCTACATTTTTTTCCTGCCACGGCAAAGTTATTACACTGCACCTGGTGATAAGTATAGTGTATTCCAAATATAATTAGAATAATTGAGGCCCTTCTTCTTCTTCTTTTTATTTATGGCTTCCGCAGTATTATGCATTTAGCCAGTGTCAAGTATAATTTATTCTCAAGTTATTTTTACAAGAACGATGAAACACGGGTGCGGTCGATTTCAAGGTCTTGTCGGAGTTTTGGTGTTAACTCCTTTCAGTACGATGCCCAATTCACTTATTTCAATGTTTCCACATACTGCTCATCACCGTCAATGTTTATTGAACAAATCCACACCACTTTTATACAACAAAAACAACTCTAAACAAGTTTATGAAATAAATTCAAATAAGCGATGAGCTGCACTGTCAGAATTCCCGACAAAAACCCAATTGAGGCCCTTGATGGTCGGCAGAATTACGTCAGCAGTCAACTATTGGGTATACACTGTCTAACCCGGGAACGCGACTCGCCGCGCCGGAACCTTTCACTATGTCGGGTTTTCCAACGTGTGTACGGTGCTTAATATGCTTTGCTTTGCAGTTAACGAGGTAGAAGTAAGTGACGGAGAAAAAGGATGCGAGAGGGCTGCACTTATCTTCAAATGTACTCTAGAGAATGCTCCTAAGGTATATGTCTTACATAATTGAGTTTAATGTAAATTACTCAGCAAAAGGTATAGTCGAATAGAATAGAATATAGGCACACAAACAAGATTTACTTTATTTAAGAAAATAATTATAGCTTTATCGAAATGATCAAAGACCGAAGTATTTTTACACCACTTGTTGCTTCATTTATTTGATAGTTATGGGATATGCCAGTGGTGTCAAATAGGACAAATAATGAGTTATGATTAGTCTTAGATTTATTTATATGTGATCCATTATTTTTAAAGTACCTATCTCTAAAACTAAATTAACTTTGTATTGTACTTTGTTTTCAGTTCGGGTTCAAGGTATAGAAAATTAGGATTTCCTTCGGTAATGCTCCACAAAATTTAACAAATATATTAAGAATTTAATTTACTTATGTGTTTTAATTTGGCTGTGTCTTCACTGTCTACTAAATGTCCCTTCCTACAAAACATTTTCCACTTTGCCAGGTCATGTAAACCTTAATAGTCAACTGACTGAGTCGTTGGTAAGCGACATCTGTTGTTATTTCTTAGAACTATATACTACACCCCTAGAGTAAGCAAGACACGTTAGCCATTGCTTAGTGATTTAGTAATAGCTTGATAGATGGCAGTAAGATCAAATAACTTAAAAAATTTGAATTAATAAATGAACGTTAATTATAGTTGCATTTTTAAGGGCATTTCATTGTATCTAAACTTTCAAGTCAAAACTAAAACTATCTAGTAGATAATACATTAAACGAAAGAGTTCAAATGTATGTGGACACATACAAAAAATACTTTCCTTCGGCTACCGTGACTCACACAGATGCGTAAAGCAAGTTGAACCCCCAATCCCCATGCGCCGGGGCACAGCTACGCACACATAGAAACATCGAGCGGACAACTTCATTCTGATCTTTATTGCCTGGCGAAGCGTAGGAAGTTCGAACTTCACTTGTTTCGTAACCTAAGCACCGTATGATCGGCTCTTTGATGACGTTTGAGCAAACAATCGACTGACTGTTTATAGTTTGTTTTGTCAATAATTCTCTGTGTTTTGTTGTGAATATCACTTGAATATAGTGTTTGTGAATATGTGGTGTTTTGTGATTAATTGCTAGTGAAAATAACCATGTAGAGTAATTATAACGCGTTTTTTCGGTGTTTCGATAATTATTGTGTATCGTGTAAAATAAGTTGAGTAGTGTTTATGTACTTTTTGATAAGTAGTAATCTGTGCATTGTTAATACGGTAAGTCAATTGCATATTTTCGTTAGTAAGTTGTAAAAAGTTATGTATATACCTGATAGAAAATAATAAATCAGATTATTTTTAAACTTAACAAAGGTAGGTATAAGTATCTAATAAATTCAAAGTAGACAAGACGATAAAAGGCTATTTATTGCTTTTAAAAATTAATGGTATAGGTATAAATCTATCATCGTAATCTTTAATGTAGTTTTTTGTACTATCTTCAAACTTCACAGATTTTTGTACAAACGTTGTTTTTGGTGCACGGTGTTTAACCTCTTTGAATGCGTTCCATTTAGCCATTCTTTTTTTGAATTGATCTTCACGGTCGTTGTCCTTTAAATTTTCTGGTATTTTTACTACTTCTGGCAATTTCTCAATGTCGGGAATAATACCTAAGCCGGAAACTTGATCGGTGTCACGACGCCGTCGACCTGACACAACTCCGAGTTGCAAAAGAACAGGATTGCTGACTAAAGCTGCAGCTGCACCGAGCAACGCTATACCCGCTATTGGCCATAGCAATGTCTTAGCTGCTAAAGCCTGAAAGATTATAAAAATATTGTATTAAGTACTTTTTCCACATTAAGGTGGCTCATAGAAACTAAATAAACATAATATACCTAGTACTCTCAATCATTTTAAATGTCCTGCTATTAGGTATCACTTTAATGCGGATGGATGCAGCATGCTTTTTACGCGTTTTGCCGATTCAGTTTGGCTCTGTCGACCTCGTTTGCTTGACTTGAAACTAAGATCTGATCTAAAGAATAAAGGTAAAGGATCCTCCTTTCGTTGGATAAAGAATCTGTATGTGTTTAATTGCTGTCTAAGTACGGGTATTTAATTACGTTTATACTTCCCAAATTTATTTTACGATTCTACAGTCTTGAACAAAATAATATGCTTCTAAGTTGCAACATTTTTATTTATTTAACAAGCTTGTTCTATTTCCTTTATTTATTCGAATTTATCTTGGGCAATTGGTATTTAAGTCATCGATTGTAATTTATTGTCGAAATTATTAATTAGGTTTATAAAAACACGTTCATAAGCATTGTATGGATTGCAGTGCATTGATTTACGATATTTTTATACAAGTTTCTTTTATAATGTAATAAACTTTGAAAACCAGTAACTACATACCTAAAGTATGCATCAGTATCGATGAATACTCAAAAAACTTCACTAATGCTTAATGTTAGTTCATTATTAAAATGGTAGTATAAAACATCAATTAAAATAAGTTTATGAATAAACCCTAATGGTTTATTCGAGTGTGAAGGCGCCAGTTGGATTATCAATGTAAGACCATTTACCGATACCGCCGAGTGCAAAGTTACTTTAAAATATTCTAATGTAATGTTATCTATTTATTGGTGTTCTTAAATTTCGTTCTTGTTTTTGAGTTTTCATTTTTGTTGGTGGAAAGTCAAGAGGAGCAGTTTGCTCGCCTGATGGTAAGCACCACGCCTGCCCTTAAACAGAAGCTACACCACACCTAACTTTGAATGACCAAGCACTGCATGGCATTGGACTGCGCTCTTCACCCCGAAACATATCACTGACTTCCCTGCTCTTCAAATCAAAACACAGCAGTGCGTACACGCTGACATTCTGAACATTGTCAATTTATTTTATTCGATAACGGTATTTGTAACAATTCACTTTTCCAATAAATGTTTAAAATTGATTAGGATTGAAAATTTGTTACATATCAGATTTAACAGGCGTAACGTCGATTTATTAATGGAATACAGTTTCAATGGTGTTGTTTATCGCAGAGAACCGCTTCGCAATCACAGTGAACGGCACTAAATAATTCATAGTTTCCTATATTACTGAGTTGTGCCAGAGGTGCTAGAAGCCTGGGACCAGGTCCAAGCATAAATAACCACTAAGCCGGAATACAGCGTGGGACGAAATTACTAACTGGTCCCTTAAAGTCATTGAAATGTAATTATTCATGTGGACGAGTATTAACTTTGTATCGGAAACCATTTAATATTTACGAGGTAAGGGAAAACAGGTTATGAAATTATATCAATTATAATCAATTATTGAAATGTACACCTAATTAGAAATTACCTAATATATTACTATTAGACGTTACAAAAATATAATAATATTTTAACAGGTTTACTTCTAATAATCTGGCTTCTAAGTTTTGTTTTAATTCCGACCTAGAGATTAATCTAGAGGTAAGAAAATAGATTATCAAAGCAGCGAATTGAAAATATCTCACTAGTAGCCCCACAAACGCCATTTGAGTCTCAAAGAGAAGGTCGAAAACAACTTACATGTTCATAATGTTTATGATGATGTCCATGTTCATGTCCATGTCCCAGATGATGTCCAGTATAGTGATGTCCGTCGTAGTGATCATAGTATTTGTAATCATGAGGCTCCTGTACGTGGTACTCGTACCCGTGGCTGTAGTGCGGAATGTCCTCGTAATCGCTTATCACGTAACCTACATAAAAAATGTGTATCGACTTTAAATAAAACATTGAATAATTCTGCAGGAACAGTTGTGCGATAAAAACTGGCGTCCGGGTTAATTTCAGATTCATTTGAAAGTAGGTACATATTAGTTTAAATTCTCATGTTTTTATAGCATGGGCCGACAAACGACCAAGTGGGATCGCATGATGATTAGTGATTTTCACCGCCCATGAACGCCCACAATACTAGAAGAATCAAGGACACATAGAAAGCAATAATCTAGGAACTGGAATGGGAATTTGGGCTTCCGGATATCTCTCGCGGTAGTTACAAAACCAGCAGCAATTTCCTACTTACGTCGGTTTTCTGCGAGATTACTATCAAAAACACGGTCGAGTCGCTCACTCATGCTGTAGACAAAACTGTTCATAGTATAAGTCTACAACTTACACTACTAAACTGAAATATATATAGTTCATCTACTAAAGTCAAATCGGTAATGATGTACTCAACTGGGTGTTGATTATCGAATTAAAATAAGTCCTATCACTGTCATATTAGTATATCCATATGTGTACATACAACTCAAAATAGTAGTATGACGTGGTGAAAATCATTGCATTCTAAATACACTTGAATATTGTAATTTGTTTCCCGATCTTACCTGGATGTTCATGGTGCAGTAAGCCTCGGCTATGACTCGAACTGGACAATGCGCTGTCTGGTACTTCCTGGAAACATCTAGTTACTGTTGATTTGTGTAACACATCTTTGCATGTCGAATAAACGGGGTCTTCTTTTGGATATTATAAGATTAGTTATGACACGTCGGAAATGTACTTATAACATCATCACAATATTATCACTGGAAAGGCAAAAATACTAAAGGGCCAATATGTACTAGAACTTTGACATAAATATTAAATGAATGAATTAATTTAAAATATACATCGAATACCGCAATTGTGGTCCGATTTCGTTGAAAAGGCCGTTGGTTCTATCTCGTATCGAGACAAATATTAGTGTGATTCAGAAATATTTGTTTTTTATCTGGGTGTTGTGATGAAAGTAATATATGTCATGAGTATAAGTACGTGAAATCTTCACGTACTTATACCCATGACATAATACTTGAATCTTAATGCAAAGTCGGGACTATACTTGTTATTGTTGGGTATTATTATTAATTAATACTCTTATACTAATAAAAATTGGAAGTCTATCACAATCAAATTCCAATTAATAGATTACCTGCTAAGAAAGTTATTAAAACTTCGGTCCTTACTGAACTTTTTTCCCTTTAAAATAATGGGTCCAATTAGAGCGTAGCTTGGTCCACGCTCCGTTGGTCCGATACGAACGTCTGAGCGCTGCTCTTTTTTCACACGGCCCCTAATGCTTCTTTTCCCTTGTTCTTCTATTTAACTTACTTTACTTTCGTCGGGTCATTTTGCTACAAGGCGTTTTGAAGTTATCTATTCATCGGAGTGTGGGATATTTTATCAGTTATTAAAAATGTGAGCAAAGAAGACATAGCCTGGGCTTTTGTATATAAGCCTGTATTTATTATAATATTATTGCTATAAATAACTTTTTATCACAACAAGCTAACTTGACACATGAAGTCAGTGATGATTGATAAACTATAGATTTCTGCTTAAAATTACCAGATTGATAAATCCGTTGTGTCAGTTTTAGAGTTAAAAATGTTTATATGAAGTGAATAGAGATTATATACATATCCTGCCCACCTGTTACTGTAACTTCTGTAAATTAGGGAAGATTGTGGCACGCATTTTTTTGATCATAGATAATATAGTTCACATCGAGCATTGAAGCTCTGCGAGTTCCTTATAATTCTAAATATGATGAGAATAGCTACCAATACTGCGATATGTGCGTTTTCAAATTCTTTCACGTATTATGATAAAACGGAAATTCAGTTGACGATATGTAGGTGCTCCTATTCCACTTTTCCCTATTATTGAAGGCATAAAAGCGTGACGATGGTTGCGTTTTCGTTAACTACACCATAATATCTATCACCGGTTTATAACGTTATTTAAAATCCGCCTTATACGATTCCACACGAGAATGAAACAACTTCCTACGCTACATTTATTTTTATAATCCGCCTTATTAGCTTATCCTGAACCCCATACGCCTCGAAGCCCGAAGATACTAGAACTAACTACAAATACTTTTGGTACGAGAGCGCTGTATCCCGCGGCAACTCCATATCATGTTCGACATTTGAACCTACATGTTTTACATCTGATAGACATATCTAGTTCAGTTTGCCTTTTTCTTGATTTTCATACGTATTGATATCTTTACATTTTAATATTATATTGAATCATTACATATTTCCCCTTCTAAATTAAGTAAAGTAGTTTTAGTTCAACGATTATAATGATTTAAGGACCTACAACTGTTACTTGTGTATACTCAGTATCAATAAATATTATGGTTTTATGTCATGAAAGGCTCCCTATTTGAGTCATGCATACGCCGTTCTAAGGCATTATTCATACAAAGAAATGATCTGATCTAACGATCACAGAGGTCGAGATCGTCACGGGAAAAGATTCTGAGTTATGCGTGTATTAAACAATACTGAGAATTAAAAACCTTTTTTATTTCAGTGACGAGTATCAGTAATATTATATTGTATCGGCTGCCGGTTGATTCACGTTTCCGCTCGGGCAAGTTATCTGGAATGTGGTCCAATGATATTCCCACCGTCAACCTCGGCCTGTCTTGTTTCTGCGTTTCAAATACGTGTCAGAATAATCATAGCTACAATTACTGACACGACATTCCTTGTTAGGTAATTGGAGTATCATTATATAAATGGAAAATAGATAATAATATTGTAGATCCGTTGTCCGTACCTTGTAATTAAGCGGGCTGTTGGCGGGTGCGAAGCTCGCGTACCTTCCTATATCTTTTTGCAATGTTTTGATGCTGGTTATGTTCTGGAATATTAATTAGTATTGAAGAATTAAGAGTAAAGGTAAGACACAGAATAGGGTATTGAAAAAAATATAGCAATGTATATCATCAAGCAGATGCAATATTTTACACGAAAGTCGAATAAACAATATGTCTTTTTAGTTATTCATTAACACTCATAGATTAATGTAATGTGTCCGTCATTTGCCTCAATGTTTCTACTTTATTGGTAATTAAAATACCTATATGCTTAAGAAATCTAGAGGAAAACATAAAAGTGTAAATGCTAATAGGCGTCCGGTGCGCAAACGGGTTCGGCAACAGACCACATTGGCGTGTACGTAATATCCGTAGATGGTATGAATACGCTAGATAAAAAAAGTAAATAATGTCGTGCCTGAGCTACTTACTGAAACATCATCATGACCAATCACCGAGTATTCTCTGATATTGTCGTTGAAGTTAGTATTAGCGATACCGTAAACTCTAGAAGCGCAAATTGTCAACAATATGTGATGCAAAAATCGTTTTAATATCCACATGTCGAACCACAACACAAACACTTTAACAATTTACTGTGCGCGGGTTGTCGAGTATTCTTTATAAAACACCGTCACGTGGAAAGAGGGGGTTAGTTGACAATTTGACAGAAGTTGGAACAATGGTCCGAGATATGGTCACACCCTGTTGATTGCATTGCGTAGTCGTTTCACTTGCTTTGTTCATAATAAATTGTAATGATGGTCATGTTTGCTGAAGATTGTTACATGGTGGCTGAACACCGCGGATGCTTTTCAAATTCCTCGGGTATGTTGTAAAATTGTTTTACGTCTTGTCATGTTTATAATGTACCCGAGGAATGGAATTCTCGACATGATAGCTCTTATAGTGAGTTGTATTACAGCTGTACAAATAGAGGTTGTATGCTACTTATTGTGGGAATTTGGAAGAACCTAAAATTTAAAGGCTTCTGCTAATAGATAAACCTCACATACATTTTTGTGTTTGACTTTTCATTGATATTTGTTTTTGTATAAAATTTATTCTACTTCTGGATCAGGAGATTATAAATTACATTTAGGGTCTATAGTTAGTAAGATAGTACTTAGATATTCAGAATTTTGGCCTTATTATAAGTCAAAAATAGTAAGTTTATTCAATTTTATCATTTTTCTTGTGTTGGACTACTTACAAATCTTTCCAGTACACAGCTGTCTTTCAACAGATTATCTAAAGGTATTCGAAACACGTTGTGCAGAATAATTTGTAAGATTTCCTGTAAGTTGAATGCGTTAGTTATGTCCACGACGAATATGGCAAAAACATATGTAATGTTGCTAACATTTAGTAAGCAATGCATAATGCGTTTTCTGTTTATGTTACCGTAACTAGAAATTATGTAAAATGTATCTTATGGCCTTGCTGTTTAGGTATATAGTTAATAACAGATTTTTCCGGGGAATTAATTGTGTTACAGCAGTGTTTGTAGATATCTCACCGCGAACAATGGGACTGCACTTACGCAAGGAGCAGTCTAGGTGTTTATTAAAGTTACCGTAATGTTCTTGTATGACCTATGTTATTTATTTGTTGAAAATTTACGGAAATCCAACTCGTTATTTTTTAAGGCTAATTGCACAAAATTGAAAGTGAAGAAAGTACTTTTTTTATTTGATTGAATGACGAGACGAGTAAGGCGCTCGCCTGATGGTAAGCGCAACGCCTGTCCATAAACAGAAGCAACACTACACAGAACTTTGATTCACAAAACACTGCATGGCACTGAACTACGCTCGTCACTCCGAGACATATGATGTTAAGTCTTATAATGCCCAGTAATTTACTGGCTTCAATGGCCTTCATACCGAAATAGCTTGGCGGCAGAAATAGACAAAGCGGTGGTAACAACCCAGATGAACCCAGACCCCCCTCGCATACGAGGGATCTACCACCTTGTAGATATCTATTATTCTTTGATGTATGTGTAGTAGGGATTGTTCTTCTTCCACCTGATCTTATTCGAAGTGGGGCTGGCGCCATGCTTTTTAATAAATTTTAAAGAAAATTGGGAAAGGACATTGTCAAAAATGGCCTATGAATCAACACGCATGAAACATTTACTATAATAATTATTATTATTTATAATGTACATTATAATTATTTCAATAGAACGGACACTTCTTAATTTCGAAAACAATTTAAAAAGTATTCACTTCCGTCATAGTCCTCGGTATTATAATTTTTGGTTCAAATTCGGGTTTTTAATAGGCAAAGGTATTGTAGCTCATACAGCCAAGTCTTTGTAACAGCACTCTTAATAAGAGTTTGACACAGACAAACGTCAGTATTCTCAAAACTCAAGTGTTGAGAATACTGTCGCTTGTCTGTGTAATTAAAAACCATTATTTTATTAACCATGATTATGGTTTTTAGTCACAAACAGTCCGATATGATGTCGCGGAACCATACGGCTTGTCAAAATGTTTTTTTTTAATTTATTTATGGCTTCGCATTGTTATGCATTTCGCCAATGACAAGTGTAATTTATTCTCAAGTCTTCACAAGAACGATGAAATATCGGTGTGGAAGTTTTCAAGGACTTGTTGGAGTTTTGGTGTGCATTCTTTTTTTCAGTACGATACTTAATTCACTTATTTCAATATTTCCATACACTGTTCATCGCCGTAAATGTTTATTGCACAAATCCACACCACTTTTATACAACAAACACAACATTAAACTAGTTTTTGAAATAAATTAAAATCAGCGATGAACCGCACTGTCAGAATTCCCGCCAAAACTCCGTCAAAATGAATTAACAGATGACAACATTTGAGAGTATTTATTGGCCTAATTATAACCTCAAAATCCGAAAGTATTTGATTTATTTTTCGGATTTCTCAAGTGTCCGTAGTTTTAATTTAATTTCAATCAAATATATACATTATCTAAAATCCAAAAAGTAAATTCACCTCCCTGTTGGTTCTTAGGCCAACTATGTATGGACGACGAACAATGTCCTTTAGTTTTTACATCCGCCTGCTTGATGTTTTGGAGAGAAAACACACCCAGACCTGAAACAAATATAAGTGGATCACACAAACATTTATCTTAGTGCGGAAATCGAACCAGCGGCTTCTCGCTTCACAGACGGTTACTCGCCCTATTGTGCCTCGGAGGCTGTCTGACAGTATCGATTTCTACAAAACTAAAATAATTTTACACGGAATCTCATTTCTAAAACAAAAAGTATCGTATCTAATTAACTACCGTTTCTAATTTCGTCCATTCATTCGAACATAGGAAACGCCGTATAGTTTCGTTTAGAAACGTTCAGAAACCGATAGTTATCTTTAAATCGGAACCGAGGAAGTAAGACGGATGCCCATCGTCTCACGGTTACCGTTATTGAAATTCCAACTATCTGAGAATATAAACACGTTTGTTTGATCCGTTGGTGGTAGGATTCATATCCGCCCGGATAGCGACCACCGTACACATGGTGTTAAAATCTGACATCGTGATCCACACACATTGAGTAGATCGCGTTCCAGGATCAGCCAGTGTATATCTGGTTCTCCCGAGAGGCTTGCGACAGGACTTGACGGTTGGTTGGGGCGAGTATAGGGGTACATCCCTGTATCCCTGTGCCTGCATCGGTCATCCGTCTGTCCTGTCACAGGCCCCTCGATTTGCTTCTTCCTTCTTTGATATATGAAGAAGCATACAGGCCGGCATATTGACCATTGTTTATCGGTGGTCGCTGGTTTTTTGGACTGCACTGCGCTTAACATCAGATGTCATTTTGCGGCTAAATAACAGTTTGATTTAAGGAAGGCTCGGAAAATACTGATGTACGCGCATAGTTGATGAATATTTTAATATTAAATATTCATCTATAAATATTATTGACCATAATATTTATAAATGCCTTCCGTGGCGTAGTGAGTAACACACATATAAGAAATGTAGGTCTCGTTACGAATCGAATGTTGTCCACCTGCTATTATCCCACATGCAGTGGGGTCAGCGCAAAACGCTTTTCATCTCAAAATATTACAGAAACGTTTGGTTTGTAGTTTTAACGGCTGGCTGCCTGCCTGCGTCAACCTCCCCTGGGAGAAATAGACAATTGCCATATCGGGCACAATTTAATTTTTTTCGAAAACTTGTCTCAAATTTTGTTTGACCGACGTGCAATTCCAACCAATAACCTTAATGATTTCACATCCTATGTGCGCCACCACTAAATAAATAAAACGATTGGTTACACAATCAAAATAAACTCCATAATTAATTGTGATTTAAAAAAAACATCGTTTTAAGGTCACTCACTTCTCATTACAAAATAAACATCTCGAGAGATAAAAAAGCCGGCTCCCGTTTTGGAGTGTTAATTAATTTCTTAAGCGGACTTAATATTTTATTTCTTAATCCTCATAGGGAAAACGTGACCTGTTGGTTTAAGAGAGAGTAATTTATTTATTTCCTTGTAGAGTTATCGGAGCTTTCTTCGAACATGCCGTTCATACATTTTTTATGAAAGAGCAGAGCAGAGGTTCATCTGACGGTAAATGATTAGTGCCACATATGGACCTACAATACTAAAAGTATTGCCGGTACATTATCGGTTTTTGAGGAAAGAATACAAAAACGGACTTTGAAAAGGTGGAGGTTCTTGATACTTCAGTATACAATTTTTTTATGCATGTTCATACATAACTCTGATATTTACGCCGCTGATTTGGACGATACCTATTTATAAAGATTTAAATTTAGTATAGTTCTGATTCCAGAGTATCATTGATAAGGGGGATACTTCTCAACGGATAGCAGGCAACGCACTGTGATTCGTGTTTTTAAATCGGTATTAGAACTCTTGAACTCGTAATTTTATACCGATTGCATATTACTTTCTCACGTATACACTCTATACGTGAGACACGTATATACTCACGTATTACATATATTTTAATGGTACTTACAAAACTGGCTTATATGAAAATACTAGCTGTCTTTCACAGTTTCACCGCAAGCATGTTACTACCGTGCTCACATGGGTCACAGCGTGATATACATAATCTAAATAAATCTTCCGGAATAATTTCTCTAAGGCCGCGGACTCGAAGTCAGCGGGTGCGGGGCGGTGGCGGCGGCGGCGCGGGTTCGGCAGACACCTGGTCTCGAAGTCAGAAGAGAGTGTCGAAGAGTGTCTGTTCGCGTAGGAAATTGATGTGAATATGATGTTCCATATAAAAAATAATTGAAATAATTTGCTCCACCACGTCGGCGGGCAACGTACGGGCGGGCCATATGAATTCATTTCATAGTTCAGGACAAATAATCGGATACACGGACAGACAGACGCTGATAGAGACTTTATATTATTATAGTATTGAAGATATTCTATTTACCTCGTCCGTTGAATCGTATACGGCTTGGCGATCTGTGGCAAGTAAACAGATTGCTAAAACGCCTTCCACCTTAGTATTACAGGGCCCGTTTTATTAGTTTTAAATTATTTATTTCACCACAACAGATTTACGATTGGCACCGCGATATATCAGGCCCCCGCCAATAAAATTCAAGTTGTGACCGAGATGTAAAGTATGCCTGGATAGATCAAGAAACGAGTAAAAAGATTTTCGGCTATTGACTTTGTATTTAAATTAATTTGTAATGTGTATTATATACTTTTTTAGCAAAGGCCGGCAAACGAACAAGTAGGTCACCAGATGTTATGTTCCACCACCCATGAATGCATATCGAAAACGATATATTTTAAACATTTTAGATTTCGATATAGGTATAGAGTAAAATAAATCGATATGTCAGCGGTTTTTTTATTTGATTGAAGCAGACGAGCAAGGCGCTCTCCTGATGGTAAAGGCCACGCCTGCCCACCAACACCACACAGAACTTTGAATTACAAACCACTGCATGGCACTCAATTGCGCTCGTCAACCCGAGACATAATATGTTGTCTCATAATGCCCAGTAATTTCACTGGCTTCAATGTCCTTCAAACCGGAACACAACAGTGCTTACACACTGTTGCTTGGCGGCAGAAATAGGCAAAGCGGTGGTACCAACCCAGACGGCCTCTCGCATACGAGGGACCTACCTTGACATTTGAACGACCTTTGTTAGCATCTAATAAAAAATATCGATATTTCGTCTTAAAATTTGGACGAAGCCGTCCAAATGCCGTGGTCATCCTGCATAAATATCGTTTTTGATAATACTATTTTCAGTAAGGTCTACGTTCGCCCATCCAGTATCTTTAAATTCATTTTCATTGTAACATTTCGCAACACACCACACTCCACTGGTAATGTTCAACCCCCTTTTATTTTACGATCTTAAATTCTTCACGAGATCCATAGGTGAAAAAAGTTCTGCTTTTTCACCGTTTGCCTTATAGATAGATAGGAAAGGGAGAAGGTACCGAGTAAATGGCCTGACCACGATTAATGGTCCAAGCAATTATTTTCAGTGAAATTGCCGTCCGGTTTTCAATTGCCATGAAAAAATGTCCGGTTTTTTGTACCATGATAATGTATGGAAAAAAGGGGCCTATTAAAATTCTTTGTGGAGATATAATAGACAATATCGCTTTAGAATAAAAACCTCTTATCTGCGAGAGATAACTATACAGGAGGAAAAAATACTGTGCCTTGCAAAAATTTATTATGACAGTATATTCTAATAAGTGTATTTTTACGAAGTTCTCATTAACTATCATATATGGGTTAACTGTCATTACGGGTTACTGATGTTTTCTTATGTGAAAGTAAATCTTTCTGTCAAAAAATAATCAAATAAACAAAGGCGTGACGCTTACCATCAGGCGAGCCATCTGCTCTTCTTTTCTTCTTTAAAGCTTCTTTCTTCTTCTTCTCATCATATAAGCTTTGACAGCCTCTATATTTGTTTCGGGTCTGGGTGTTGTGAGACCGAAAGTCTCTCGTAGTTCCTGATACCCACGACACAAGATTCGTATCTTATTGTGGGGTAAGGGCTATGTGTGTGACTGTTGGGTGTCATTTATTTATCTATAAAAAAAACTGAGATTTAACCCAATATCTTAGTTTTTTAAGATAGGTACGCTGCCAATGTGCGATCATAGTACCAGTTATAAATAAATGAAATCATAAATAAAATGTTTAACGACACCTGAGTTGAAAAAAGTCATTCCAACTCCAATCTATAAGGAACGGAATGTGTTGAATTCTCCAAACGTAATTCCTTAGATGGAGAGACCATCGATCAACGTCTTGTTCAAAGGCCACGTGGAGCCAAAGCAGAAGTGTCGCGGAGATAGATCGACACGTAATCTAACATCTATAGAAATGACTCAGGTGATTTGTAACTTACTATCAAATTATTTGGCTTGGAACGCGTCTCGGAAAGTGAGCTGGAAAGTAAAACGCTATAAAATCAGAGCCGTTGTAGATATTTCAGTATGTTTGTTACTAATGAAATGTGCTCGGCATGCGTAGCGATTTTTTCTTTGTAAGTAGATACACCTTTCATTTCTTTTTATTTATTTTGTTATGCGTTTCCTGGCGTGCGCACAACGACTTACCAAAGTTTCATCATAATTGGATGAATCATTGCATGCGTAGAGGACGAACATTAATAATAGGTGGTCAAAGTTACTGGGTAAAGTAATTTTACTGTTATCAAAATGAAACACAGAATGTCTATAAAAATCTGAATTAACAAAAGTCCGCTTTATGATCAAGATCAATGATCTCTTAATTAGGTTTTCTTCGATGTTCGCCTTTGATACATGAATATATCTTTATTATGTTAGAATTATTTTATTAATGTTATAATTTTGTATTTTGCGGCTTTATATTTTGTCTGTTACATGTAATTTAGTTCTATATTGAAAATGGAGTGGTTGTAATATTTATTAAGTCAAATTAATAGTATAATATGAATTCGAATTTTCTTAAGTGGAATTCTGAGAAATTAACATTGAATGGTAACATCCCGTTTATTACAGCTAAAACTAAAGTGGTACATAATGAAATGACTGATGTGTTGACGTTAAAATGTATTGGTGTAATATCACCAGATGTTTTTGAAAGTTTTACAGCTTTGTCATGTATATGTCATCTCCTAATTACCTTCTCCGGCATCGGATATAAAATAAACTTACAGAAATACTCGTAAAGTCTTATGCAAGTTAAGTTAAATACTACTTTTGTAAACGTTGATTTATTATAGAAAAATATTTATGGCATTATTTTCTTAAAAGTGGTATTTTTAAATAGACAATGTTGGATCAATGTTACGGTGTGCCAATTAGAAGTGGTAATGATTTTATAAATACGATTTTTCAAGAGAAATAGCTGTTACATACGAGACTATTTAGGTGGAGTGATATTCTTGTACGACGCAGGCCAGAATATCATAGAGAACTGTATAACTGTATAAGGTCGCGTCATAAGATTCCTATTTTCAAATAGCATGACGCAGCCGCGTGAATGACAGTTTTCTGTCAAATTCTTTGGTTGTGTGGACTCTCCGTTTAAATGGACCTAAATACTTCGAATGCAAAGTTTAAAATCCTCAACCATTTCTCAATGAAAAGACGCTATCGCAATATGAGTGACGTTTTATGAAAAATGCCGTAATATTGGTTGAGTCGGAGACATTAAACCATCTGAATATGCGAGGGGTGCAAATGTCGCTCGTGGGGGCTTAAAATAGAAGTGGGACGAGGGTGGCTCGGGGGCATTTAGAAAATATTTCGCCGCAAAAGGTTATTAGTGGGCGTACTAAATCTAAGTTTAGAGGGGAGATTTAATATATATCAACTATTTTTGTATGTAATGAGAAAGATGCCTTTTAAAATATTAAAAATGTTGATGTATTATACCTACCGAATGAATGTTGTGAGATGGTTTTCAAGATAATTAAAAATACTGTTTGTTATGTTGGTACGTATATATTACCAGGGGCTGTGAGATTATTTAGCTCGTACATTAAAAAATAATAGTTCTTTGCCCGCCCTAAGCCCACTCTACATAATTTCATATTCTTGAAATAACGTGTGAAGAAACAATGTGATGATATGTTTATTAGGTGTTAGGTCCCTCATATGCGTGAGGCCGTTTGGGCTAGAACTACTGTATTGTCTATTACTGCCGCTAAAAAGCAGTGTGTAGGCACTGTTGTGTTAAAGGACCTCAAAGTTATAAAAATTACTGCGAATTATGAAAATAAACAACACCTAACGTGTCGAGCGTTCTGTCATGCAGTACTTTATGGTTCAAAGTTCTGATAGATGTTGCTATTCACTAGGGGCAGTGCTTGTATTTACCATTACGCCATTATATCAATAACCTGCTCCTCGCCTCATTAAGGTAATAATAAAACTTTGAGAAGATTCTTTAGATGTTTTAAGATGTTTTTATTATACATATACTTATACAATAATACAATGCTGGGCACGGGTCGCGTCTACTGGTTCGGCCTTAGTCCGCCACGCTGGTCTAATGTGGATTGGCGGACTTCACATACCTCAAGTACGCAGGTTTCCTCACGATGTTCGCATCACCGTTAGAGCAGGCGATAATTAACAATAAATACACGCGCAGATTAGAAATGTTAAAAGTGTATGCTTTTTATTCTGTTTTCTAAAATGCGACTTTCGTCTCGGTGTTTCGTCCCCGCTGATCTATCGCTGCAGTTTAATAAATAATAATAATAATAAATACACCCAACAGTCACATACATAGTCCTAACCCCACAGTAAGATACAAGTCTTGTGTCGTGGGTATCAGAAACTACGAGAGACTTTCGGTCTCACAACACCCAGACCCCGAAACAAATATTTGTGGATCACACAAACATTTGTCTCGGTGCGGGGATCGAACCCGCGGCCTCTCGCTTCACAGCCGGCTACTCGCCCGCTGCGCCACGGAGGCTGTCATAGTTTATCCTACTATCCCACTTCCTACTAATACTATAAATGTGAAAGTTTCTTTGTTTAGATGTTTGGATGTTTGTCCGTCAATCACACTGAAACTACTGAACGGATTTTGATGAAATTTGGTATAAAGACAGGGTATGAGCTGACTTGGGTGATATGATACTTTTTATCTCGGAAAAAGCAGATCACGCGGGCGGAGTCGCGAGCAATAGCTAGTATTTAAATAAATATTAATAATTATATTAATACACTCAACAGTCGCACACAGACTTGATCCCACACTAAGTTAATCGTGGGTATCAGGAGCTATGAGGGACTTTCGGTCCGGTCCTACAACACCCCGATCCGAAACAAATATTTCTGTATCAAAAAACAGTTGGTACAGAAACCGAACCCATGGCTTCTCGCTTCGCTGGCGGCTACTCGCACATTGCGTCAAGGAGGCTGTCGAATAAATAAGATTATTTGAGCGCATAAAAACTGAATTGAAATTAATGAAATTACTTTTATATAGAACTTCAATTATCAAAACATGCTTATTGCGGATAAAAACTCATCAAGATTTTGTTTCGCAGAAGAATTTTTCGAAGAAATGTGAATCACAGTAAACTCAGTTTGACGCATCGACAAGCAGATCGCCAATTATTTCCACTAAATTAAACATGCTCGAATTTTATCTTTTTCCTCAGAGCGCTAGGGAGTTTCAATGAAGTCCTCATTATTTATTATGCGTAAACCACTTGCATTTGATTAACGGTGATAGTCAAATTCTGCGAGAAAACATGGGAATTTTATAAGAATGCGTATTCTCATGATGACGCAGTTGTAAATCCTCAATAGGTATATTTTTCGTCTGTTGTTAATTTCTAAGTAATGTACTTATTTTCGCGTTTGTTTTAACTATGTAGTGTAAAGATTATAGTAGACTATCTAAATTTAAGATTAATATAGAACTGGTATTAAATAGGTGAATCTCACACACCATAAGAATTTAAATACAATTAATTCATTAATTTAATTTAATTTGTGAAAGTGATTTCATATAAATAAATAAATAAGTTTATTATGTTTTCTGACCGTTATGCTATAAAATGAATAATTAAAATGCTACCATAACTTCCACAGCACCGATATTACTTACGCCCACGTATACACTCGTATGGGAGCCCTCAAGATCAACGACCGGCAGGAAACCCGACATGTGAATACATTTTTCTAAAGGAAAAAAAGAATTTTCACTCGTTCCAAAAGGTATTGACGTTAATAAAAAACGCACCGTAATTCGGAAGTTAGGGTGTTGACAAATGAGGAGCCTAGAGCCGACTAATGAGGCGCACCCTGTATCACCTGACGACCGAATAAAACGCCTATCTGCGGGGCCTTCGGCGACGATTTGTTTGAATTTTAAAGGGATTGTATGCTTAGGGAGTAATATTTAGGAGGATTTAATAAAAATGGTATTTTAAGGCACGTTTATTCTATGTAAATAAGTATAGTTATTGTTTGCATAATCTTTTTATGAGTAGCTGTCATGAGGACATGTCCTAGGAGTACTTCTTTAATAATAATTAAAATAATAAATACATTTGTATATACATATTTGTGTATATTTTACCCTTATAATTTTTTCCTTTTATTTTATTTTGATCGCATCATTGGTCTAGTGGCAGTGTACATAGGCTGAGAAATCGTAAAGTCCTCACTTCAAGGTTTTGAGCTTTTCGGTTGAATAAAAAAACAAATGTCCGGTTGGAATTAGTGTCCGGTATGTCGATGCCCTCTACCATGTAGGACGGAACTAAACTCGGGGAACCGTGGATGTACTAGTTGCATCTCCGCCTACCTCTTCGGGGATACCGGCGTGAACTTCAAAGTGTACGGATGTATATTTTAAATGTAAATAAAACGCATTTTGATCGAATATAGTAGTTTAATACGTAAGTGAAATCTTGTAAGTTGTAATATGCACGCAGCTCACCTGCATGGTGAATGGTAATCGGAATGAGTCACGGTTCCGCGTTGAAGTCCGAGACATGGTAGGTATTGTACCATATGCTGTTTAGGACACAAGTCCATACCCACAGGTAATTTAATTAGAATTTTATTCACAATTATCATGTTAGCCGTTGTAAAGGCGTATGTAAGTTTAATATTAATTAGGACATGCTAAGGCTTTATTGTGAGTTGTGTATAGAAATAACGGTTGCAGTTTTTGAACAATGACATGACATTTTGAATGACACTACAAGGTCAGTATATTTAAATGTATACTCAGTTCAGACAGCATATTTCAAGGGTCATTATTATTTTCGTCTACTTATAAGCTGAAATGAATATCCCTTATGCGGAAAGAGTTTATCGAACGAGAGAGACGATATGGCAGAAAACACTGGTTCACGAGGTTGTATCATATGATTCTCGTTATCAAATAGCATCATGAGGCCTCTTAAAAGATCTGTCATGCGATAACTTCTCTTCGTGTAAATTTTGGTATTTTATACTTATATCGATGGAAACCGTTATTTATCATACACATTTACAAGGTGGTAGGTCCTTCGTATGCGAGAGGCCATCTGGGTTGGTACCACCGCTTTGTCTATTTCTGCCGCCAAGCAATTTTGGGGTTTGTAGGACATTGAAACCAGTGAAATTTCTGGGCATTATGAGACTTTACTTCTTATGTCTCGGGTTGACGAGCGCAATTCAGTGCCATGCAGTGCTTTGTAATTCAAAGTTCTGTGTGGTGTTGTTTCTGTTTATGAGCAGGCGTGGCGCTTACCATCAGGCGAGCGTCTTGCTCGTCTCGTCATTGAATAAAAAAAAACATGACCAGTCACATAACTACACCACTGCCAAACATTTCACCGATTTAAACCCATAAAATGATGTCTAACAAATCCAACATGCAAAATCCGTGTTCGAATGAAACTGTATTAAACAAATAAATCGGAAACCCAAAATGACACCCGAACAATCCCGTAAGCCCCTCACCTCGGACCAGACGTATCGGATTTGTATTCGGAGCGCTAAAATGTTTTAAGTATGTAATTATTTGCATATTTTTTAATTTCTTATCATCGTCATCACCATCAACTTAATAACCCTCTGCTTTGTGCCGCTGATCTTTGTTCTGAGATAAACGCCATGTTTGGTGATTATAAATTTAAATTATTGAATATTATTAAAATTTAAAATAAGCAGAATTAATATTCTGGTATTTTTTTGTTAAACAGTTATCTGTTTAACAAAACAATTAAAATATTACCTCATAATATATGTTACTACACAATAGAGGAATATTTTGAAGAGCAATAAAAAAAAATACCTCTTCAACTACTATTTTTTAGTGAAATATCGTTTTTTCTTTCTCAATGTAAAACACTTTTCAGTGCAAAACACTTTTTAACACATGCTACAGAAAGATTTGGCCTATCGCTCTAATAACGAATGGAAAACGGACAAAAAATTTGGTTACATGATCTTGGAATAAACCAAGAATCTCACAGAGCGTTACAAAATAAAATATCAAAGAGTATAAATAATCACCAACTTTTTAGGCCCTCTCGATATACAGGTTGTTTAAATTGGAAACAGACCGGAATTGGGATCACGATGTCTATTATGTCAGATTCGGCACGTTTCTCGTATTGCACTACGAACAAATCTAGCTTATGTCATATTTGGAGCGTTTTTCGCTAAACCTTACGAGCACCGTTTGTTTCGACCGGGTATTTAGCAATTTATTTTCAATCATGTGTTCTTCTAAATTAAACATATTAGGTAGATACACACTCATACGTCTGTAATCCCTGAAGGGGGAAGCAGAGGTGTAACGAGTAATTTCGAGGTAGTTAAACTCAATGTCACTTTTAGCCGACCCGGGGATCGAACCCGAGATCTCAGCACAGGAGTTGTACCGCGTATGCTATCACCGAGGCAGTAAGTAGATTTTAAGAATTAAAAGATGTAGAAACTAAACGCACAATGCCACTAACAAGAAGGCAATTTACATTATTGTGAATAAAATAATTAGACTGTAGTATTGTCATGGTGCTTAAGAAGAATAACGCAATAACACCGCAGTTTGTTGAAGCCTCAGGGGAAACCTTTGTTTATGCCATCGTCATTCACCAGACGAATAAAAATAGCACTTTTGCGATTGAAAATGTAGCCACAATTGCAATTTTCGCTTTTGTCGTATTACAAGACATTTTTAATCATAACCACGATTTTGTTATTGTATTAAACAAACGATCACATCTTATCCAAGTCTAATAACAATTTTAGTAGATTAAGTGAAGAGTCTCAGAGCCTTTAAAAATTCTAAATCCGTCAATATTTTAAATGCAGACTTCCAGTGATCACGTCAAGCGACTGACGCTGGCGTCAGTGAAGCTCTCATCTGTCAACTCCATACTAAATTTAAGGTTAACAGACAGTGATGATACGCTTTAGTCATGCTACCCTGGTGTGGTCGTCTTTAGAAGTCAGGTCTACATGTATGTACTGTACAGTATTACTGTAAGTCTATTTAAGATTAAGACCATTTGACAATGGCGTCCTTCAGTATGGCGTTGCCCATGATGACTAACGTTTGCGTCTAACGCTTTTCGTGACTAATGGAAGTCTGCTTTTACTCCCTCAACATACATGATTTATAGGAGACAGGGTTGCAAAATAAATTAATTGAAATATTAGGTAAGAATGCCTTTACACGTTCAAATAATTTGACGTGACGAAGAAAGGCACAAAATAGTTTAGTTACACCGATAATTAACGTTTGTAAGTGTGTTTTTACATTTTATAAAAGAATAATAATCCATAACAAAATTCACAAAGCATTTTCATCCTCCAAAACGCTCATCCTGCAAAAGCTTTTCTACCCTTATGTAAATTAGCAGCGTTTATGGCGTCACTATTCCGAACAAACACCCTTACAGCTAATAAATCCAAATCATTGGATTACTTTATTTATAGTCACGAATTACTTTGCACCGATGAAGGGTAACCAATTTTGTATTTCTGAAAAGTACATTAATGATTTTTGTACAAATAAGATGATTGAATGTAAAGTTTATTTGATTTTCATTAAAACATCTTGAGTATTAGATAGAGATAATCATCTTCAGCATTTGGTCGGGACGACTAGATTGTCAGTAAGGCCGTATTAGTTATTTTCCTTTTAATTTGTATCGAGGATAGTTGTAGGTATTTTATTATTTTCAACTTTTTTATTGTTGTTCTAGAAGGTATCTTTGTCAGGCACGTAGAAGAAGAAGAGGATACTAGAGTGTAGGGAGAAACGGCATTTAAGGGATGGTTTAGTCCAGACCACCATCAGTTGTCGTGTAACAGTCTTGACATGGAAATTCTTTTCCTCACAGTATTAGTAGCTAATTATTATTACTACAAGAAGTACTTTATAGTTGTGAACTGTGTTGAAATGTTAAATATTGAAATTGTGCTGGATAATACAAACGAGTATAAATACGCTGACATCGAGTTGTTTTTCTGCCCAATTAAGTAATTTTATTTCATAATAGCAAAATAGGGTACCAAAACAGTGTAATATACTATAAGGTAGGCACATTAGTCCGTGTCGTCATATCTAAATGTAACATTTACCTAACACTTCCCTAATAAATCACTGCTTACGAACATCCATAGTTATTTCTAGTATATTCTAAGGGTGTTCGGAAGTACCCTTTTTGCGATGTGACACTTATTTTTGGCAGGCAGGAAATTGCGACAACTTCTGACTAGAGCGTTTAGACTTAAAGGGTAATCTGTTAAAACGACGCAGGGGTTTCGTAACAGAGACGAATATTAAATGTGAGATGTATTGTAATATTCTATAGTGGTATTTTAAAATTGTGTTTAGACTTAATTTTACGCTAAAATGGGGTGCCGTGTGTAAATAAAAGATCATATATAGCAATTGGATACGATAATTCAGATTTTGTTTAGGGCTTTAATACAACATTATAGTAAAATGTATAATAAACCACCTCTTTGCTGTAGTGGCAGCGCACTAAGGCTGAGAATCGTGAGGTTCTGGGTTCAATTCCCAATCACATTTTCTGGCAATCACATTTTGTATTTGAATTTTTGGTTGTAAAAATCACAAATAAATTGCCCAGAATTTGAATTTGTCCCCCATATGGCGATGGGTTCGCCCCTTGTCATGAGACGACATAAGCCCTGCGTGGGTGCACACGTTGCACCTCTGCCTACCCATACGAGGATAAAAGCGTGAGCGCATGTATGTAAATCTCACACCGTAATGCCTATACATGATTCTGTTACGTGAACTAGATAAAACATTTGTGTTTTTGGGCTTTGTATTTCTATTGAATACAAATGAGTCAATGGCATGACTCACTCGTATCCATAGTCTACACGTTTAGTTCGAATTCTTTTATTTGTATAAAAAAAGGCTTTAATTTCATCTCCAAAGAAAAATACTATCTATTAATTTGTAAAATTTCTTTGATTGCTTGTTTTCACCCCTATTTATTATTGGTAAATAATCTTCCTTTCCTTCTACTACCTGCCCTTATCCCACTTGCAGTGGGGTCGCCTGGGTCTGCCTAACGATAATTAATCCCTCTGGGGAGAAACACACACAGATCCGAAACAAATATTTATGGATCCCACACAATTGTCTCGGTGTGGCATTCGAACCCGCGGCCCCTCGCAATCTGCTACTCATCCACTGGGCCACGGAGGCAAACGATGTATTTCTTTTTAAAAATAAAACTGGTGATATGAAATATCTTTTTCTATCACGTATAAGCAAATTACGTGGCAGTGGGCAGGCCACATAGCTCTCAGAAGCTATAACCGATGGGGCAGAAAAGTTCTGGAATGGAGGCCACGTACTGGCAAGCGCAGCGTTGGACGTCCGCCTACAAGGTGGACAGACGACCTGATAAAGGTCGCAGGAAGTCGCTGGATGCAGACCGCTTCCAACAGGTCGGTCTGGAAATCTTTGGGGGAGGCCTATGTTCAGCAGTTGACGTCCTGTGGTTGATGATGATGATAAGCAAATTAGCCAATATCGATGATAATTTTCCATCCCATTTGCATTCGAGAAAAAAAGAACCGCCGGACTGCCGGAACTTGAAGACACAAAATGTCTGTTGATTACTTGTAATAGTGGCCGTCGGCGTCGCGTCGCGCGTCGGCAGCAGAAGTAACGCCTATTTTTTTTTTCTCATTGAAGCACTTTGTACGCAAATTGACTCGTTCCAGTTTTGTCTCATCACTCGGTGCGACGAAATGTTTGATGTCGAAACTTTGTATACGTCATTTGTGTTTAGATGTATAAGGTTATGAAACTACCTTGTTATTTAGTAAAAGACGGAGACGGGAGATTCCAGTATGTTTGTGTCATGTTTTATAAAGTCTCGGAGGGATTATTTAGATTTTACCTAATATTCATACAGATTGTTTTTTTCTATATTTGGCTATAGTGTTTGCTTAATATTCGATGGTGCAGTAACAATATACAATGCTCTGGATATGGACAAGTAGTTTACTGAATCACAAACATTATGGAAAACTGAACTCGTCAGCTCTCAAAAAATGTCGCGAAGAAATCGTATGACGCATCATTTAAAAAAAAATCATGCTGTTGAGTTAATATACAACCCGACACAGTTTTACATTTTATGTCTCAGTTTAGTATATGAATGGGTGAATTTTATGAAAAGAGCATTTCTTTATTCATTGTGCTTTGAACTGTAACTTCAGAGGACATTCGGACAGAGGGTGCAAACAAATAAAACCATTTCACGGCTGACAACAACCCCTTAAGGAAATTTCCTTTCACCGGAAAAAAATTACTCCATTCGGCTGTATATATTATCTTTAGAGTTCCCTATCTCAAAAGGAAGGGTCCTTTAAAGGATCATTTTCCTGTCCGTCTGTCTGTCTGCTTGTGTGACGGTCTGTCAAGGGCCTTTTTCTGGAATGGGTAGTCATTGTATTAAAATTTTGCCATTGCAAAGTAAGTGTGTCTTTCAATGGCGGATATCTTAACAAATTATATGGCGGTAGGTATAGAGCCCTCGGTAAGACGCATGGCGAGTATTTTTTAATAGGAACTTTTTTTTAAAATCTTAGACTTCAGGTCTTGATGAAAATGCTGCACAAAAATTAGAGCAGTACCTAATTTATTTTCTTTACGCACCAAAGATGTTTGTTATATTTTTTTCGTTTAGATAATATTAGGTCCTTACATATGAAATTGGCGTTTTTCGTACTGGCCACTTTAATCACAAATTTCTCCTCTTTGGTAAGGAATTCCAAATTCAAATTTGTACAGCTATAGACTCATGTATTTGTGCTTCGATGATCGTCATTCATTTGTTTTTTTTCTTCTGTTTTTTTCTGTTTGCGTCACTCATTTTACAAAATGGAAAACTTAAAATATCGCATTATTTACGAGTACGAGTTCCGCCGTGGCACTAGTGCTGCGGAAACAACTCGAAGGGTGACTGATGTGTATGGCGGTCGTGCTGCAAAAGAAAACACAGTTCGTTTTTGGTTCCAACGTTTTCGTTCTGGAAATTTCGACCTGCAGAACAAGCCCCGTGGACGGCCTGAGACTCAAGTTGATAATGAAGAGTTGAAGGCTATTGTGGAAGCGGATCCATCGCAAACCACGTCCGAGTTAGCTGCAGGCTGCGATGTTAGTGATAAAACTGTTTTAATTCACTTGAAGCAAATTGGGAAGATTAAAAAGCTTGAAAGGTGGGTACCTCACGAATTGACTGAAGCAAACCGGCAAACGCGCGTCGACTGCTGCGTTACATTACTAAACCGGCACAATAATGAAGGTATTTTAAACCGAATCATTATCTGTGATGAAAAATGGGTTCTTTACGATAATCGGAAGCGCTCAGCGCAATGGTTGGATCCTGGCCAGCCAGCCAAATCCTGCCCCAAGCGAAAATTAACCCCAAAAAAGTTACTTGTAAGCGTTTGGTGAACTAGTGCCGGTATTGTTCATTACAGTTTTCTCAAATCTGGCCAGACTATTACGGCTGATGTCTATTGTCAGCAATTGCAAACCATGATGGAAAAGCTAGCGGCTAAACAACCTAGGCTGGTCAATCGCTCCACGCCACTGCTGCTTCACGACAACGCTAGACCACACACTGCGCAACAGACGGCTACTAAATTAGAAGAGCTTCAATTGGAAAGTCTAAGACATCCTCCGTACTCCCCGGACCTTGCTCCAACAGATTACCATTTTTTTCGAAATTTGGATAACTTCTTGCAAGGGAAAAAATTCAACTCCGATGGGGCAGTCCAAATCGCTTTCAAAGATTTTATTGATTCCCGTCCGACTGGTTTTTTTAGTAAAGGGATCAATGAACCTACCTAACTAGGAAACTACCTATGAGATGGCAAAAGTGCATTGAAAATAATGGTTCATACTTTGATTAATTAAATATATTATATTAAAAAATATTCGACTTTTTGTTCCTCCCATACAAAACGCCAATTTCATATGTAAGGACCTAATATATGTATCCCAATTAAGATTAGTTAGGCACTGCTGTATTGGAAAGATGTGGTCATGTTTTATTCTGATGTAATTTATATGAATATGTCGAGACGTATGGGTGGTGGAATTCTTATTTTGTCTTACGTAATAAATACTTAGAATTAGTAGATTTAGTCAGCCTTAGTCATTGCTACTTTTTGGAGGGGTTTTATGTATGAATATATATATTTTCTTAGTGTAAATTGCACCATTCGTCCCCGTTACTTATTGTAATAAGTAATGTTTGATGAAATGTACAGACTGAGGCATTTTGTTAATACTGAATACAAATGGATTCAACCTTTAAATAACGAGAACCATTGCTGATTCCAGTGGTTGGTGTAATCCGAACATTTTTTTTCATTCTGGCTCGGCAAAGTGACTGTGCCACACCTGATGGTAAGTGTAGCGCAATCCAGGAATAGTGTCGACCAACGACAAACAGTATTATGTTCCATATATTTTATGGTAGTTTCCAATTTTTTAAATAATACATTATTTTATACGCAACAGAATAATGCGAAAAAGAAATCCTTGTGCGAAAAGCACAGTCCAAATCGGTTCCCAAATGTGCCTGCAATTATGATTTCAAATATTGATATGAGCAAAGGTGGGCGTGTGGTGGAGACATCTCACTATCGCGCTCGCACGCATGCACCGTAATGGCCAATTTACACAGTGACGTCAAAGTTTGCGTCGTCTGTTTGACAAGTGCCGCCTCCATCAGATTTGAATGGTTTCTAACTATATTTTTTGGACGGATTTATAAAATACTTTCTTCAGTAGGTTATGGTCAACGTAGCGGATTGTTAAAAAAATGAAGTTATCTACATACTGTAGATGATGTGTTTTATATGAAATGGAATTGCATATTGTTATTGCTAAAATTAGTTCGACAAGCGAATTCCTAAAGTATATTATGAATCGATAGCTCTATTATACATAATCCATGTTATATTGCCACCAATGAGATACTGTGTATGAAAAACAGTGGATAGCGCGTGAGTTTGCGCGTTGGCGGGAGATTACCGGACTTTTATCAACAAACAGATGGTCAGACTGTGATTCATAAATACATACGTATGTATTTCACAATCTACTGAAACTCTAGTAGCTATGCATGACGATAGTAAAAAAACTAACTGCATCAGTAAATGAGAAATCGGTGATATTACATGGTTTTTTATTATTATTTGATTGAATGACGAGATGAGCTAAACGCTCGCCTGATTATCAGAATCATTTTTATTGATAATACATACGTACGTTGATTTCCTTACGATGTGTTAATTCACCGTTAAATTAAGCGATAATAATTAACAACGAATACACATGACTTCGAAAAGTCAAGGTAAATATAATGTAAAGTGTCCCCAGGACTAGGATCGGTGGAAACGACTTCTGTCTTGAAAGTCCATTTCATTCCCCGCTAGGGTATCGCCAATTTAATCCGTGCTTAAGGAGGAAGTTTATTTATAAAAAAATCATCACGTTTTCGCAGTAGAAATAAAGTAAAATGATAAAATTGAGTGTTCTTACGTCGTAAAACTGTAAAGAAAATTTAAAGCCACTATTAATAACACCTTAATAAATTCTTTTCATAATATAAAAACTACTTAATAATGTATGCATGAAACACACTACTATAATGAATACGGCTCGATCCTTTTAACTAGCACGTAGGTATATCCTCAATTATTTCTGTGTGGTTAAATGTATCGTTGACTTACTTAAATTATAATAAATTGTAATTAATTCTGAATTTATAAAATACACGACGACACAGAATATAAAAGAACTACGGTTTTAAAGTCTTACATTTAATAAAAGCGCCCCTAGTGGTCTTTTACAAAATGTGGCTGGTGGGAGAGTACTAGATCATTTATGTATCTGACTGGATAGCATCATGCAGATTGGAAAAACCACCACAAAAACCCACCATAGTTGCGTTCCGGGGTCAGCCAGTGTATATCCAGTAACCCAGGCCTATTATTCTGTGCCGGCCGTCGAGTGACACAATGTCTCTTGACGGTCGATATTATATCTAGACTGCACTTTACTTAATACCAGGTCTAGTGTAGTCACTTTGCCATGATAGGATAAAAAAAGCAATTTAAATTACATTCAGGAAAAGGTTTGTGAAGCCGTAGATAACTAATAAGCAATACCATTAACGTGGTGAAGGAAATACGTGTTTGTATTAGATAGGAATACGCTTTTAACGGAATCGTCTCGCTTGGGTTACTATTAAAGGACTGTTTAAGGTGTAATCCCGGACACAACCGCAGCGGCAATTTGTAGCAGATGAATACATCTGTTGCTACTTGCTAACATTTATTATAATATGCTATTGGTGTAGATTAAAGTTTAATGCTGGGCGTATTTTAAGCACCATTATACACTGTCGAATGGTCGCCGCCTAGTTTTCGGAGACCGTAAAGTACGTTACTTCTTAATTTCATTTACGTGTTTACGTATGAGTCACCAAGTCGCCATTTTTTTTGCTTTTATTTATGATCTCCGGCGACCGAGCGACAATACAGTCTAAATTGTAGCTGATGCAACATTTTTTGACACAGAGACTTCAATAAATGAAATTTTCAACAAATCGAGGCTTTAGGCTTCGTACATATGCTTGAGCATATTGTATCTGGCGTAAATGTAGTCGTTTTGGCTTGGAAATCATGTCACCATCTATGTCTATTGTTACTGCAGAAGTTTACCATTTAATAATTTTTGGAAGCGCACCTTTATATGAGTATTTATTTGTGCGGAGCATGCGCGACCCATTCTATACTTCCTACACGTTTTACATTACGTATTCCGGATGGCGAGCGATTGTAGGTTAGGGTTAACAAGTTATGTTATCGAAAATTTGTTATTCTGTAAATTTTAAGTGAATGGGTTGAATGTAGTATTGCTTGTAGTGTACAGTGATAGCTCAATTTAGTTGTAACATTCAAACTATGGATCATAATTTATTTCTCATATAATAATGGTTTGGTGCTAATTGTTAAGAGTGCAATGGGACTGGTATATATATGCTAAAATACAGATAGTATATTAAAAAAAACTGTTTATTTTTTTTTAGTCAATATTCCAAAGCGCCTGGTTCATATTATTCTATAATGTAAAGGGATAACATATTCTATGTACGTATTGATACATATATGATAGCCATGACCTGACTTTTATTAAGAGTTTCATGTGCTACTTACGCATATTCGATAATAAATTAAAAATAACAATTCCTTCGAAATATGTGAGGTTAGAAGTAGTCTTACAGAAAACTTACGTAAAGTAACGTCATGCTGCTGCGTTTCGTACAGTGAGTGAGATATCCGGACGCCCAAATCCCCTTCCCAATCCCTAATTAACTCTTTCTTTTAAGGTCGGTAACGTACCCATGAATCTTCTGATATTTCGTACATGGCGGTGTAGATCACTTACCATCAGGTGACCCACTTGCTCGTTTGCCGGCGTATGTTATACAAAAATCTTATTTACCTGCCTTACCGAATATATTATGCAATTTCATGATCTAGTTAAGGTTTGTGCGAACCAAATGCTTCTGGCATATTATTCGTCACCACCGAGACAGATGGCTTACCCTTTTTCATAAAATATATGCTGTGGGCACGCTATCACTGTTTATCTGTACTTTAGGCAACCCTCACATCGACTTGTTTATTTTATCCTTTAGAAAACACGGGTGATGCTTATAGAACGGCTGTAGAAATGTCTTGTGTGGAATTCGAGTGTATATATTTGTTCGATGCCATGTATGGAAGAGATGTAGCTCACGCCTAACGGTTACTTCGTTTTATCGAGAAATCACGAAAATAGAAGCTGTGATTCAAACATGTTACTTTTTGTTTTTATTTTTATTCTGAATGACGATTCAAATCGCTCGTTTCAAGTTAAGCGGTACGGCCGGCCATAAACAGAAACAACACTATACAGAACTTTGAATTTTAAAGCATTTGTGTATATGTGTGTAAACAAATTCTCTGTTATCTCCTCCTATTCCTCTAGTCCTAGTTTCCTCATGATATATTCCTAGTTTCCTCATGATATATTCCTACACCGTTAAAGCAAGCGATAATTAACAATGCAAGTGATCTCCACCGCCCATGTACGCCCACAATACCAGAAGAATCACGGGCGCGTTGCCGACCTTAAAGGAAAGGTATAATTAGGGATTGGGAAAGGGAGGGGGATTTAGGCCTCCGGATATCTCTTTCACCGTACGAAACGCAGCAGCAAGCCGCTACTTTACGTCGGTTTTCTGTGAGACAGTGGTAACGAGCCGGCCCATTCATGCTGTAGACAAAACTGTCTACAGCGTGGCTCTACCACTCGAAAACATTGCTCCATAGTTGACGCAAACGTTGAGTCAAGACGTTGAGTCAAATAAGATGGGCGGAAATGGATTCTCGTGCCCATTTCGTTACATAAAATGCAAACATATGTGTCCACCTCCAATATCAACGTACTTTATTTCTAGTACTTGCTTTTCGATTTAACTACACTTGTTTTATTTTAATACGCACCTCACGCCTGTATACCTGACGGGGTAGGCAGAAGCGAGGGAGGGAGGGTAAACCATGGGTGCAACTAATGCACCCACGGTTTACCTGGTTTCTTTCCGCCCCGTGGTGTGATAGGAGGCGAGCTTATCGTTATCATCATCATCAGCCATAGGACGTCCACTGCTGAACATAGGTCTCCCCCAAAGATTTCCAGACCGACCTGTTGGAAGCGGCCTGCGTCCAGCGACTGCCATCTTTATCAGGTCGTCTGTCCTTATCGTTATTATACCGGGTACCAATTCAAACTTCAAATGACTCGTCTTCGGAAAATAGTTTTATTTTGATGCCATTAAATTATCGTGATTTTTAGTTAGGTATTATTATTAATGTTGTTTTTATATGAATTTTATGGCACTTTGCTACGACTTTAAGGTAATAAATTCATCTTTCAACGGTGTCTGCGTGAGGTCATCGACGTTAATTTAAAAGATTGGAAGAGGTAATGAAAATTTGGAAAATAAAAATGAATTTTTTTGTACAAGAAATTTGGTAAAACGGCAAATGATTACTCAATAGTCATATTCGGGCATCTAGTAGTTAAATTATATGAATGATGACTTGTTAATGATACATTAGAACTGTGTCGTCGTGAACATGACATTATGTTTCTACATGCAATCTTAAATGATTTTGAGGTTGTTGATTGTGAGGAATTACTATCAGCTATTTCGTTACGAGTACCCAATTATAGTGTACGGTATACTCAATTATTGGATGTTCCACGAGTACATACAAATTATGCTCAAAATTCAGTAATCTGTAGATTATCACATGCTTTTAATAAATATCACTCAGCAGGCTATTATTTCAATTACAAAATTAAGAAAGAAATCATTAACATTCATCGAAAACCCATAGAACACACATACACACACAGACACACACACATACAAAATTTTTGTCTAACATGTTTTAAATTTAGATAGTAGATATAATTTAGTGTAAAAATTAAAGATGTAAAATGCTGTTCGATTACCAAATAAATAAATAAAAAAAATTGACTAGTAATGATTTTGGGCATATCTATATAATCTTATGTAACGTTTCTTATAGTATTTGAAATCACTAATCGTGTCCCAGACGATGCACGATTGAAGAAAAAGTTCCCATTGATATATAGAACGCATATAAACCCTATAAAGTTTTATGATAATCGTGCTCCATTACGAAAACAATATAGAATCTATTGCTCATGTCAATTACCATTCAAAAGTACGTCTATATTGTAACGTCCATGTTACGCTCTTCAAATACCAATTCTATTGTATTGCCTACAATGTTAATGAAACAACTTTGTGTATTTTTCAGAGTGGAAAATGTCGAACATCTGCCACCGGTACATAAAACGCCACTGCCAAGAAAGGAATGGCTCTTACATGAAGGTAAGGTTCCATATTCTGATGTACTCATTGAAATAAAACTAATTCAAACGGATTTTATCGCGGTTTTTTATTAATTTTGATTCCGACGTTTTGAAAGTTTTTCAGCCTTCGTGGTCACGGGGTGGACTCACGCCACGAAGCCCACGAAGGGAAGGAAAGGAAATTAGTTTTATTTCAATGACCTATATTCTTTCAATAAGGTGGTGATAGGTCTCTCGTATACGAAAGACCATCTGGGTTGAAACCATCGCCACAGTATTATTATCTATCCATCGCGTTTTGAATTTATGCCACCAAGCAACAGTGTTTACACACTGTTGTGTTTCGGTTTGAAGGAAATTGAAGCCAGTAAAATTACTGCGCATTAAGGGACTTATCATCTTATATCTGAGAGTGACGATCGCAGTCCAGTGCCATGCAGTGCTTTGTGATTCAAAGTTCTGTATGCTGGTATTTCTGTTTATGGGCAGGCGTGGCGCTTATCATCAGGCGACCGATCTGCTTGCCTCATTGTTCAAGCTTATAAACAAAAAATAATTTAATAGGCCGCTAAATGTCAACAACCCATGAAAATTCACAATACCCGAAGAATCGATCAGTCCGGCCTTAAAGGAAAGAGGCAATTAAGGGATTGGCAAAAAAAATGTGGATTTGGGCCTCCGGATATCTCACTCAACGTACGAAACAGCAATTGTGAATATATATTACCAAACACCTTCCAAAACTACCTCTTGAACTATTTTAATCAAATGTTCAAATACATGGTTCACCCAACTTATTTTCTTTTACTGCGTTATGGGTAAAGTTTAATAACTGCACATCTCTTATATTTCTATATTGCGTGCTCTCCGTCCATATCACAAGTGTACTCAAGTTTCTGATGATTAGGTGCGGTGTACGTAACTACCGAAGAAATTCAATTTATTTCGGAGCAAAAATATATATATCAAATATTATGCCTATAAATCTATTATATAAAAATAAGTCGGGTTTTCCTTCCTGACGATATAACTCCAGAACGCACGAACCGATTTCCACGGTTTTGCATTCGTTGGAAAGGTCTCGGGCTCCGTGAGGTTTATAGCAACGAAAATCTAGGAAAAATTTCAATAGAAAAGCGGGAAAATAGGGAAAATCATTTTTTAAATACAGCGCCATCTATGATACATAGCATGTACTACAAACCAATATTTTAAGTAGATGGCGTCGGTGCGTGACACATTGCTGACAGATGGCGCCACTGTTAGGCTACTTTTATTCCGGAAAATACAGATCACGCGGGCGGAGCCGCGCGGGACAGCTAGTAATAATATATAAATTCCTTTGTAATGAAATAGTGGCATAATAAGCAGCGATAGCTTAGCGGGGAGTGGTATGGACTGTCAAGACGAAAGTGGCAGGTTCGAAACCAGCCCCGAGAGCATACACCACTGACTTTTCTAAGTTATGTGTATATTAATTGTTAATTATCGCTTGCTTTAACGGTGAAGGAAACATCGTGAGGAAACCTGCATACCTGAGAAATCGATAAGATTTTTCGAAGGTATGTGAAGTCTGCCAACCCGCATTAGGCCAGCGTGGTGGACTAAGGCCTAACCCCTCTCATTCATTAGAGGAGGCCCGTGCCCAGCAGTGGGACGTGTATGATACAGGGCTAGTAAAAAAAAAAAAAAATGAAATAGTGTCTTCATTTAAGCACTTACTTTTCTTGTTATAACAAAAAATACACCCAGCAGTAACACACACAGTCCTGACCCCACACTAGGTTAAACCTGTATCATGGGTATAAGGAAGTATGAGGGAGTTGCGGTCCCAACATTCGTGAATCACACAAACATTTTTCTCAGTGCGGGAATCGAACCCACGGCCTCTCGCTTCGCAGCAGGCTTCTCCCCCACTATGCCACGGGGGCCACTACGCCAAACAAGTAATATAATCTTAAATTGTTATTCCTAAAATAATCATAAGCAAGAACCTATAAAAGCACATGTTTTTAAACCATCGATATGCATAATCCGCAATAACCATATAGGAATCAATTCGAATGAATGACGTTTAATTTTTCCCACAGAAATTCATATTCGGATGCATTTGACATTTCCAATTTCCTGCTTTGAATGTCATACTGACCACACTTCCCCTACGGACGTGTATTGGCGTATTTAGATATATCTAAGTAAAATCAGGGACCAGTATTTGAATTTGTTCTCATCATACTATATACGGGTAAATGACAGACACTGAAATGGTATGTCATTTGTATTTAATTAAAAAAAATGCCTATACTCCCAATAACCAAACCGTAAAAAAATAATCAATTTTAATTAGAAAATTATCTGTAACTTTAAAACTTTTGAAAATATTTTAACCGGCTACAAAAAAGGAGGTGGTTCTCAAGTCGCGAGGAAACCGGCATACCTGAGAAGTTCTCCATAAAGATTTCGAAGGTATTTAAAGTCTTTCAACCTGTTTTAGGTGCCAGCGTGGTGGACTAAGGGCTAACCCCTCTCATTCAGTAGAGGAGGCCCGTGCCCAGCAGTAGGATGTGCATAATACAGGACGAGTATCTATACTAATAATAAAGCTGTAGAGTTTGATTGTTTGTTTGTTTGTTTGTTTGTTTGTTTGTTTGTTTGTTTGTTTGAACGCGCTAATCTCAGGAACTACTGGTTCGAATTGAAAAATTCTTTTTGTGTTGGATAGTCCATTTATCGAGGAAGGCTTTAGGATATATAACATTACGCTGCGACCATTAGAAGCGAAGCATCAGTGAAAAATGTTGCAAAAACGGGGAAAATTATTCATATTTGACGGCTTCTGTTGCTAAGCTACCCAAATAATATTATTTGAAGGCTTCCGTTGCTAAGCTACCCAAATCTATACTAATATTATAAAGCTGTAGAGTTTGATTTTTTGTTTGTTTGTTTGATCACGTGGGCGGAGCCGCGAGCAAAAGCTAGTTATTAATATTTATATTATGGATAAACGATGGCATTTATCTAATGATTTCTTACGCTTACGCAAATATTACACATTGAAATAAAACTAATTTAAACGTCGGGATCAAAAATTAATAATAAACCGCGATAAAATCCGTTTAAATTAGTTTTATTTCGATGGCATTTATCGTCAAAATGATATAAAATATTGATCTGTAACAAACTTCTACGAAATTATTGTGTATAGGTATTAAGTCGGTTACAAACAAAAGATTACAGAGTAAAGTTTGTTGGTAGTTGTTGGTAGTATGTTCAATTTCCGATACGGGCACAAAGCGGCGCCGCTCGTCCCGCCACTTCCTCCACACGAGAGCTGAGGTAGAGCCTGTGGGTGCTTTCATCCGTGAACAGTGAATACTGAACACTACGCATAGATTGAACGGTTACCTACTCTGTACATTATACGCAATGGAATTTAAAGATTCCGTATTGTTGAATAGTATTGTTTCTGTTTGATATTGTGTTTATGTCAGTTTATTTGAGTACACTGATTAATATATTTTTTTTTGATCCGGGCACGGCAAAGTGACTGCACTACACTTGATGGTAAGCGTAGTGCACTCCGAAAAACTAGCAATAAGTTCATCGGTGGTCACTAGAATCATGCCGGCCTGTATAAAGGCTTCTTCATACCTATATTGCCTCAACATAGATTACGCTAATCCAAGTTAAATTCCAATCTTCTTCCACCTGCTATTATCCCACCCGTAGGGCAGTCGCAATGTGCTATTTAACACATGTTACAGAAAGATTTGGTTTATAGATTTACGATCGATTGCCTGTCTGACGTCAACCACTCTGAGGAGAGTTAAATTTCAATCAGAAAATTAAAGTTTTATGTCTTAATAAATAATAATATTATATAGCTAATTCAAGACAATAAAAGTCTCAGTCTATATTAACAAACTTTATTTTATATTATAGTACGTGCTTTAATCATCTCATCGCAAAATACGTCGCGACGTCAGACATAACGAGTAATTAGAACTTTCCCTACAGTTTACAAAAGCAAAGAGAGAAAACAAAGGGCCCTCAAGAACAATCGATGGCATGGGGAAAAATAACAAATAGCAGAACAAATCAAGCGTGACTGTACCTGCGTTAATAAGAAAAAAATCCCCTGTTTTCCTGCAGAACGCCAGACGACTGGGTATCAATAGTAACTTTCTTCATTTACACGGTCGCAAAACAACGATAGGACGTTTTAACCATTCAGAAAGTGTAAATTACATTGCCCTTCATATTGACATGTTTTGAATTCATTTCTTTAGATTGCTTTGTGTTTACGAGCTAAGTTTTATCGTCTGGAGTATACACTATGTTCAACTTATATTAATCCTGTAAACAAGTTGGCTTCTTGTTTGTAAGAACATTTTAAGAATTTCATCTTGTTTCAGAATGTTTTTATATTTGTATTATAATGGTAAGTAGTTCTATCTATAGATACAGCCAGTTGCACTCACTAATCGGTAAACGATTAGCGAGTTAAACAACCCTTGGCGCAGTCAGTCTACGGATGGGTGACCGCATAAGTGGTATTTCAACTGAGCGTCTTCGTGTTTCGGAGGGCACATAAAATGTCGGCTCCGGCTTTTATCAATTGATAGCAGTCGTTATGCCAAGTTGGAGGTCTTCAGGTGGCATGAAAATGTTACACTATTTTGGCAATTGGATATAGAGTCGAATAGTACTATTTAACCCACATAAATGTCATAGTGTCATTGAAGACTATAAGAAAATATATTCTGATGTGCAATATTGAATTGCTAATTGAGTCAGCTGCTAATAATTTAATTGCGGATTTTTTAAATTTTAATCGCCACTTAATAAGTAGTAGACCTGTAATATTGATATTTTCGTAATAAAGTTGTGTATATACAGTCAAAAGCCATAGATATAATTATTTTAGAAAGCGTGCTTTCGACGAAAAATTATATATTTTTGTTTCCCATCAACGTAGTAATTGACTTTTGACAAGTTTTTAACGAGATTCCCGGTGTTGATGTTGATATTTGATGGGCTGTTTCGTGTCTGCTCTTCGTTAATGTTTTTAGATTTTGTTTTCTTTTCTATTCCCCCTTTTTGCTTGTTTTTCAAAGTATTGGTAATTCGATGCATTGAGTTTTAAACCAACTAATGAAGAGCGCAAATTCACAATTCGAAAGTATAATAAAGTTGGCATAAATCTGTTATTCATGCTTAGTCTATGCTTATCCAAGAAGAATAGATAACTTCTCAATACATAGAAACATACCGCGATCAGGTTTGAAGTTGGGTTTCAAGTTTTAGTGAAACTACTCAGTGCATTTGCATTGTATTTGCAGTATAATGTACTTTTGCCCCTATTCTAAAATAAAAAGTTCAATTTGAAAAAGAAAGCTCATGCCTTCTAAGCCTGACTCATTTTTATTTGTACATTATATCATTTGAACATACAAGGTGGTAGGTCCCTCGTATGCGAGAGGCCGTCTGGGTTGGTACTACCACTTTGTCTATTTCTGCCGCCAAGAAACAGTATGTAAGCACTGTTGTGTTTCGGTTTGAAGGACATTGAAGCCAGTGAAACTACTACGCATTATGAGACTTAAGATCTTATGTCTCGGAGTGACGAGCGCAGTTCAGTGTCATGTAGTTCTTTGTAACTCAAAGTTCTGTGTGGTGATGCTTCTGTTTGTGGGCAGGCGTGGCGGTTATCATCAGACGAGCGCCTTGCTCATCTCGTCATTCAATCAAATAGAAAAAAAACATAATTTGAAAATTTAAAGCATTTTTTAAATAACTTTGCCACCGTTTATATATTTTTAAAGTTTATGCTAAAAGTATTATTCTTCAAACAATTTTCAATGGTACAAATAAACTAATAAGCAAAGTGAGACAATGTCATAAACAGTACGATGTACATTAAGCCATAGTCAGAATGTAGTCGATTATAGAAGTAATCCAATTATTTCAATCACCCTGCAAATATCTTATATCCAAAGTTTCAAAATGTGCGTTCGAAAGTATTATTACACTAGAGTGTATTTGGCTAAAAAATGTCACAGCAGCAACGAAACGCATTATTCATAAACCCAGGGGCGAAGTGTTGAACTGACACTCTGGGGACGCGCAGTTTTAATGTTCAATTTGCATTTTGTAGTACATTACACATTTTGAGATAATTATTTGTTCTAAAAATATTTTATTGCATTCTTTTGCAAATATTTTAAATAAAGACTTGTTGAGTGGTAGACCACGCTGTAGACACTTTTGTCTACAGCATAAATCGGCCAGCTCGACCGGGTTGTTGCCCCTGTCTTACAGAAAATTGACGTAAAGTAGTGATTTGCTGTTGCATTTCGCACGGTGAGTGTAATATCCGGAGGCCCAAATCCCCTTCCCCTTCCCGATTCCCTAATTGTCCTTTTTCATTAAGGTCTGCAGCATGCCCATGATTCTTCTGGTATTGTGGCCAAATATGGGCGCTAGAGATCACTAACCAGGTGACCCATTTGCTCGTTTACTTGCCTGTGTTATAAAAAACAAAGAACTTTATTTTAAAACTATTTGTAATCATGGCATTGAATAATTAATTTGAAAAATCTTTAACCCCTTGAAGAGTAATTATTATAAACCCCATTTTGTTGGGGCCCCAACCCAACCCATATGTTTGAATAATTACTCTTAATTTCGCGTAGAACAATTTATTTTTCTTGCTATACTGGAAATAAAGAATTTCCATTATTAGAATTTATTTGGCTCCTTTGAGTATAAACATAAAAGGTAAATATGTGTAGGATATTTATAAAAATAATAAATGTGATAACGTAGAATTTTATGGATAATCGGACTACAAAACCAATTAATCAAGTATCAAATAAACTGCCTATATGAATAAGTCTACGTTTTATCTTAAAATAAATTATACTATGGTATTTGATGAAATATCATCTCATAACATTAAATGGTGAAAAGGAATAAAAGAGAAATAATAATCGCAGAGGTGCCCGACTGGGGGACATGACCAAGGACTTCCAAACAATTAGACGGAGCTCGTTAACTTTACGCGAGTTTTAAGGCGTCCTTCCCGCCTCAATGCATTTTATTAGTGCATTATAAAGGTGAATATTTTAATAGAGTCTAAATTGTTTTGCCCATTTGTATGTATTTAATCTATTTGTCTGGATCTGCAAAGACGATACCTATTTTTTTGGGGATTTTAAAATGTTTTTCTTTACTGTGACTGCCTCGGTGGCGCAGCAGCGCTGGGCTGAGGTCTCGGGTTCGATCTCCGGGTCGGGTAAAAGTGATGTTGGGTTTTTCTATCACGAAAATTCTCATTATCAGCTCGGAGTCTGGAATTGTGTCCGGTGTGGCGATAGGCTCCGTCACATCATGGGATGGAGATATGCTCGGCGAAATATGGGTACTGGTTACACCTCTGCCTATACCTCGGGTCTTACAGGCGTGAGTGCGCATTTCTTTAGTGTCTATTTGATAATTTATTATAGCATACTCGTTTATTAATGGATGGTTGTCAGCTTTTAGCTTACGCATAATTTTTCTATTTGGTTATTATTTGCAATATATCCCTTCCTACACGCGGATGATGCCACCAAGGAACAGTGTGTAAGCACTGTTGTGTTTCGGGTTGAAGGACGTTGAAGGCAGTGAAATAACTGGGCATTATGAGACTTAACACCTTGTCTCGGGGTGACGAGCGCAGTTCAGTGCCATGCAGTGCTTAGTAATTCAAGGTGCTTTGTGGTGTTGCTTCTGTTTATGGGCAGGTGTGGCGCTTACCATCAGGCGAGCGGTTTGCTCGTCTTGTCATTAATCAAATAAAAAAAGGAAGAAAATGTGATTGTGCATCATAGCCTGGCAATCAATAGTATTCAACATACACTCGATGTATTCCATGGCCTTAATAGCGCCCCATGGCCTGATTTCTATAGGAATGTATTTATGTTTAAAAATATTTTCAATTTGAACCCTTATGCTGTTGTGGTAAAGTCCAGAACAAGGATGCACACGAATGTTTGTTTTCGTTTCTATTGCCTAGCAACAGTTTACATAAAAGGTCATTGACTTTTCCTTTCGATACCGTTGCTGCTCATACCAGGAAGTCGTGTTACGTCATTATTTATTACGTTGAAGATGTTAATAAAGGTAATTGAAATTAATTGTTGCATTTTTAAATGCCCCGTAAGTGTCGGACTAAAATATAGCGATGGTGATACCTGTAATTTTAATTGTAACCGATATTGTCCAAATGATTACAATCGAATTTACGGCATAACCTAACTGTTAAAAATCCACGACGGCCGCGACAAATAGAAAAATATCTGTTATTTTGAAACGGACTGGAAAAGAATTTCTTGAAACATAGTTCAAATCAAAAAATCAAAATTGTAACTGTGAGTGTAGTTAGAATACTCTATAACTTTTCATCCCACATCACATTCAAATTGAGATATTGATTTTATTTTGCTGAATTCATAAAATTTAAGTGGATTAAATTCCATAATTTTTTAACAATCGTAAATGATACATTCCCCCTGCAGATATACATACATAAGTTAATGAATTTAGCAAAATAAAATTAATATCTCAATTTTTACTTATTGTATGTTAAAATGTTTTTGCATGTTTACATCCTTATAAGTTAAGCAAGATAATGGTATATAAACAAATCTATAAAAATGTATTTTATGGATTAAATATATTTAAAATACTGCGATGTTAACTGTGACTTCTGTGTCGAATTATTGTACGACTGTGGCGCGTGCATATCGATTTTTGATTTTCGGCGGATTAATTAAATTATTCCATTTTACATGCGTAACCAGTGTGAAATGGTAATAATTATGCGCTATTACAGAAACCAGAGGAACGGATCAATGTTCACAACTATTTAGGTATAATATTTTAAGAGTTACAAATCATCGAATATTGAATGGAGGAATGAATTAACATATAAAACATACTAAATGATATGAATGACTAGTTTTATCGTAAAGTCAGTAAACGGATCAGAAACGAGAAATCAATAGTTTCAATTCCCGTTTCAGAGCGATTGTGTGATCCGTACTCGTAGGCTCGGAAGTTATTATTTTTATACGATTATTATCAGCCTCCGTGGCGCAGCGGGCGAGTAGTCGGCTGTGAATCGAGAGGCCGCGGGTTCGATCCCCGCACCGAGACAAATGTTTGTGTAATCCACATATATTTGTTTCGGGGGCTGGGTGTTGTGAGACCAAACGTCTCTTGTAGCTCCAGATTCCGACGACACAAGACTCGTATCGTACTGTGGGGTCAGGACTATCTATGTGACTGTTGGGTGTATAAAGAAAAAAAAGATTATGATACCCATCTTGAAATAAGCACCTAATGTTATGCGTTCTACTTAAAACGTTTTACAGTAGTATGAAAATTCATGGTAGTAACACTAAATCTTTACAAAAAATTCTTGGTGATCGTAATGTTATGAAACAGTTTCCACAAATTTTTACTCCCATTTTAATGCATGAACTACAACCTTCTTTTTGCATCGTAAAAGAGCCCTTTGCGTCAAAGTTAAAGCATCCCACTCGAGTGTGCGTGTAGGGCGGCACACGTGTATGTTGTTGTTTCAAACCGAAGACACACGTGACACTGTGTCAAACACAGTGCATTATTCAAGTACAAAACGATATCAGACTTTCCTTTATTAGCTGTTAGCGGTCGTAGTTAATGATTTAGTGTGTACATCCGCTGGAAAACAAGTTATTGGCAGGATATGCAAAGTGGTGGCATAATTATTTTATATCCATTTAATTTGTTGTTTAATTTTATAGTACAAGGTAAGAGAAGGGGCACTGATATATTAAACGTCTGTCCATTTGATCCCTATAGAATAATGAAGTGTAGACGACTCTAATAATAATATTAATTACCAAATTATTCACAAGATTAATTTTGCATGAAACGAGAAAAGAAATACGTTGTTTATTAGTCCACTGTATCGAGGGTATTATCCATACTTATATATTAACAGCCTCCTTGGCGTAGCGGGCATGTAGCCAGCTGCGAAGCGCGAGGCCGCGGGTTCGATCCCCACACCGAGCCAAATGTTTGTGTAATCCACAAATGTTTGTTTCGGGGTCTGGTAAGGTACTTCTCAAATACACTGTTTACGCGTTATGTAGCGGATAAAATTTAAAAGGACATTACGAAAGCCTTTAATATTTCTGTTTTATTTAAAATGCTGAGTATGATGCATATAACTTTAGCCATCTAACTGTTCAAACACTTCTTGCCTCGGGGCCCGGAATGAAGTCAATTGGCTAGTAGGACGTCCAACCCGATCTGTGGGAAATACACAAGTCAGTAACAATGTCTACATTACTGACATGAGACTGGTCATTAGCCAAACATGGAATATAAACAAAATGATTTAATGCTTATACTTAGTCATAGTTGAATGTTAATAATACATCTGGTTATTTGTTTTGAACAATCATTGTCACTTCTCTCAAAACATGCGATGGAAAATGTAGTCATATAATAAAACTGGAGTCAGCGAAACACGTAGGGTGTTCCGCGTGGTTGGGCCGCGGCTTTGCGAGGATATTTTTATTTGAGAAACTTTTTTCATTGCCACCCCGTCTGCGGACTAAGCAAATACGTCACTTTGATACTTACGGGTTGAACGGTCACAGAATGTTTTTGTTGGCCGATAGTTTCACATTTGCGTAGATTGGATATTATATTGCTGAAGTGTTTTTAAATGTTATTAAATTGTATATGGTTACTAAAATGCTCTATTAGGTATTATTTGTAACATTACGTTGGCTTCTTTTATTGAAATATTAAACAAATTCTTAGTATTTTTTTGTTGAGACGGCTTTGTTAAATATTTTACTTACTTAATGTAGAGTTAGTTGTAAGTTGACTGAAAGATTGAATAAATTTGTATACATAAAAATTAAGGTTTCTTTGTGTGTCTGTTTTATGTGTTCCTAAACCATTCATCCGTTTATGAGCTTTTGACAAACACTGTTTTTACGTGGCATTACAATGCATGCTGAGACAGCTAGTAATAATAGGAAAAATCAATACCCACAGTTTAATAAATTTTTGAAATGATTTTTTTTTATTTGATTGAATGACGAGACGAGCAAGGCGCTAGTCTGATAGTAACCGTATCGCCTACCCATAAACAGATACTGCGCTCGTCACCCCGAGACATAAGATGCTAAGTCTCATAATGCCCAGTAATTTCACTGGCTTCAATGTCCTTCAAACCGAAACACAACAGTGCTTATACATTGTTGCTTGGCGGCAGAAATAGACAAAGCGGTGGTACCACCTCGTTGCAATCAATTGCATTTGCAATCTAACTGTCAGTCTGTTCATAATTCGACACTCATGATATCCGTATGTTCCACATTAGAGCAAATACCTAAACCTACCGGCTGTGGTGAACAAGGTTTAACTCATTTCCCGTACAACGTTTCCAATATGTGCTCCGGGGGCGAATAGAAAATCGAACAATATAAGTACACGCAAACAAATGGGCTTCATTCAAAATCACCATGAAATTTCAATTGGCACGTTGTATTTAAGGGCTTTTGAAATCGGTACTGTAATATTTCTATGGTACATTGACGTTTTTTATTAGTTTGGATGACAAGACGAGCAGGTCGTTCGTCTGATTGTAAGCGTTACGCCTGTCCATTAATAGTAACAACACCCAGTATTTTGAATTACAAGGCACTACATACCACTCGATTATACTCATCACCCGAGACATAAGTAGTTAAGCCTCATAATGCCTTGTAGTTTCACTGGCTTTAATGTCCTTCAAACTGACACACGGCAGTGCTTACATGCTGCTGATTGGCGGTAAAAATAGACTAACCGTCAAACCAGACGGCAGCTTCCATACGAAACTTGTTTTTCTAACCTATTTTTCGCCCACTACAGGGCAAAAGTATCTGACTAAGGTACGAGGGATAAATCACATCATATTCGCAACTAGACTACAGTGGAAGCAATATTTATTAAAGTATTAACTATATTTTATAAGACTCTACCTCTTTCAATTTATCGAGACAAATAGAATTAAAGTGCTGATAAATATATTTTGTATGCGAACTATTTTATTATATTCTAATAATCATTCGTTTTTTTCAGTTACTAAACACGCTGTCATCTGATCTAGAACATATGCTGACGGAACTCTACGAGGAGCGAAATTTAACCAGGTCAGCGAGTTCTTAATATGATTATACAGATAGATAATTCAACTCAATTGTACATATTATACACTTGACTGTGTATCAGTCAATAGGGCAAAGTCGGGCGCGTCTATGTTAGACAATTAAAAACCGATAAACAATTGCAAAACGTATAGGTACGTAATTATTAAAACTGTACTCACAGGCTTCACACACTCATAGCAAGATGAATAAAATTCGGTGGATCTATGTATTTATACTATATCCTAATTATTATCGTATTATTTTATCTACTTAAAAATATCATAATTCATGGTATCTAATCTGACGCTAATTTGTAGGAATAGGATAGCAAGCTACGTGGCAGATAGGTGTGCTGTACATACGAGGGTCTGGCCCAACCGGCGGGAGGCTGGATCAAACTAGAGGTCAATATGTTTAAAGTACAGAAAGCCTATCTACCACTGGCTAACTCTTCTAGTTTCAAACCTAGCCTTGTGTATTTGGCGCGATAAATATTCTTAAGTCACACTATGTTATGCACGATTAAGATAATAATAGTGTTAATTATCTACTAGTTGAAATCCATAAACAACCATAGAATTTTATCAGCTAATTTATAACCTATGCACTTAAACTTATATTATTACTTTTATAGCATAGTAAAAAGGTTTTATCGGACATTCCGCGTTGTAATTGCATTACTGGCACACTGACGCGCTTCGTCGGCGACAAATCCGATTACACGCGGTCCTGAGTTCGACTCTTGACTCAAGCAGCGCTCCTTTGATACTGAAACCCTTTGAAATATTATTATGAAGTGCCTTTTACGTAAATATGTGGTGGGAGTGAAAACGGTTTAAAGTTTTCAGAATAGGAAAATGTTATTTAGACTAATTACAAGACTGTATATTCTAGATTACCTTTATCAGTACAGTATCGTCTAAGGGCTTTACTAATAAATGTTGTATACGAGTGTCATACGTATACAGTGTTTTGTCTCGCTTCTTCTTATAATAAATGTCACTCAACATAGCAAGACAAAGGATTGTATAACTATTACCAACATATATAATGTTTATTAGTAAGGGCTTAAATATAAAACTCAACCGTCAAGAGACATTGTGTCACTCAACGGTTGGCAGATATATGCTGGCCTAAAGTTACTGAACACATATAACCTACTCTTAATAGTTGAACATCTTTATAGAGACCACAGATAGCCATTGAATTCGCCATACATTGAATTTTTTTACTAGCTTAAATGATGTCACTAAAAGGCCACTCGGCTGACGCCTACCCATAAACAAAAGCAACAACGTACAGAACTTTGAATTACAAAACACTGCATGGCACTGGCACTGGCACACACTTATGGCACATAAGATGTCAAATTTCATAATGTCCAGTAATTTCATTGGCTTATTGTAGACCATTGGTCTTTAAAGCGAAACAACAGTGCTTACGCTCTCCTGCTTGGCGACGGAAATAGAGAAAGCAGTGGTACCAACCCAGACGGCTTCTCGCATATGATGGACCTACCACCTAATGTATAAGATATTAATATAAGAGGCTAATAACCCGATGAAACTTCCAGCCATCCGCAATAACTAAAGCGGTCGTAATAAATTAAATAAAATCTTCATAGGCTTTCGCTATTAAATTTTGGTTTCACTTTGTATTGCTTTAAATAAAAATATAGTAAGAATCCCTTTGTCTATGCACGGGGATTATACGGCGACCGCACGTTACTGAAATTCAATTATTATCCTTTCAATTTCCATGTTTGGCTCAAAGGCTGGGGGTGTGGGTTTTGTCTTTATTTGTATTGCTAATCCACCGCCTTTGCTGCAGACGGGTCCGTTTACCTTTTTATATGAGTTATTTTTTTTTTTATCCTGGCTCGGCAAAGTGACTATGCTACACCTGATGGTAAGTGTAGCGCAATCCAAGACTAGTGTCGATCAACGATAAGCAATGTGTCCATCGTAGGTCGGCAAGATTATGCCGGCCTGCCAAAGGGTCAAGGGGGAAGGGAAGGAAAAGGGATGGGAAAAGGATTAGGATCAGGGGGCAAGCCCCCTGGGGAGAACCAGATATACACTGACTGACCCTGGAACGCGACCCACACAATGTGGGCTACTATGGCAGGTTTTAGCACCAGTGTACGGTGGTCGCTATCCGGTCGGATACAAGTATCCTCCCACCAGCCATTTCATTGAGGTTATTGTGAAAAATTTATAGTTTAAGACCTAAGCTGTTTCAACAGATACAAGACAATTTTAACTTGTATTATATTTTTAAAGAATGAAGAATGCTGTGTGCCAGCCACTGCGCCAATAAAATTACTGGGCGTTATGAGATAATAATACCATGCAGTGCGTTGTAATTCAAGGTTTTGTGTTATGTTGCTTCTGTTTATGGGTAGGCGTGGTGCTTACAATCAGGTTACCGACCTGCACGTTTGGTCATTTAGGCTAATAATAAAATAAACCTGCTCTATTAAAATATAGGTATCGTATTACCAAATACCAATCAGCATGCCGCGGATGTGTTCAAGTCCATTAAACGTATTATTTTTTATTATCGTTGAATCAAATCGTGATGTAAGATCTATGCTCTGATTAAGTGACAGGACGTCGCGTACGCCCAAGTATGCCTATGACATGCGGTTTAGTCCTCGAATAAGTAAAAACTCTTTTATTTTGTTGGCCCCTCGGTGGGCAAATATTGAATTGGCTGCATTGCATGATCATATCGCATAAATGAGCATGAACGCGTATATTGTTCATAAATCAACTATGAAAAAGATGAGTTTGATGCTGATATCGGAGCAACAAATCATTTTGTGCACCCTTTCCGGCGTAAATAAAGCCATGGCAGACTGTGTATATTAAATCGGGAAATGGATTGTGAAAACTATTTCATAATATTTGCTTAGTTTTTAATGTATATATTTAGAAGTTCAGGAACATTAATAGATTTCTCTACCTCTGTCTATATTCATTAGAGAGCATATTATAATTTGTATGACTACGATTCTGTTCAAATCAGATAGTGTAAACAATAATACAAATATTGCGAGTTAATCGTCTGTTTACAAAACAATCCGATTTCTCAGGCCTGCAACGGATATCAGATATTTATTGAAGTTTAAATGCTTAATAATCAGAATACGAGATTGCGTTCGCACCTCCAGTGGGTGCATAATATTCACACACTAGGCAGATTTTTCATATAAATCCGTCTAGGGATTCCAAACATACCATTACATTATGCAGTGGAGGCAGATTATCATAAAGATGTACCTCATATTCTAGATATATTCTATTTTTGTAGTTTTATTTTTCTTTTATATCCGGCAACGCGGCCTGATGAAGAGAATAGGTAACGTTGTCTACAATTAGACAAGATTTAGATTAACTTTATTGTTTGTTGGTATTTCTATTTCAGTATGTTTTAAAACGTTCTGTATTTGTTTTCTCTCGTTATTACCACTTACTTCATCTATCATTTACTTTTATCATTTACTACACGCAGTACGATGGACACAACATGATTTTTAACACATGTTACAGAAACATTTGGCTTGTAATTTTTACGACCGGCCGCGCCGCCTGCGTGACGTCAATCCCTCTGGAGAGAAAACACACCTAGACCCAAAATTTGTGAATCACACAAACATGCGTCTCGGTGTGGGGATCGAACCCGCGGTTTCTCAGTCTCGTTACTCGCCCACTGCGCACAGAGGCTGTCACCGCTCAATATGTAGAATAAAATATGTACGTAATAAAATTCAAATATGACGCATTTATTCCATTCCACAACAGTTTAGAAGTCAAAGAGTCCCGTTTAATTGAGTTTCATTTTGAAAACGGTTAATTTCCACCTAACTAATTTCGTCCCATTCTCGTTGTCAGCTATTTCTATGAAAATGTGAGGCCGTCAAAAACAACAAAACACGCCCGCACCAGAACTCTGAAGTTCCGAACAAAGCATTATGAATAATGAAACACCCTTGTACAAAGCTATGTGTTCATCCCTTAACGTAGGTACCTACGTAGGTGCGTAGTATAACCACAAAACTGGAAATTTTGCGTTAGGGTGTCGAGAGGAAAAAAAAGGGAGCCGCAAAGTGTTTTTTACGGCTTTAATACGAGTTTATTAAAATATTTAAAGCGCAACTTTAGGAAGAATTTCCCCAAAGACACTGCGAAACGGTCCCTCGTATCACGGGTATGAAACTTTCAGCTAGGTGTGGGAATGATAAATTAAAACGAGCCAAGAGACAGACGTCGGCACGTGTTAACGTAATGAGATTTTTTCTAAAATAAAAGAAGTTTCAAATCGATTCCCTCTTCGATGCTGTTTGACTTAATTATTAATAAATATGAAGCCCTAATAAATCATTTATTGAATAACTGATACACTTAATAGAAATTGTTTCAACTATGTTTGTAGATGGTCAAATTCTGTAGGAGTATGGTATATACACAGGCCTCCCCCAAAGATTTCCAGACCGACCTGTTGGAAGCGGCCTGCATCCAGCGACTTCCTGCGACCTTTATCTTTGAGGGAGGCCTATGTTCAGCAGTGGTAGTCCTGTAGCTGATGATGATGATAATGACGATGATGTTGGTATATATATTTTACGTCAACAGTAATGTCTATACAGTTATTGCTATATTCACCATGACTGAGTTGAAGTATAAAATGCGAAATAAAAATCTGTGGCTTTTATAACAAGCTGTTCACAAATATATCGAAATCATTCCGCAGTGCCTGTAACGCTGTATACTCATAGAAAAAACATATAAAAACATTATTTCTTCATAGTCTAACCCAATACGTACCGTTAATAAAAAGTTGTATTGAATTGACCAAAGGAACAATGAAATTCAATTTGGCATTGGTGTGAAATTGCCTAGGGCTGGCGGTACCTCCGAATTGACTATTACGTACAGGCCTCGTCTGCTCTCGCCGTCTCCCTTTTAACGCTGCAAAATAGTGATTTAAAGTGGGTAGACTGAACGGATACACTGGATTAGACAGTTTCGATTGGTCGTTTACGTCTAGTGATTTTATCTTCATGTGAAATTGTGTAAGTTGTAGATGCTGCTTTGCTTTTGCTAAGCTCCCTAATGAATGTGATAGCTTGAATAAGTATGTGATGGTTGATACGTTTGAATATTTGTTGAACAATTATGTCTTAACGTATAATCAGATTTGTATGAAATTTGGCACATTTGTAGACCTGGAAAATAGTTAATACTACATACGATAGGATTTCATAATATTTCTAGAGTGACTGCGTTCGAATACCTAAATGCAATATGATACACAACGAGGTGGTAAGTCCCTCGTATACGAGGCCGTCTGGGTTAGTACCACCGCTTTGTCTATTTTTGCCGCCAAGCATTAGTGTGTAAGTACTGTTGTGTTTTGGTTTGAAGTACATTGAAGCCAGTGAAATTACTTGGCATTATGGCATTATATCCTATGTCTTGGGGTGGCTACAGCAGTCTAATGGTATTGCAGAGCTTTACTTTGTTAAGGTACTGTGTGGTGTTGAGTCTACGTGAAGACGTGACGCTTATGATGAGACGAGTGACCTGCTTGTTTCTTCATTCAGGCAAACAAAAAACTTTATTTCAATCAACCACTATTTACAAATAATTTTTTTTGCTTATAGTCAGCTGATTCGAGTGTGAAGGTTCGTCACACGTTATTTATTTGTTTGTGAAGACCTGACATTGCTATGAAATCAACCATTCTAAAATATTTAGCTACAAAGGAAATTAAATTGCTTGGATCACAAGGAATGTTAAAACTTTTGGAAATGAGAAACCCGTAAATCATGTCTTCGGAGAAATTATTCTGAAAGGGAAAATACAAAGCGGTAGTACCAACCCAGACGGTCTCTCCCGTATAAGGGACCTACAATACTATAACAATTCATTCACCAGTATAATAATTATAGATGCCACTTTAAATTATTAGCAATAACAAAAAAAGTAATGATGGTTCTGATTACAACCAAACTTAAATATTTAACTTCCACTAGATGTGTAAATTTCACATAATATAAATGTCCTTATGTATACTTCAGTTCATACTCAACACTTAGTATTATTTTATTATTATTATAGCCTTAAATATAAAGAAATCTAGTTTTTAATATCGCTTTGGATTGATGATACGAGTATTGTAAGAGCAAGCCTCAGTTCTCATATTATGCTTTGTATTGCAGACATTGTAGCGAATGCCTTTTGTGGTATTCAGCCTGCCTGCGCGACTATACACTGCGCTTTTAGTTGTGATACCCACCCCGCACCTACACATTTGTGTATTGCAAACAGTGATGGAAAGCGAAACCGCCAATATACGAGTATTATTTGTGTTGGATATCTCTTGTTAGTATTTTGTACGGATATTGTTTGCAGTACGTTAGATGACGTCATTGTTACTCTTCTGGAGTTATTTAATAGCAGAAACTGGCAAATGAGCAAATTGGTCGCCTCATAATAAGTGATCTCCACCGCTCATGAACCTCCACAATACCTGAAGAATCAAGGACGCGTTACTGACTTTAAACGAAAGGGATGGGATGGGAAGGGAATGTTGGCTTTCGGATATCTCACTCACCGTATGAAGCGCAAGCAATCTGCTACTTCACGTTTGTTTTCTGTGAAGATAGTGGTTACAACCGGGTTGAGTCGGTCCATTCATGCTGTATTCAAAACGGTATTCAGTGTAGATTTACTACTTACAGAGATTTTTTTAATTGAGAACATTTTTTGATATTTTTTCGAAAGCCAAGAAATTTTTATTGTCCTATATGAGTGGCAGATTGATAAGTTTTGTTGTAGTGATAGATCATGCGATAAATGTGGGAATCAAGTCATACCGAGGCGTTAGATTATTTTGAATACATTCATAAAATTAAATTAACAGTGCAACATAATTGTTTGTGTTTGCGAACGTTTGTGCACTATTTGCACTGCTTACTCCTTCAGGGACACAGATCTTATGTTATATGTGAGTGTTTATTTCGTTAATAGTATGAAAAAAGTATACAACACTATATATCTTCGCCATTTAATTTACCTTATTAGTTTAATTTAGTTCTACAGTTTGGGTTTACAAATTGCAGCTTGTGACAATATGCTATACATATATTTATGTATCGATATCGATACTTCCCTACATACATCCCTAATCAAACTGGTACTTTGAGTGATTGCAAGCGGACTTCACAAACAATGCGCGCTGAGTCAATCTCGACATCGTCGACTGCAGTTACTATAGAATATGTATTGCGTTTGAGCGTTAAGTTTTTACTATGATTGTTTATACGGCACGCGGGTTTTGCGGTGAATCAATATTTACTGTACGGTTGCTATCGTCAATGGAACAATAGGTAGCGGTTACAGTAGTTTTGTGGTATTTTTATGTTTTGCCGTTCGTAAAATTAGTATTTTTTTAAAAGCCGGCAAACGAGTAAGTGGGTCATCTGGTGGTAAGTGATCTCCACCGCCCACATATGCTCAGAATGCCTAGAATCATGGGCGCGTTGCCGACCTTAAAGGAAAGGGATAATTAGGGATTGGGAAGGGGAGAGGGTTTTGGCCCTCCGGAGACCTCACTCACCATACGAAACGCAGAAACGCAGAAAACGCCCAAATCCTCCGTCCCCTTCCCAATCTCTCAATTATCCCTTCCCTTTAAGGTCGGCAACGTGCCTATGATTCTTCTAGTATTGTGGGCGTATATAGGCGGTGATCACTTCCCATCAGGTGACCCACTAGCTCGTTTGCCGGTCAGCCCTATAAAAAACAATAAAGACCTCTGACCACGTTGACTCGCCAGATCTTTAATTTGCTAATGATAACTCTGCTTTAGAGCACTGTTAAGCACTTTACTATATCATTATAAGATGATGATACGATACATCCAAAACAATTCGCGAAAATGGCAAGTAAAATACAAATACAGTAACAGAACGAGGTTAGCTTTACTCATATATGAAAGAAATCTGCAATGCTCACTCGAGTAACTTGGCAACGGATCTATGTTTTATTTCAACATCGTAATACGCAAATATATAAATTAAAATATTAACCTAGGTTTATATTGGCTAGTTTGTATGGGTTATCATAGTTACTAGTTCTGCCGTCATAACTAAGAATGCAGTAATCGCAAAATGGCGGTTACGAGATAAACGCAAAAAACATATTTCATATCACCTGAGCAAGATGTTCGTATTTTATTGGTCATAATATATATCTAAAAATTCGGAAAAAAATCAAACTTTTACAAGATAATTTTCCTTTATTTAGTCGAGTTTTTAATGTCGATTACTGCATTCTTCGTTATCAGGGCAGAGTTGTTAGACACCTATGTTTAAAGTTAGAATACGTTTTATAATAACATCGTAAATTTTTAAAGTCGTTGACTACGGAATTCTCTGTCGGCGACCCGACTTATACTTGACCAGTTTTTTAAGACGCCCGTAATCATTTTTATCTAAATTTGTTACTCAAGGCCACCAGACATGGGTGGTCCTGATATGATCAATAATATCATAATCATCTAAATACCGAGTTTTTACAACACTTTTATCCAAAAAAAGCATATTAACGTGCACCACATCCTGTTCAAATTTTTGTGCATCAAGGGGAGAGTTGTAGGCAATCATTATTTCCAAATTAACCATAGCTGGGGTAACCGCCGGGTGCGTTAAATGAAATCGAATGCATGCCCCTGACGGACACCGATCGGACGTTTTCTGGCGTAATGATGCCATCAAAATCTATGGCAAAAATGTGTTACAAATGACGCCATGGAAACGCTTTTTAACGGTGTTAATGGTTTGTGGTTGAGCCATTTAAGGTTGGGTTTGATGATAATATTGATATCTCGGAAGATGACACTTTACAATAATTATTCCAGTGATATGAAGCGCAAATGTTGCTTTTTGAGAAGCTTAATTTACGAGACCAGCAGGTTGCTCGTCAGATGGTAAGCGCCGCTACTTTATGTGGGTTTTCAGTGAGACAGTGGTTACAACGGTCAAGCTGGCTGATTTATGATGTGGACAAAATTATCTATAGCGTGGCTCAACCACTAAATAACTTATATACACAAATTTATAGACACTATGATTAAACGTTCCTAACCAATTACACCAGATTCATAGCGCTATATATATCCTTATAGTATCCTTGTGCAAGTCTTCGGTAAATGTAATTTGTGAGGACACGTGAATGATAGCCGCCATATGGTAGGGAGGCTGGTTTGACGAGTTTTGGAGATTAGGGCGTACATATAAATGTGTGGGTGTAATCGTGGCTTATAAAGGTACAAATATGTTTAGATCTTACAAAACACTCGTATTTGTTGCATCTCTTTCAGCAATATTATTAAACCGCATATACCTACATTTATAAAGCTCACGCCTATATTCTCGAATGGTTAGGCAGAGGTTCAATTAGAAAACCTACGGTTCGCCTAGAATATTTCCGTCCCATGGTGTGACAGTGGGTGAGCCTATCATCATCTATATATATAAAAATGAATCGCTGTGCGTGTGTCTCGCTAAAACTCGAGACTGGCTGTACCGATTTGGCTAATTCTGATCTTGAAATATTTGTGAAAGTTCAGGGAAGGTTTACCCGGTGAGAAAAAATGAGTAACATAAATAATAAGTAAAGGAAAACACTAAAAACGACAACTTAATTTTCCAGTACAAACTGTTCCTGGGGACGATAATAAGTAAAGGAAAACACTAAAAACGACAACTTAATTTTCCAGTACAAACTGTTCCTGGATATGAAACACTTGATGTCTTTTTGATGACAGGACAGGGACAGGGACAGGGACAGGGACAGGGACAGGGACAGGGACAGGGACAGGGACAGGGACAGGGACAGGGACAGGGACAGGGACAGGGACAGGGACAGGGACAGGGACAGGGACAGGACAGGACAGAGACAGGACAGGACAGTGACAGGACAGGACAGAGACAGGACAGGACAGGGACAAGACAGGGGCAGGGGCAGGGACAGGATAGGGACAGGGACAGGACAAGGACAGGGACAGGGACAGGGACAGGGCAGGGACAGGGCAGGGGCAGGACAGGACAGGAGAGGGACAGGACAGGAGAGGGACAGGGACAGGACAGGGCAGGACAGGGACAGGGCAGGACAGGGACAGGACAGGGACAGGGACAGGGACAGGGACAGGGACAGGGACAGGGACAGGGACAGGGCAGGGACAGGGACAGGGCAGGGACAGGGCTGGGACAGGACAAGGACAGGGACAGGACAGGGACAGGGACAGGGCAGGGACAGGACTGTCCCACCGGGGGAAGGTGGAAGAAGACCTGACTTAGGTCGTCGAAGTCAATTAAATGTGCGACGGGCTACCTCACGTGCAATGGTGCAATACCTCACTTAATTGCATTTAATGTAAATGAAACATATGTATTAAGTTTTGACCAGATTTTACACAAATATATGTAGGTGATACGAAGTTCACCGGGTCATCTAGTACTACATAAATTTCAATTCTGGAGAACTCATGTGAGTGTTCTTTAAATTGAAAACTCAAACACAAATCGTGATTGGTCGATGGTAAATTTAAAGCAGTGTAGGCCAAAACCCTTATTTGATCAGCTAACACCTATAATAATTATTGCGGTAGAGCACGTAAATTGTTAACGAAAAACTAAGAATATGATCTTTATATTTTATTATAAATTTCATACGTTACCAATATGTGTTTCGTATATAAAATCAGATTAAGGTCGAGATACTAGCACATAAATATTTTTTTCTGATCCTTACTCGTCTCGACCTTGCTTATCCACTGGGAAATTTTATGACACAAATCGAGTAAGTAGGCACGAAATAAAACGGAATATTTTCCCCTTCCATAAAAATATTGTGCTGTTAGCCTCGTAGCCGACTGGCTAAAGTGTTGCCAACTATTACAAGAGGCGGCAGTAACTATAATAATAACATTTGTCTGTGGCTCGAGCCTGTTTGTTTATAGAAGGCAATTTCTAAACCCCTATACCATAGGATTTGCGGTTCCAAAACATAATGCTAAACGATTGTAATACTTATGCCTCTATACTTAAGGCATTCGAGATATTAAGTTGAATTCGATGGTAAGTTGGCGTGGTATTTATTGTGATAGAGGCAGAGGTTTTGGAATTCTTGAATCGACACGCCAATTATTGCTTGACTTAGAACTATGCTTCAATTGTATTGCTGAAATTGATTGGGCTCCATTCACCAGAAAATATTTAGGTTGGGTTGGATTATTAATGTTTTACTTTAATTGTATTGATGTCTTATTGGTATCAAACAAACAAATCACTTCGAGATTAGTTACAGTAAAACAAAAAATTACAGAATGACCGACTAAAGTTTTTCCACCCGGCTTGGTGCCAGATTTTGCCATTCTAGTTAGACGCTTCCACTTTGTCTGGTCTTAAGTCCTAAGCAGTGATACCATTGGTTCTCATAACGACTTATAGTCAAGCCATCAGTTTATGGCCTGTCCGCCGAATGGCACCTCTGGTAAGATCTGGCGTGTGCATTGGCAACGGATGTACTCCTAAGTTTTCTTCAATACCATCTTAAACAATATCCCTGGAGTTTATCTGTGCAAATCGGATAATTAAGTACGTAATCAAAACAAGAATACGTGACAGACGAATTAGCTTTACATTAATGTGGGAGCGGATGCATATCATTACGTTGCTCTACATTGCTCTAATACAATTTATCTTAATGCATTTTCCTGCGAAGATATTTACACTCCGTTCGATTTAATCTCATACTTTCTTCTCAGGACTTGTAAAACAATGTGCCGAGAGTAATCCCGGAGATATTTTTACGTTGAATACATCAAAAACAGCGTTGATCCTCGCGTGATGTATGGACTAAATGAACATGCTTCGACAAATTTCAAAAGGCCCTTGTGTATGGAGATATGGTACGAGTGCGGTACAAAATGCGGGCCACCCGAAATCTGCCGTGTTCTTAAGAGCATATAAATTGAAACAAAAACGGTTCCCTTCATTGTGAACGAGCAGATGTGTATGAATAATTACTCTCAGGATTCGGATGGAGTGAAAAATTACTACACATGTTTTTGTACTAGTTATTACACGCTACTGTACATATGGTTTTAGTGACTTTCATAATATATTTTAAAGATTTTGGAAATTGCGTGATTTGTTTTTATTACTATATAAATTTAGGAATTTTGGAACTGAGTTGGCCACGTCTGGCGAATGTCCATTGTATTCTGTTTGAAATCATTGCATAGTTGTGTCCCAGTGGCCAATACCAATTATGCGGTATGCCAAGAAAGAGGTGGAGCGACTTGATTCGCATCTTCATTACGATATTTTTGTAATCAATTGTTTTATTTGTTACGGGTCTGGGTTTGTGGGACCACAAGTCCCACGTAATTCCTGATACCCGCGATATGGAGTATCCTAGTGTCGGGTCAGGACAATGTGTGACTGTTGTTTATATTTATTATTTACTTATTATTATTATATTGTCAGTTGTTACTTCTGTTACTAAGCGTTACGGATATTTTGTACGACAGACTTGTATGCCTTTATTAAATTGTCTAAGCGCTCTGCTTTACGGTAGCAGGGAGTTAAGTATGATTCAACGTAGATTAATATATATTCGTCAAACACCTCAGGGCTTGGGTCTGCGGTCAGCGACACGACACATGCATCACGGACTAAACACGATTAACGACCCTTTGTAGGGTTGCCACTTGTGACAAGAAATGTTTGTTTCTTACATGCACGTTTCCATATTTAGCGTATACCAATAGTCTCTCCTATGAGTAGCTTTATTGGAATATTTGTTTTATGAATAAAATACAGTCTACAATATTTATTATTTCGATATTTAATATACTCTTTTCAATCTCAATTCAATAACGAAGGGTTACAATATTGACACAATTTATGGGAGTACCTAATTTAAAATATTAAAAAAATATTTGCTAAATAGACGCTTGATAACCCTAATTGTAATGAACGATTAGACCCCACTAATGTGAAAACCATGTGGCTCGAGGCTAGGAAAAGATTTTTGCTCCTTATCTACTAAACAAAATGGTTGTGATAAATGGCATTTTGTTTATCTTGTACATAGGGTATACACCTCTGGGAAGAAGCAGCTAGGCAGGCCGGCATAATTCTCCTAGCCTACGATAGGTACACTGTCGTCGTTGGTTCGTCGACCCTATTCTTGAATTGCGCCACACTTACCATCAGGTGTAATTTAAATAAAAAACCGCGATAAAATACGTTTAAATTCGTTTTATTTCAATGTGTAACAATCGCGTAAAAGTAAGAAATCATTATGGGGTGGAACTATATCATTTGAGTTTTTTATTAGTATAATATTAGACAAATATTAGAATGACTTATATTAAATAATGAAGTACATTCCTATTATTTGAAAAGAGCAAATTATAATACGATACGCAGGCTATTCCCCTCTATTCATTTTTAATTAACGATTCAATATTTTACGCTTACTTTAACGACTCATTAAAATTCATCTCACGTTCAGGGTAAATGTAAAACAAAAAATACAGCTAAGTGTGAGTATAAGTTGCTTCGTGACAGTTCTGTCAAAATGTCAGTAGCCGTAAGTAATGTTATTATTATTACTGCCAAAAAACTGTTGTCACTGTTTATTTTTTTATAGTTACTGTTAATCCCTGATGTTAGTTATAGAAACGTTTGCAATATTTCCATGGCGCAGTGGGCGAGTGGCCCGCTGCGAAGCGAGAGGCCGTGAGTTCGATGCCCGCACAGAGATAAATGTTTGTGTGACCTACAAATGTTTTTTTCGGGTTTGGGTGTTGTGGGATCGCAATTCCCTCGTAGTTCCTGTTACCCACGATACAGGTTAATATAGTGTGGTGTCAGGACTATGTGTGTGACTGTTGGTTGTACTATTATTTTAATGACATTTACTTCTAACCACCTCAAAAAATCATCTCGATTAAACAAGCTTCAAAGCAATAAGACGTACTCAGCTCGCTCTATTCTGAATATGTACTAAAATTATTGTAATCAGCAATATTTTTACTACTATACTACACTAACCGTTTCGAATAAACTAGCGTTAAAATAGTAACAATCGCATTCGAATCAGTCGCCACGCTACCATAGATAGTTACACGACACATATCCTTATACAAAGGGGTCAAATTATAACCTCCCTCTTTTGTCAGAGGCTGAAAACATGTTTGTATATCTGCAATTGGACACAAAAATATTATTTAATCTGGTAACTTATACCGCCACGTTCACGTAAATAACGTAACGTAACGTAAAATAATTTTACGTAAATAGCACTTGCATATTCAATATCGCAAAGAGCGAGCAAACCTTTTACCTTTTAGGTACGGTACCCTAAAAATTAATATTACGTTTAATAATAACAGTTATTACATCCCTTCTCGTACCATAAAGCAATATTCAGAGGAGCATCAAGAGTTCATGCATCAATAACTTGGCCTACTGCGGCAAGGGATCCCGCAACTTGCCTGAGTGGCTATTATTATTTCATGCCGCCGGTAGATGGCGTATTAGCATAAGACATCCAAAGTATGTATGTTCCACTTTGTAAATTGGACTCGTGAATTTACGGGTATCGGGACTAGCCCATATGCTAAGTAGAGTAAAGGGAATATTTTAGAAAATCAAATGTGGTTTTATTAATAAAAACAATATGTTATGTTGTGTCTAGTAAGTCACTTCAAATCCCACGTTTGTCCTAGGAATATTGATTACTAGTTTTGCTCGGGGCTCCGCCCATGTCAATGTCTTTTCCGGAATAGAAAGTAGCCATGTCTTAATCCAGGTCATGTTTTACCTATTTGCAAAATCTAAACCTCTAAACATAGATATATTATAAAGAGGAAAGATTTGATTGTTGCATCGAATAGGCTCTGAAACTACTGGACCGACTTGAAAAATTATGTATTAATATGCGTAATTATTTAGTAAAATTTTTATTTAGTATATTTACACTTTTATTTATTTTATTATGCACCTGCCTCAGTCATGATCTCCACCACCCTAAGGTCGACTAGGAAAAAATGCCTAAGGCATTATAGTCCGCCTGTATACCTTGTGTACAAAGTTTTAATAAATAAATAAATAAAAATTTGGCAAAATAAAATATTGAAATAAAACTAATTTAAACGGATTTTATCGCAGTTTTTTATTTGTCAACCCCCTGACCACGAAGGCTGAAAAGCTTTCGAAACGTTGGGACCAAAATTAAATAAAAAAACTTGAGAGGTGTCAAGGGACACCCAGATGGAACGAAGTTCCTTTCGATTAATTAGTGAAGGAATTTTAATAAAATTTTATTTGTCTATCTATTGTAGTTTCTGAGATATTTGAATTTTTAGAGATATTTTTACAGATCTTTCTTACTGGGGGGGTCGAAATTTATTTTTATTGGGGCCAAAGTGTCGGGCTCAATAAGCCGATTGCGACAAGCCGTCGCACGACCCTCTAGCCTCAAAAATTACCGATTTAGGCCGAGGGGGGGTGAGGACAAATTGGGTGGGGGTAAGGGGAACGGGTTTGAACACCTGGTACTTCCATAATTCTCGAAGCTCCAGGGAGGTCGGCTAGCGTTGGCTGGTCAATCGGCGCGCGTGACGTCACCCGGAAGGTTCTCGATTTCTCTCGAACCTTCCGTTGATCGATGGACTGCTCGCGCTTGACCACCTCTCGGGCTTGACTAAAATGATCTCGATCTCGGGGGGGACGGAGGGTCCGAAGGGAGCACACCGGCTGCTACGTCGCCCAGCCCGTAAATCGGCGAGCACCGGCCGGTCTTACAGTCTACGTGACGTCACACCGAACGTTCTAGAGAGTTCCAGAACATTCGATGTGAGTCGTAATATTAAACAGTCATCCCGTAGACTATATATTAGACACTGTATAATCTGGAAGCAGCCAACATTCAAATATTTTATGATAGGTAATTTGGTGACTGGCTACTAAGGGCGCATTTATATGACAAGGAATCCCACCGCGTTGTGGCCGCGAACGTCGAATCACTCGAAAAACTAATGTAAACTCTATTGACTAAGCCATATTGTTTAATACTTCGCAACGCTCCAACCACGCGGCGACTGCGCGATCGTGTAAACGGCCGCACGAAATTTTTCGCGTCGTCTAAACGCAGCCTAAACGGTGGACCGCCGCGCCGTGTTCGATAATCAAAAATTCAAATTTCAAACCACGTCTACATTTCCATATGTCATAAGTTTTACTTTTATTAACGGAATTTCGACTTTAACTTTGTGTGCTAGATATCAAATTAATATTATATTTATTCTTGGTCGGAGAATTATGTCGTGACAAAAATTTCGTGCCAACTTTTCGTACCAATTTTTTCCGTCTAGCCCCCTTTCGCAACGCGCGATAAGGAACTACGTTCCAAAAACCGCGATAAAATCCGTTTAAATTAGATTTATTTCAATGTGTAAATTTCGCGTAAACATAAGAAATCAAAAATTATATATATTTACTATACAAATTTGTGATCGTCGCAATGTAACTTACATGGCTTTGTATTTTGTAATGTCTGTAGGTAAACATCATGTTAAACTGCGGTAAAACTATTTCAAAGTCTACGTTTAACTCATCAGGTACGTACTTCAGTGTGGCTAGTGTGATTATTACGATATCTTAATTATTTATTTTATAGCATAGGCCAACAAACGAGAAAGTGGGTCACCTGATGTAAAATTTATTTTTTTCTGATGTAAATTCTTAAAATCTGGTAGTGGAAATATTATTTGATAGTATCAATCTATTCTGCTCATCATTGAACACTTTCTATTGGCTATGTAATAGCCATTCTGTCAAGTTATAAGCCGTCGTAGTATAAACTAGCACTTATTTCCTCAAAGAGGTAGGGAGAATTACAGGTAGTGCACGTACAGTTCGTCGCGTTTATTAACATCCCTTGATGTGATAGAGGGCGAGCATATCTTCATAGTATATCTTAGTATATCTTCATAGAGTTGCCCGGGTTTGAAAATACTACCCTATTATCAAACCCGGGCAACTCGATCTGATTTTTGGAATTGTAAACCCAAATCACAATATGTCTGTGATTTGAACTTATAATATCACCCGTTTCTCTACAAGTTTGCAGCCACCAGACCAATAAAATGACATCAGAACACATTTTAATTTAATAAAAATATATTATGTACATACATTAAAGTCATCCTACACTAGACCAATAAAATGACATGAGAACACATTTTAATTTAATAAAAATAAATTAAGCATAATATGTACAAATTAAAGTCATCCTATCAAACTAGCTACGTGTCTGGCCACAGTAGACTGATGTTCAGTACTGAAAGTTAGTTTTGACATTAGATTAGTTCGAGCCGACCGGGCCGCAGCCGCCCCTCGGGCTCTCGTGAGTGCATACCCTTGTTTGACATGAGACTAACTTATTTCGACTTGTAAGGATATAAACTTTATAGTCCTTTTGGTTGTTATAGTATAGGTATGTGTATCCCGTCCTTTAGGAGATTAGATTTGATTGAATGGGTGTAGTTTTCAGAAAAAAATTGAAATGTTATATTATATTAGGGTTATTTTCTAAAAAAAAAATATGTTCGGTTGTTGGATATGTTCAAATGAGATCTAATTTTTTTTGGTTGATGTACTTACAAACTCTTAACAAAACATAGAATATTATTTCTTGTCAAAGTTGTTAGCTATATTAATGTAGTCTATTATTCAAAAATATATATTTAATTTTGACTGGCGTTATTCCGGTTTAGACCAGGGTTCGTTTTCCCAACCTGATTTGACGGTGCATTTGGTATTATGTGGGCGAACCGTCGTCTAACTTTCCGCAAACCGCAATGGCAAATATTTCTGAGCCACACAAATATCTGTCTCGGTGCCAGAATCGAACCCGAGGCATCTCATTTCATAGCCTATTTGTCCAATACGCCACGGAGGCTGTCAACCCCATTAAGTTCGTATATAATGTGGGACATTTTATACTTATAACACAAAACGGATATGCACCTAGCATATGGTATTAATGATAATATAAAACGACCATTTAATAAACTGTACAATAATAAAGGTAACCGCAGGAAGTTTATTCAAAAACAACGAATTTATTTCAGCATTAACTATATTTAAGTCAGTATAAATTATCTGTAATCGTACAGACCTTGTCATCGCTACTTTTAATATTTTACAAAGTTTCAAAAGATTTAATGGGAAAAAAGTTAAAGACTAAAGTAGTCCATTTGCCCTAGATAAGAAAGTTTTCATGCGTTCATTGTTTTCGCAAAATAGGCTGTGGACATAATATTAATAGCATAAATATTTTTTTTATATTTAATTACTATATTACATACCAATTTTCTTAATTTTTTCTGCGATAAATAAATTTATCGTCTGCGAACACCCCATCCACATAAAAATAAACAATATACAAATTATCGTGGATATTAATAGAAGAGTAGATAATAATAATATACTAATGACATCCCTGTACCATGTGTTATTATAGAGACCATTTTTGGGTCAATTTCAACTTGAAAATCCTTTCCAAGGACTATATACATTCTCCCTGAGGCCGAACTAAAAGAACATTACTCGCGAAAGTAAATTCGGAAAACTCTCCATAAAAATATTTTACTCGCGCCTGTCAATGTAGTACTAGCTATACAAGGCACGCGCCTGCGGCATTGCCGTAATTATTCAGAAGGCATTCAGTCGCATCTGCACTCTCCCACTGTCGAGAATCTTTTTTATTGTCTTAAAAAATATTCCTTGAATAAGGGCCCGTTATACCGGTGCATTGTGTATTATTTATAAAGATTATTTCTCAGATGGCATTAAAGGTGGATTGTTTTGCACCTGGTTATGAATGATTAATTTTTTCTCATGTGTGATACGTGTGAGGCGCATATTGATGTAGGCGAAGTACCGATTTTATTTTGAGACGAAGCATGCTAACAGGAATATTTTTTTTCTGCAAGTGGAATAGTTTTGAATTGCTGTTTCTGCTTAACAAAAATAGAGGTAGACAGATTTTTTGAGGTGCTATTTGGTCAGGATTCTGTACTGGCCCAGCATGATTTTTGGATGGGGCGGGTCCACCCGCTTGCTAAGCCAATGCAGACGAAGTTAGACTGCTTGACTAATCTATGTAAATTACCCCACTTCACCAAGACGGTATATTAATATCTAAGGCTAATGTATTTATGTATATGTGTACAAAGGCTAATATTTCTGAGATAATTTATTGTGTTGGACAGCCTAAACTACTGAATAATTAAATAAACAAGGTATTTTTAGTATTATATGGATCCGTAACATGTTCTAGAATAAATGAATCATCAGAAGTAATTCAATAGCTATCTTAAACGTTGGCCGAATAAATAGAGTACCAATCAATATCGTACTACTAGCGCCATCTCGTTTTAGTATTTTTTACTTTTATTATTGTTAATTACTTATTATTCCTTCACACATTTTATAGGTGAAGCCGGTAACCATGTAAATGGGTACTTGATCGTAAGTGACCGCCACCGCCCATGACAAATACGTACGTCACCCCCTAAAATCAAAGGAATAGGAGTTGAGAATTTGAGGGAGGAGAGATTTGCGAGTCTGGAAATTTCACTCAATGTTCAGTACACTGCACACTGGTTTTAAACCACTGGTTTTTCTAAAAATGTATACTATAAATATATGAATAATTTTAAGTAACACCTTGTTAATTTCAGACGTGCTTTTCACAGGATTCACAATTTACATCAAAGCTTTAGCAAAGACTAGGTCGCCATGTACGAAGCTTTACATTATTTCTTTGTAGAATCACTTACCACGCGTCGCTTGCCCGAGGGGATTTAATTAGACAGCGCAATTTAATGTAGCGTTAACATAGATACGAGCGAGATCCCTAATGATGCATGGTCGCATTTGCTCGTTATTAATATTTTTCAAATTAGATTTAAACTGGTACGTTTTTCGAGTATGTTTGTTTCTTTATATTTCTTTTAGGGGTGGTGGTCTTAGTTTATGATGTTGTATGCTTAGTTGATCTTTTATAGCGGGTTCATAATTATCATTATCATCATCAGCCACAAGACGTCCACTGCTGAACATAGGCCTCCCCCAAAGACTTCCAGACCGACCAGTTGGAAGCGGCCTGCATCATCCTGCGACCTTTACCTTTATCGCGGTAAAATTTTATTTGATCAACTGATTTGAATCAACAAAAAGTGTATGGTTATTGTTGATTATAAGTCCGTCCAAACGGTATAAATCGCATGCGATTTAGCAATAGATCAGCGAAAATGGAACCGTGGGAACCCGCTGTGACATATTGCGCCCTGCTAGTAAAATAGAACCACCTTGGCTTAGTTGGTGACAACAGAGTTGTCACAATTATGTCAAAGAACATAAATACACGATTGCTTACGAATAGTTGGAATAGTTTTCAAATTAACAACGAATACAAATTCTAATTCCCCCGGTGCCATGCAACTGACCAATTCTTTTATTACTTTATGCTCACTCGTCGACCTGCGGTCACAGCGGAATTGTTTCTATTGCAAACGAATACAAGCGACACTTTTAATAAAACCGTTTACGATACAAACGGTTGCGGTCATTGTTTACTATTGTTACGTTAAAATTGTACACGTGTATTGTTTTTGCTCCATGAGAACTTTAAATTGCTATTTACGTGTTTGTAATTGGGACTTAATGTCCTTAAATGTATTGTCGGTAGCTCGTGGTGTAGAATTATTAATTAGGTGTCATTAATTTCTTTCCTATAAAGATTTTGCTGCTCGGTAGCTATCACTGTTTTTACTACAAAATAAATACCAACATAGCAGCTTATCGTATGTGCACCTGTTGGGCAATGGCCAGTGTTTGTTAAAGCGATGTTGATGGGAACTTTACTTCCCTAATCGTGTCTCAACTTGATATCATGAACTGAAATGTAATTATGAGAGTATTCAATCGCAGGCGATGTAAACTCAAAAAATTACAACAAAAAATTTGAAAAATTTGATTAGAATGTAATAGAAATGAACATAAGATTATGATAAAATCACTACTACTAGAGGCAGTAGATAAAGTAAGACTTGCTCGAAATTTCATTAATGTATTATTACTACTTCAAATTTGATGTCGTGCTCATTTACTATTCCCATGACTGATGCGGACTGCGTGCGTGAAAGAGTGAGAACGAGCGAGTCATATGCTTCACTTTTACAATAGGCGCGTTTTTATTCATTACGACAATCACACTTGTAATATAGGGCAATACAAACCACAGCATATTTCAAATATAACGCCAAGTATGAATATGCTAGTCTCATTTGAAGTGGGACCTTGTACTGGTTCTTTACAAATAGGAGGCTATTCTTACAGACTCATTTAAAAATCGTGTTCTACTCAACACTATACAATTATTAGTATTGACTCAGTATAATTAGTAATTTCATAGTTGCATCGATTTTCTGTCTCATGCACAAATTAATTTCGATCGTTCCCTCGGATGTGGAATGGTTTTTATTAGGACACAAGCCGTTTATACTAAACCGCTACAGTATTGGATTATGTGCTGGCAGTTAACAATAGTCTGTGATTGCGTGGTGCGCCGGTTCGATGCGGTTTTGGCCCCTTATACCGCAGCAGACTGCCGGATGCCAAGGGGTGAACTATGCTTGAATATTTAACGTAGAACGTGTGATTAGTTCTGTATTAATCAGTGAGTCCGCACAAAACTACAAAGCCGCAAAAATACATGCATTATCTAGTTTCAAGTCTGTGTTTAATGTTCTATGGGCTTTACGGTCTACAGAACATAAATAAATAATGCATAATAGTGGTTAAGATGCTTTTTAACGAAATTATTATTGTCACCTTAATAGTTCTTGAATCCATTTGTGAATTGTAATTTTAAATTTATTTAATCAGTCAACAGTCACACATAGTCCTAACCCCAATCTAGGTTAATATTCATCGTGAGTATGAACTAGAAGGGACTTGGTTCCACAACAACCAGACCTGAATTAAATATTTATACTTAGGTCATAATTACATGACCTCGCACGAAAATGATAATTACATTTCGGTGCGAGCCCAGCCTCTCGTTTCATAGTTTTACTAACATTAGATTATAAGTATGTAACTAACATAAATGAGTGACGAAATAACTCGATTCAATAAATTAATTATTATTATAACCAGCCATTCGCTGACTGTCCTAGTTTTTTAGACTATGACCATCTTCAAATTATTCTCTATTTAATGATCAGACGTTTTTGGACTGCTAGATATGTTTAAAATTGGAATACTTATAACTACTTATAAATGTAAAAACATCAGACTAAAGAAAATATGAAATGGTCCAAGTTTTGTTAGAAAGAAAGGATCTTTGATTACATTTTGAATGTAGCCGCGACGTCCAACCAGGACACGATTCGAAGGCTATTTTTATATGAACTGACAAAGGTTGCGGGGAAGCGTAATTCAATTTATTGCTTTTACCCCCCGCCTGGGGCCGCTTCAGAGCGCTAATGCAATTTGGTTGAGCTACTTATTGGTTCTTTACCTTTTCATTACCGCGACAAAGTTTCAATCGATTTTTAAGAGTGAGTTACTTTCAATTTAGTGTCTGGCTGTGCGTTCGAGCGGTTGGGGTCTTGTAAATTTTGACGGTTTCAAAACGTTTTGTGACGGTTAATTTTTGTGAAGGTTTCAATCTATGACATAAAGTTAAAATAATCGTGTATCAAAGTGCATAATGAAGTAACTTACAGAATTAATAATTATACTTTTATTTTTCAGAATTTAATTGTGTGTAGTTAATTTGGGCACAAAATTTTTCGATCAAACATTTTAATTAAAAATACTGTATTGTCGTGTACCCTCGTCTTGATATTCGATTTTTTTAATCCTGGCAAACTGTAACTATATCAACTATACCTGATGGTAAATTTAGTATCTACAGTTCAAATGTAATTTCGACCGCCGAGATACGTTGACCAGAATTATGCCGGCCTGTTGTGTAGAATCTGGATATATATCGGCTAACTTCGGAACGCGATTTATAGGTATGAGCAACTATATATACCTAGTCGCAGGCTTTATATCGTGTAGGTACGATAGTTGCTTGAAAGAAAGGAGTAAGAAATAAATAAATCATCATTAAAAATAAATACGGTTTGGTGAATAACCTATTAGTAATATGTACATTCTCTCCTCATCTACATCTACACTAATATTATAAAGAGGAAAGATTTGTACTTTTGTATGTAACGAATAAACTTAAAAAATTACTGGACCGATTTGAAAAATTCTTTGACCATTAGAATCCTACATTATCCCTTATGAAGATAGGCTGCATTTTATCCCGGAAAAGCAGACCCCGGAGCAGTAGAGAAAAGCTAGTAATAATATAAGGTTTAAAGCAGCTTCTCGAAGAAATACAGTCCGTGAATCATCAGCTAGTACAACTTTGCTTCCAATAACCAAAAAAAGTTGTATCTTTTTAAAGGATAGCGGCAAATACAACATCCACGTCACGTATACTGTTAAACAAACAACCAGGCGCTGGCAAGGCCGAATTAAGTAAATGCTTAGTCCACACACGCCGAAATCGAGAGCGCGTAGAATAGAAACGTTCTGTAACACGATTGTATTGAATTATACGCTTCGATAACAAGCCAAAGGAACGTTAATCATTTTAGTAAAAGTTTTAGTATAGTATCATCTTATATTAATGATTTCTTACGTTGAAGCGAATGTTACTCATTGAAATGAAACTAATTTAAACGGAGTGAAGTTTTATTTCAACATCTTATATTGTTATAATTGCGAGTGTTTCTGTTGGTTCCTTTTTTCTCGCAGCAACAGCAACGGAGTGATATAATTTTAAAACCCAATAAAAACTTGATCTCAATCAGAAATTTGAATTACAAAGCACTCCATGGCACTGAACTGCGTTCGTCACCACGGGACATAATATGTTAAGTCTCATAATGCCCAGTAATTTCATTGATTTCAATGTCCTCCAAACCGAAACACAACAGTGATTACACACTGTTGCATGGCGGCAGAAATACACAAAGCGGTGGTACCAACCCAGACGACCTCTCGCATACGAGGGACCTTCCACCTTATAAAAGTCTTACGCGTGTCTAAAAGTCTTACGCCCGGTTTCTTGCAAATGTACAGTAACTTATATAATGTACGGCTGGTAGGTATTATAAATATTATATTAATTTCTACTTCATAATATGACTATGATTGCAGAAATATTTTAGCAGTATACTGCCAAGAATAATGCCGTAGCGTGATAAACAGCTATTAACAGTGAATCAATATAGGCGATAAAAGAAGCGTGTGCAGGTGGCGGGCCAGTGATATTGAGACATAAATTCAACCGCACACCACGTGCGTTAAGTTGTTATTTAATATTTACGGTCGGGTACATTTATGGTATCTAGAACCGGCGCGATGCTGGGAAAATTCAGGCTGGTGAAACGCACACGTATGCGACTCTGACTCTGCCGAGTAAAATATTCATTATAGGGAATTTAGTACGTAGGTGTAGGCATGTGTATTAAACATTTATGACGTATTACTCTTATTTTGCATAAATCGTTAATTATTTTAATTAGTCGCATTAAATCTTTTTCGTCGATCGAAACACAATAGTGCTTGCATACTGCTGCTTCCAGGCAAAGTTAAAAAAGTGGTGATTCCTAGCCTACTATTACATCTTTCCCATAGTCTATTATGTACTATAAAATGTAAAATAATAATAATATATTGTTTTCAAGTCGTTAGATTTAGCGCCTGTTTCACCACCTCTGAGTAAATTATACTTAATAAATTAATTACACGTTCAAATGCAGAGTCACACTCTGACATTGTATATCTCGACGTTTGCCAAAATTATGCCGACTAGACGTTACCGGATATGTACTGGCTGACCCTCAGAACGCGACTCGTCGGAACAAATCACTGTGCCGGTCTTATAGTGATAAGACGACATAATGACATCTTATAGTGACAGTGATGTGTGCGGTGGTCGCTATCCAGTTTGGTGACATTAATATTATAATCGAATGGGTACTGTCTAAAATAGCTGTATTTTACTTTAATTTGTGGTTAAATTGCAACTGGTTCTACTGTAATCTTGTGAAATAGGCAAGGGCCTATTTTACACGATTGCAAACTCAACAATACCAAGGAGTCTTGATGAATATTTAACTGACAATAATTAAATTATCCATTCTACCACTATTTGTCTAAATGTGCTTGATACGGAAGCCGTATCATAAATTATAACGTACGTAGGTGACATTTCGTATGTTGGAGAGCACGAAGATATTTCAAGAACAAAATGAGCCCACAGCCGCTCGCAAGATAGCAGAAATGTTGAATAATAAACGCTCTGCACAATCCTGAATAATATAACGTGGAAATTCTAGCCATTGCTAGTCATGCGAGGTGCAGACACACAAATTTTCTTGTCTTATCTAGCATTCTATTTCACAGGATTGTGTTCCAGAAAAATTGTAAGTTCCTATGCTGCCTGGGATTTGCTGTATCATATTCATTTTGAACGTTTGCTTTGTGTATTAAAATATAAATCTTTGAAATTACAAAGTTAGTCAATGTAAGCCACGTAGGAAGATTCTAGCTTCATTCATAGTACGAGATGAAATTAATATAAATTGGTTGAGGTAGGAATACCTTAAGAGGAGAGAAAGAGCTACATAATCTCTTTCTTAAAAAAATATGTGTATTAGAAGACATTAACATAATTTACGTACTCACAAAATTGAGATATCTGAGAAATAATCTAACTTTAAAAATTTGCAAATGTGTACCTTAATTGATGTTTCTGAGTACGGCAGTAAGATATTAGATGTCAAGAAGTATAAATCAAATAAAATAAAATATTGGAGAGTTATACTGATAATTTATTGCGACCTAGACATCGAAATCTTCCATTTTCCATCCTTATCGGCAAAGTAAGTAAGTATATCGTTCTTGTCTCTAGTCCCTACCGAATACCAATCAACCAAAGAAGAAAAGATGATAGCTAGAAATGTCTTAAATCTTAACCATTAAATTGAGCACCACATGCCATTACATTAAAACAATATTCAAGTTTAACCATAAAACTAATATACGATAACATTTCAGTCTCACATTTTCCGAAGTCGTTTACGGCACAACTATTTTCACCAGTGATGAAAGATCACATTTCATTTCGAGGCTGCTATGATTTATGCACTCAATTACACGAGCTCCCGGGACTTGGGCGGCGCGGCGTGCTTTACGTACCCGTATGTCTTATTTTATCGTGCCTTTTGAGGATGATATGAGATAAAGATATTAATTAAGTATTTTTTATTTTTTATATCATAGACCGTCAAAGCAGCAAGTGGGTCACCTGATGGTAGGTGATCTCCACCCATGTACGCCTATAATACTAAAAAATCATAGGCGCGTTGCCGATCTTAAAGGGAAGGGATAATTAAGGGATTGGGAAAGGGAGGGGGATTGGGCTCTCCGGATTTCTCACTCACCGTACGAAACGCAGCAGCAAGCCGCTACTTTACGTCGTTTTTTGTGTGACAGTGGTAACGACCGTTTGTTTTGCAGCGTGGCTCTCTACCACTCTTAAGTTACATTGTTTAAATATAACGCAGAGGACGTCTCATAAACCACTTAAGCAAAGAAAGCCTATTTTTAATGATACAAAATGAACGCGCAACAGTATCAAAGTAATATTAATATAATATGTTGACAACCTACGTGGCGCAGTGGGCGAGAAGCCGGCTACAAAACGAGAGGCCGCGGATTCAATTTCTGCACCGCGACAAATGTTAATGTGATCCACAAATATTTGTTTTGGGTCTGGGTGTTGTGGCATGCAAGACGTCGTAGTTACTGATACCCACGATACAGGTTAACCTTATATGGGGTCAGGATTATATGTGTGACGGTTGGGTGTATTATTTTTATTTTAATCCAAAGTGTTACTGTATATATAGCGTAAGTATGAATGTTAGCAAAGCTAATGCCTAAAATTGTAATTCCAATAAATTATTAAAAGTTAGCACTAGCTAAGAAACAAAAGCCACAAAACATAATAATGACTAATGCTCTAATCCGTTAGTCAAATGTACATAACGTTGGATTCCGCAGACTTGAAGAGCGCACTCGAAACGACTATAAATCTGTAACCTCGACCACTGGCTTAGGCAACGCGACGGTAGTTTATATTCAAGAGGACACCGCTAGCTGCACTCTTGAAAACACTGGGTTTGCGTGTGTTTAGCGGATGTATTTTTTAACAGACGATGCATTAGGTCTGTGAGTCATGGTTTACTAAACACCCTGAAAATGACAATATTTTTGTTCGCAGCTCCGCCTGCGTGAACAGCCTTTTCGGGATAAAAAGAAACCTATAAGCTTCTTCAGGGTCCCATCTATCTCTGTATCAAACTTTTTCAAAATTGGCCCAAGGATGTAGGCGTGAACGCGAAACAAACAAACAAATGCACTTTCGCATTTATATTAGTTAGGATAGCACATTAAAAATGATAAAAAATTAATGTACCGCCTATAGATTTCAGCAATAACAGGGTCCAACCCAGCTGCTGTCTATCGCAAAATATTACGTAAGTATTACGTGACAAGAACGAAATTTCTAAAACAAGCTATCATCTTAATTAAGATGAATCATTACTTTAGCACTCACTGTTTTTATTACCTAGGTTTATATTTTCAAATCTTGATTAATGAGTTCATTACACATTATACTCGTGTAATTACATTCCATAGTGTTTAATTACTCCTGGGCGTCTCTATGGTGTTAATGATATAATCCCCATTGGCAGTGTTTCTAATAATATGCATAATAATAGCTATAGAATTTAATCGCGACCTAGTGACACGAATATTCCTAGAATTGGCACAGGGTTAATATATTTCTTATTTTTTCGTCACTTACATAAACATTGTACCCATGTCACAATATTTTATTCACATTTTGCCACTTTTACGTCATCATTTCCACTGTTTCCGAAATATCGAGGGCGTTGAAAAGGGTCGCACGTATTTTCCATACAAGCACACCCTGTTTCTTCGCAAAATGTTTTGATTGACAACAATCACCTCATCGAAACAAAATAAAATGGGAATATAAATTGTATTCTGAAGGGGAAATATTAAAGGCTTTTGTGAGGGAGCAAGTTTTTTAATCGTCTTTAAAATAAAAGGGCTAGGAGCGGCGCGGCGGGGCGTCCCCACATAATGCAGTGGCAACGTTCACAGTGAAAGTTTGTATGTACGTGTAAAATACAATTCATCTCCTGCTTAACCAGGTGTCAAGACGGTGGAGTGAAAAGTTTCTATTGTTATAAACCTCATTGTGCAACATTTTCACGCTCCTGAAGGAGATACTGCCAACAGACTTACAGAAAATGTTTGTTACAATGAAGAAACAAATTAAATCTCGTGACAAAATGTGTGTTATGTTTCTATAACATTTTGGTTTATTATGTATTATAACTGTTTTTAAGGTTAATAATATGAAATGCGTCATGTGACTACATTTTAAACGTATTGAAATAAAAATTCTTGAGAAGTTTAGTTAAGAAGTACCTAGGTTCTTATGCTCCAATATAATTTCAATAACCTTGTAGTTTCCTAGTGGATGACTAATGCATGTTAAGATTTTTTAGAGGCGACAAGTACATGAAACTGCTATAACAATTTTTTTTAACACGCCATAATATTGGTGTTCCATAAATATGTAGAAATATGATATCGCCAATATATCAATAGAGTTTATCATTCTTTTATTTATCGTTCATTTAATTTTTTATTATTCTATTTTATATATTTTTTTCTAGTAAAATTAAACATTTAATAAAATACATTGTAATGGAAGCCACGACCACAACTATGTCATGTCAGCGCTCCTTTGTTGGTTTAATTAAAACAACAAAGTTTGAAGTAGATAACTTCAAGTGACGCGGCGGTGAGTAATTGGGTTACTTAATGCTCCAGGTTTGTGTACGGCTTATTTATGTTTTCACTTGCTTTTTCTCGCGGCTCCGCTCGCGTGAACAGCCTTTTCCGGGAAAAAATCCGGGAGAAAAAGTAGCCTATAATCGTATCCAGGATCCCTATCTATCTCTGTACTAAAATTCATCGGTTCAGCAATTTAAGTGTGAAAGCGTAACAAACAAATAAACTCACTTTTGCATTTATAATATTAGTTACGATGGTTTAGTTTATTTTATTTTTAGTAATTATTACTTCCCTTTGAAAATATTTTATCTTACAAGTTTTATTATTAAGATTTTATGAGCTAACATTTAATTTAAGAAGTATCGAAATAACTTAAGAGACAAATTAACTGAGTAGCTCGGCGTCAACAGTTTTACGATCTACAAACTAATTTATAATTTTATACTTATGATAAACACTTATAATTTTAAAGTGCCATGAACTATTTTTTTTATATAGCATAGGCCGGCAAACGAGCAAGTGGGTCACCTGATGGTAAGTGATCTCTGCCGCCAATGTACGTCCACAATTCCAGAAGAATAATGGACGCATTGACGACCTTACAGGAAATTGATAATTAGGGATTGGGAAGACGAGGAGGATTTGGGCCTCCGGATATCTCACTCACCGTACGAAACGCAGCAGCAAGCCGCTACTTAACGTCGATTTTCTGTGAAACAGTGGTAACGACCCGGTCGAGCCGGCCCATTCATGCTGTAGACAAAGCTGTCTACGGCGTGGCTCTACCACTCGAGGAATAAATTGTAGGTAAATTGTAAAGGAAGGAGAAACTGTAGAATTTTGTCCTTTCTGTGTAAAATGACATTTTAGGGCAGTGTATCAGAAGTCCGGTAGAGTGACCGCGGATACCAAGATTTATATGCGGACATTCACGAGTCATTGGACGAAACTTCCCAACGACAGCTATTAAGATTTATTACAGGGCCCGCACAAATAACTTACATAGTTGAAAAACCTACTGAATCTTCACGCGGTCCGTTAGCGGGGTCCGCAAAAACTATTTGTGTACCCGGCCGTAAAGTTTAAAGTTGTATTGTTATTTTAAATGTACACATGATGGAATTATGAATGATATCGCGCTATATTTGGTGTATTAAGTTAGCTGTACCCGAGGTCCCAATTGAAAGATATGTCTGGTGTCTTGTTTTTTTTACACGCTTTTTATTAACTTCACCTGTATGTTTGTATGTTTGTAACCGACTCCTTTGGGCGCGATTTTGACCCACTTTAAACGGCCAGATTTCGTTCAAACTTTGTAGATTTATCGAGGACCGATGACAATACACTAATTTGATAAAAAAAAAATAAATTAATAATAAAATAATAATAATAATTTAATTAAATTAATTATTGATATTCGGGTTAGGAATTAAACTTGTATTTTCTGGATCTTCGTTAATTATAGGGATATCGTAGTATCTAAGAGCGTCAATAAATGGCGCTATTTTGATATTCGGGTTTAAAATTAAAATTATACTCTCTGCTACAATATATTTTTATTTTAACTAAAAAATTAAAAATAAATAATATTTTTTAAAAAACACGCTTTTATAGAAAGTCTAACTAAAAAAAATAGAAAATAATTTTGAGGAAAACAATGTATTTTATTGTAAAAAAAGCGTGGGGTGCTTTGTAAGATACTATCTAATTTTATTTAATGTCATCAGGCGAGACGAGCAAGCCGCTCGCCTGATGGTAAACGCCACGCCTGCCCATAAACAGGCCCAACACCACATAGTACTTTGAATTAGATCAGATATTAATAAATGTTTTAATAACGTGTTTTATTTCAGAAATTCTAAAACGATTTGACAGCGCTGTCAAAATCAAAGTTCTGTTAGTTTTTATCAGTCCTTGAGAAAGGGGGGTTTGGACACAAATTCTAAAATTCATCAACGATGAATATAGTTGACGTTGAATTTATTCGACATCTTTCTTTCCGTGACCACATAGGCTGAAAAGCTGTTGAAACGTCGCGTCGGGACCAAAATAAATAAAAATACGCGATAAAATCCGTTTAAATTAGTTTTATTTTTAATGTGTAATATTCGCGTAAACATAGAGAGTAATTACCCGTTACAATGTTCTTCATACTACTAAAGATTGAGTGCTTTTAAACAATTACTCAGTCGGGTAAAACAGACAATAAATATTTAAATAAAACATTTTTCTGCTGCTTGCTCGCTTCGTATTTAAAGAAGCTAATGTATACACAAAGTATTTTACTACTACTACTATATATACTAACAAGCGACTTTTTATGTTTCATTTATTACTTTTGTGTTCAAACTAAATATAAACATACATAAGTCCACGTCTTTATCCTCGAAGGGGTAAGCACAGGTGCATTTTGGGCTGGAATCACGTTTCAATTACTCGTATTTACATACATAAGTTTACACACAAATTGTGATTGCTCCACCAGGGAATTGAATCCAAGACCTCACAGTTCTTAGTACGCTGCCACTGGACCAATGAGGCGAAACCTACTCTTTAATACGTAGTATTATTTTGAAATATTTATTTTAATTTTAAACTTTATGTCCCATTACAAAAATTCGAGACGACGCATTTTAAGGCATTACTAAAATATCAGTTACAGGAGCTAGTTAGTTATTATCATTTTCCTATGCAAGTAGGGTTCCCGACTACGCTAATATATTTATAGGTCCGCTAGCATTAGATATACGAGATTACGCAATTTCATAATTACCAATATTATCCCCGGAGAGGTATTTTTAAAGTACACATTGTTACATTTTCCGTTCAAGTAACCCTTTATGAGGTAATGGCTTATCCACAATGCTTAGCAGACGTTGTGTGTAGCAATTAAAACACCCCTAATAGCACGTTCATTATGTATGCAAAATGAGTTAATTATTCGATATTCTAACACAAACGATTTCTGTAATAGATTCTGCGTTTAAAATGTGGTTGAGGATTAAACAATACACTGTAGCCGTAATCACTCTTCAAGGGGTTATTTTCAATTCATTATTTACATTGTAATTGTTTTTAAATGGGCTATGTTGAGTGTAATCTTCAAAAGCAATGTAGCACCAAATAGCAGTTTAATATTTTTTCTGTTTTTGACTTAGTGGTAGAGTTATTAAAGTAATTTTGACAATAAATCTGCATTAGATTCTATACGTGAAGAGAATTAGAGAAAGAGATAAAATTTAAATATAATATGTGTTCCAAATACATTAATTTAAATGAAATAAATCATTAAATCTTTACACTGACAATATCCGGGTCTCAAATCTAGCAGCTGACGTAATAGAACAAAATTAAAAAAAATGGTCGGGTTTCAACCACTACGTGACCACTAATAATTATAATCGCGGAATCTACTCGAATATACAGGGTTATTTTTAAAACACCAGCAACCTCGCAGGGGTAGATACCTAAGGTTATAAGCTACTACTTTTGTTCTACGACTTTTGATAATTTGTTAGATTTTATTTTCATACAAAAATAAGTATTCATTTAATTTCCGTCTTGAATGATACCTACACGCATCGCAGATTACGTAAGCAAACACGCGAAGCGTGGGGAACGGGGCTAGCGTTGAAGGTCATCGCCCGAGCCAGCTGAGCGGCTTCTTTGAGTCGCGCGCGCACGCCGAACGCTACGAAGAAAAATACGACACAACAAAAACTTGTAAAATCATTTTTTTTTAAATATATTGAGTTATATACAAACTCGTAGAACAAAAGTTGTTCCGTATGGGGTCAGCTATCTGGTCCTGCGAGGTTGCTGGTGTTTTAAAATTAACCCTGTATATAAATATATATTATATTACTCGAATATATTATATTATGCTAAAGTGTTTTATTGGTTTGTCATTTCATGCAGTAACAGCAGCAGGCAGAGCCACGTGCAAAGTTAGTATATTGTGCACAGTCGTATTGCGTACGCGGTACGCCTGTTATGCTGAGGTCGCCGATTCGATCCCCGGGTCGGGTAAAAATGATATTGGGTTATTCTCTCACGAAATGCCCAGTATCAGCCCGGAGTTTGGAATTTGTGCCCAAGATGGTGATAGGTTCGCTCCTATCACTTCATGGGACGGAAAAAAGCTCGGCGAAGTGTGGGTATACTGGTTAAACCATTGCCTACCCATTCAGGGCTTACAGGCGTGATATAGAACATCTAATAATACAAATATACGTTTTAAGACACCATCTTGTAAAGCGTTTTATGGTGTTTCTCCAAGAATATTTTTCCACCATTTTGCTTTTAGTGTCATAATTTATACTCGATTCATAGCCTCTAACTTATCCACATTCTTTTAACGATAAGCCATTACACGGCGCAGACTCGTGCTGTATAGAAATATGAGGTCTCATCGCCTTTGTCTGGCACAATACTTGAGATTAACTCGTGTTGAGATCTTGAGAATACGTTTTCATTTACAAACGTGGCTTGTACGAGGAAAGGGCGGGGCGTCTAACACGTCTGACTTGGCATTGTTCGAATATAAACGAAGATGATTTGATTAAATGTTACGAAAACTAAGCTCGCTGAAGTGTTGGCCCAAAATGATATGTATTGCCACATCTTCTTCTTAGTCGTTACACTCTTGGCAGAGTGGTCGTGGTCGTCACTTCAGGGTTTGTGGCTCGCTTGACAATCCTGCGCCACTCCTCTCTGATTGCTGCTTTCCTGGTGCACATATCGCACCTTAAAAACAAAACTGACACTAAACGACGATTGACGATTTTAAATTATGAACGCTATTTTATGAAACATTTAAACTTAATCTCCCATAAACACATTTTTCGTTTAGTGTCACTTTTGTTTTCAACGTGCGATATATTGTGAACCATCCAGTACTGCTTTGACTTGGTCCGTCCACTGCATCTGTGTTCTCCCTCGCGGCCGTGTGCCCTCGACTTTCCCTTGTACCACAAGGCGTTCGACGGACATTTCTCCATTTTTCCATTTCTGTATTGCCACATAGGACCTAGTAATTTTTAGTCAGCTGTGTGTGGTTATAATATTAAAATTCATGCTATTACCACGTTTTAACTCCTGAATTCGTGGCTAATAACAGATAGGCTGTTGACACTTCAATAAGAAAGTTCAAAGGCTAACAGATGTAACGTTCTTAGGACTAAGGTAACATAATGCTTACCTATGTCCACATTGTTGATCTTAATTTCAGCCCATGGGTCTATTTGATATACATTGTAACCTGCCCGGACAAACATTAATGCTTTATTCATAGTGACGTTTAGGGTTGGTGATGTCCAAATAATCTGGCTTTCTGTTCGTTCAAAATCCGGAAACACTGTAATGAAGCAGAGTGACATATATTTAAAAGACGAATAATAAGTGATATATTACGGTTTATTTTAATTATGTATTAAATATTGATGAAAAAGGTTTACTTAGTATGGGTAACAAATGTCTAAAAATAGATATTATCATAGATATTTCGTTTACCCCTCCAATAGTTTCATGATAGTACTGACAGAGCATTTAGAAATCTAAATAAAAAAATAACCTTTTTAACACCAACAATGAATAGATGTCGGTTTCAAAAATGAATCAACAGGTTGTTTTTCCTACAATATAAAACTAAGTACAGTAAACAAAGTAAAGAAGACTTTCTAACACAATGTAAACGTATTTTATCGCAACTTTTATTAATTTTTGATCCCCAACCAAAATCAAATCATCAAAAATTTATAAAAACCGCGATAAAATCCGTTTAAATTACTTTCATTTCAACGTGTAATATTAACGTAAATGTAAGAAATCATTTTCTAACCCAAATTATTACAGCGAGTGACAACCATATCGGCGGACCGAGGCAACGTCCATCTAGTGTCCACGCTGATTGTGGAGCAAATTAATCACTCTCGTGAAACGGCCGGCTCCGCGTCAGCCGCACGGTATCTGCTGCATTCTTTTTTTATTAGCTTGAATGACGAAATGAGAAGATCGCTCGCCTGATCGTTACCACGCCTATAAACAGAAGCAACACCACACTGAACCTTGAATTACAAAGCATTGTATGGCATTGCTGCGCTCGTCTCCTAGAGACATAGCATGTTTAGTTTAATAGTGCCCAGTAACTTCACTGGCTTGAATGTGCTTAGTTATCTAAACATTTAATATGATTATGATTGACGATAGTTTCGGTTAAATGATAATAAATAAGTAGTCTTTTTTTCCAATGCGTATAAAAGTGTGTAATGGGTGATTTGTTTTTGCGTGATGCGCAGACAACTAAGCACAATTTTTTTTTATTGTCTGAATGACGAGACAAGTAGTAGGCCTGGTACAAATTTTCAAAGATTCCGTTTTCTCTCTATACGTCGACTAGCATTAGCCACTAGTGGGAACTATGATAAATTAAAATTCATAGTATGATTGCTTTTGTATCATATTAGTCAAGTACGAAATTAATTTTTTGAATGATATTTTCCTATTTTAAAGTATGTATACTGGACTGGACTAGTGTTATTCATCCATTTCTTCGTACGTTAATATTAGCTACCAGTTTCGACGTTTATAATTAATTAACTATTCGGTTATTTATGTTCGTGAGCACTGTACCTGTGTAAACATGACTCGTGTGGATTTTGTAATAACCCTCAACGAATTCCCCTTGTATAAGCGGATGCTTTGTAAATATTCCAACTTTATGTTAATTATGTTAATAATTATAACGGATTATGTTGTTATAATTGTATAAGTCTTGTTTTAATACCTATTACATTGTGTACGTATAAATAGGTAGTAATGGGTCAAATTATCTTTGAGTGTACAATAATATTATTTTATACTAGCTTTCCTCGCGGCTCCGCCCGCGTGATCTGCTTTACCGGGATAAAAAGTAGCCTATGTTACTCAGTGATAATGTAGCATTCTAATTTTGAAATCGGTCCATTAGTTTTTAATTTTATTCGTTACATACAAAAATACAAATCATTTCTCTTTATAATATTATTGTAGATGACGTATCCTGTAATTATCTATAGATCATACTCGTTCAATCACCTTTTTTTATTTGTTTCGTGTTTTAGGAGAGACTTATTGGAGCTCTTTACCAGTTTAGGTTACCATTATTATGCATTAATGTTTAAATAAGACAATCATTTACAGATAAATTCCCGAGTCTGTGTTAAGGAAACACATTTTTAGGACCAACTAGTGCCCACAGTATAGAAATTAACGCAGTAAAAACGTGGGAGGGCTAGTAATAATAAATAAAATTATGAGTGGTAGAGCCCACGCTGTAGGGAAAGGGCCGGCTCGACCGGGTTACCACTGTCTCACAGAAAACCGACGTAAAGTAGCAGCTTGCTGCTGCGTTTCGTGTGGTGAGTGAGATATGCGGAGGCCCAAATAGCGCCCCGATTTACCAATCCCTTAATTATCTCTTCCCTTTAAGGTCGGCAACGCGCTTATGATTCTCCTAGTATTGTAGGCGTACATGGGCGGAGAAGAACGTTTACGATCAGGTGACCCTCTTGCTCGTTTGCCGGTCTATGCTATAAAAAAATGTAGCATCACATTAAAAGCTGCTATAGTTTCTAAACTCTTATTAAACATAATATGACTAATTTGTATATTATTTGCATATATAAAATGCGCAATGATTCACAGAATCTAGGAACTTGTTTTATCTTGGATCAAAGTTTATTGGCTTCCGTCATATAAAAATAGCATATTATTCACATGCTATTGAATACATACATCCAACAGTCACACATATAGTCCTGACCCCACAATAGGTGAACTTGTATCGTGGGTATCAGGAACTACGAGGAACTTGCGGCCCCACAACACCCAGACCCGAAACAAATATCTGTGGATCACACAAACATTTGTCTCGGTGTGTCAAAAAGCATGTTGCACTGCAAGTGGGATAAGGGCCGGTGGAACAAGTCAATTCATTAAAATTGCCCCAAATATGGCGGATAATTTACAAAAACATGGGGAAAAATATAAAGACCATTATTTGTTTTAATGTCGAATTAAAAGAGGTAAATCAAACGCAAAGTAATAATGTATGTACAGGATTAAGAATTTTCAAGCTAAAATCCATCAGAAATATGCATCGTAGAGTTTCTGATATTCTAATTCATCATGTATACACAATGTATTCGTCACTTGTCAGATAATCATTCACATGTCCCCCAATCCTTTGTTACTTCACGCTATTGAAAATGTGAAACAATAAACCGTCAAATATATTAAGGATTACATTATCATTTGTTAGATATCGTTACAATACACGATAATGGCGTTTGAATGATTTACTACCACGATGCATGTGTAATTAATGATGTTATTGTGCGATTTTGATAATTCAAAATTTATTTTGTTTGTTTTATATTTAATTCTAACACGGACCAGTCTCAACCGGACCTATAAGTTAGGTTAAGTTGTAGGTTGTACTTTGTAGGTTAATGCTTAGGTTAAGTTGTTGGTTAGGTAACTTTTAATATCACCATTCTATTTAATCTAAACTATTTTACCCACTTTGAAAAAAGTGTGATAGCTAACAGTACCTACGTTTTACCCCATTAATTGATATGTGTGCATATGTCATGTACAATATCATAAGCACACGCTTCTATCTCCAAAAGAGTAGGCAAAGGTGTAAGAAATGCATCCACTGTTCGCCGACTTTATAACCATTCCATAACCTCGTACGTGTCAAGCTATCACCATATCGGACACAAATTCCATTCCCAGGCAACTCATGTGATTTTTCACAATGAAAACTCAAATACATATGGAATTGCCCGTCCTGGGATTTGAACCCAAAACCTAACCCGCTTTTGAGACTAACTACGCTGCTACTAGCATACATAGTATGTTGATATGTGTTATTATAGTACCTATTATAGTTTATAGGTATGCTATATTACTTATTATGTTTAAAAGAGATAAAGCAGCTTTTACAGTTATCTTGTAAAACAAACAAAGATCGTATAGTTTTTGTAGCTCTAATTCAATAATAGTTGTAAATAACTAATAAAAAATACGTTTATTTTATTGATATTTGAGAGGTCCACGTTTGTAAATTATAATACCTGTCAGCGTGCGTTACCTTTTAAGTCCAGCTTACACTAAGCGATGTGAATCATCGAATTCTTGCCAAGGCCGAAACTACTTATTTGTTTGTATTCCTTTTTTAAACTCAATTGGATGTTATTTAATTTGTAAGTTATATTTTTCGAAGTCGGTAACTTTTGATTCTCTGAGGGAACTTTCATATAAGCATTTTACAATTTAGGTATGATTATAATTTACATACATACATACATACTTACTCACGCCTGTAATCTCCGAAAGGGTAGGTAGAGTTGTAACGCCACATTTTATCGAATTTATATTCGTCCCATGATGTTAACAGGGGTGACATGGTGATAAGCACATCCTCTATTATATCATGGGATGAAAATAACCACAATGAGTCACGGGTGCATCGGTTATGTCTCTGCTTATCCCTTTGGGGATACAGACATGAGTTCGTGTCACTAAAACTATAGTTACATAATATGTCAGAACGAGGGTATAAAGCTATTGTTCGCGGTTCCGCCCGCGTTAATGTCTATTCCGGATATGTCCTAATCTAATTATATATCATCATCACTGTGTCAAATTTCATCCTAGCTGTCAATAATTAACAAATATCTAAATTATAAAATTCTCAATCATCCAAACTCACACATTTTAAGCAGTTTTCTTCCACCTGTCCTAATCCCATTCGCAGCAACGTGCTTTTTAACACCTGTTACAGGAACATTTGGCTTGCAGTTTTTACGACCAGCTGCCTGTCGGACATCAACCCCTCTAGGGAGACAACAACAAAACACTAAATAAATATTTCGGGATCACACAAACATTTATCTCGATGTAGGAATCGAGCCCGCGTCCTCTAGCTTCACAGCCGGCGACTCGGTCATTGCGCCAGGGAGGCTATCACATTTAAACAGTACCTTTTTTATGGCATAGATCGGCAAACGAGCAAGTGGGTCACCTGATGGTAAGTGATCTCCACCGCCCATGTATGCTCACAATATTAGAAGAATTATGGGCGCGTTGCCGAACTTAAAGGAAAGGGATAATTAGGGATTGGGAAGGGGAGGGGTATTTGGGCCTCTGGATATCTCACTCACCGTACGAAACGCAGCAGCAAGCCGCTACTTTACGTCGGTTTTCTGTGAGACAGTGGTAATGACCCGGTTGAGCCGGCCCAGTCATGCTGTAGACAAAACTGTCTACAGCGTGGCTCTACCATTCATAAATCACTCTACCTATTTATATTTATATAATATTGTTTATAATACATATAAATTACGATTATTAACATTGCTATAAACATAATATCATTGATCTAATGCCTTTGACATTCACACGATGGCTATAAGAAATATAATGACTAGTTGACTCATACATTCCTATCCTTGAGATGCCTCAACGGTCAATTTCCTGGCTATTATCAATAATATAATGTTAAAATGAGATATTAAGTTATAAACGGTCCTTTTATGTACTCATGTCTGTTTTACGTATTTAATATGTTTACTCAACGTTATTGAATTTCTGTATGTTTATATTAATTAATTTATGTTGTAATTTAATCATGTTTATAAAACTTAACTATGTATTTATTTCTGGCTTGCGTTATCTCGACCCTGCAGTCCAATACCAGGGTCTACCTTTCCATCATGCTTTGAAGGTGATTGTTATTAAATGGGGCAACCTGCTGTCTAACCCACAACCTGCAACAGGAACCAAGATTCGGCATTGCCTCGTTCGTTTATCAGCACAGTGTACAACGTGCAGATGAGTTTTTTTTAGTGGTAGAGCCACGCTGTAAACCGTTTTGTGTATAGCATGAATGGGCCAGCTATACCCCGGGTCGCTTCCATCGTATTATGGGCGTACATAAGCGGTGGAGCTCACGTGGCCCATTTACTCCACTGCCTGACCTACCACCTGACTGTGATCCCGACGTTTCGAAAGCTTTTCAGCCTTCACAAGCCAAAATTAATTAAAAACCGCGATGAAATCCGTTTAAATTATTAATTAGTTTTATTTCAATGTGTTAAATTCGCGTCAACATAAAGTGCATAAAAGATAAAATATAAGCACATATTGTATTATTTCCCACAAAGCAAATCACTCACTAGGCATAATAATTGCCACCGAGGCCATCGATATTAATTCGGCATCAATTTAATATAACGTGTCCAACAAGATATAAATCGCTTAAAACTTACATTAATTATCCATAAATTTTGTTGCGTAATCGATAATGATAGTTAAACACCTCTTAAAGTTTCGTTAACTGGCCTTGAGTTAGAATGGATTGATATTATAATTGCGATCAATTAACCATCCAGAATAGTTAAGTCTATATCGTCAGTGGATAAACAAACATACTAAAGCGCCAATGAACTATACGGTAGAGCAAGTTAAATTTGTTTTTTATTAAAAAAGTCTTATTAATTATTTAAGGGAAACATATGATATTTTTTATTAATTATTTATTTGATTGAACGACATGATGGTTGAAAAACTCCAAGCACAGGCCGTCATTGTGAATTTAAACATACAAGTCACACAACTAGTATCCATTTCTCCTTATTTTAAAAAATGATAAATTCATTCGGATTATTATCAAAAGTTTAAGATTAAAGCGGCGATAAGTTCGTCGAAAGATCGAAAGACTGGTAGCAACTATCGCGATGTCGGTAGCGTGATGAATGTGTCTTTAAAATCCTTTGGAGCCATCTCGATCAATTACGACGATTCCACCGATTCCAGGGCTCACTTGACGGTTAATTAATTAAAGTTTGCACAATTTAAAATTTATACAACACGCAGTAGCCAATGTTTGGATCGTCGATTCGCGCAATGAGAATTTATTGGTACAGTTTAGGTGGGATTAACTTGATGAAATTTTATTCTACATGACAACATATTTGGAATTCGCCAACAGTTGTTAGAAATGTTGGCACATGGTGTATTAATTGGCACATGTAGTTTTTAATAATTGGACGAAATAATTGATTATTCGGTTACAGGTTTATTAAAAACAAACGTATACAATGTTTTGTTGTTAAAAAGTTATACGTCGTTTTTCAATATTTTTTGTTAAATAATTTTACCACGGAGTTTAAATGAACAAAATTGTAATATTATCTTTTTCTTTGTCGAAATATTTCATGGGTATTAAATCGATCCTAATGACATGTACTTTTTATTAAACATTTCTTAATTAATGCTACATTTATTTGTGGATATTTGTGCATTAATCTTCAACTTATTAGTTACAGGATTTAATGCCTTATGTTACTTATAAACATAAAAAATATGCTGATGGGTGGATACCTGATATTGTACTGGATAGCGACCACCGTAGACATGGTAAAAAAACCGCCATAGTCGCTCGTTCAGGCGAGTCGCGTTCTGGGGTTAGGAGTCAGTGTATATGCAGTAACTTCAAGTCGACAATATGACATTATATTTGGACTGCACTGTACATAACATTAGGTCCAGTGTAGTCACTTTGCCGTGCCAGTTTTCAATACCTTCTCCTTACTTAATTTACCTCAGACAAATACACATTAATACCTCATTTAGATGAGTGATTATCTTACAATCGATGTAAAAATGTATTTGAAAGATCACGTCATGAAATTCGAAAATTGTGGATTTTATAACGCGTCCTCGGATATGGCAGTTTTCTGCGATATTTCCGCTTGTGTTCTATAAGAAAATCTCTCCATCTAAATGGGGATGAGTTCTATATTAAGTCCTCATATATCAATAAATGCATCATCAAATCCTTTGACAGTACGCAAGCTTTATACGTACAAATTAATCGCACACGTCGCTTCACAGAGCTCCACTGTCGAGCACTTAAGAGACCATGTCATTATTAATTATTCACCAGGTACTATCATTGGCACTGTCTAATGTACCAATATGTATTCATAGCCTTGTTTCATTAGCCTGTCGTCTCCCCAAGGCATAAGTAAAACTGATATAAATTTTATAAAATCAGGAATGGGGTCGGGAAAAATACTGTTTTTTCAGTTCTTAATTAATTTGGAGAGTGAATGCTGAAAAGGTGAAAATTTTATTGTTTTCTTTGCTGGAATATAAATATGGCTTTATTAGTAAAAAATAATTTAAGCAATAACTCAAAAGCTGACATTCTATTAACACTTAAAAGACAATAATTGTTACCGGAAAGATTGTAAAGGGTTTCCTACAGGCAGGGCCGATGCGGGTGCCAATCATTTAAAATTATACCGACTCAAATCGGCTACAAAAGACTCTTATAAATGGCTTCATATTTAATTTTAGCAAAGTATTTCGTCACGTACAAAAAAGAAATACATAGGTATTGAGGACCTCTTTTTTGAAGACAACTAACAAATATTTAAAATATTTAAGATTGTCTTTAAAAATAATAAGATACCATTGACTTTTCTTGTTCTTTTCTTAATATAATAAAAATCAGTCCTAAAGGACGGATCAATATCGAGACGATTAAAATATTATGCAATAGATCATGCCCTCACACACCACAACTTGCAATTGGATGTTTGCAGTAACATTTACAGCAACTCAATATACGTGAATACAATTATATTATTATTGGATATTATGACATCTTAACTAGACTGTGAAGCAACTAATATCTCAAATGGCAGACACCTTTCCCTTAAGTAATATTATGATTTATGTACCTTTGGCTGTGAAACTTATTGTAGAAACTTAATGCAGTTGGTCATTGCGATTCGGCAACAACAACAAAAAAACTAAAATTCATTAATTAAACTATTTTTTTTTCAAATTTCTCGTTTATCTAGATATCTGTCTAATCAGCCTCAGATCCACTAGGGATGAGATATACGGTTTTTTCGAGCGGGGGCAAAATCTTGACATTCGGATCTCTGTCCTCCAGACCACCTTAGGATGCGATGTACGGTTTGTCCCCGTGGCAGCAAAAACTTAACAACCAACGAGCGTATACCAAATGCGCCAATCGGAACTGAATGGGATTGATTATAGGTCAAAATTTCAAAATAGTTTTTCTTTCGAAGCAAGGCAAGACGTTATACGGTGATGGTACGCAAAAGGTTCATAAAAATGTTGTTGTTATCGATATCAAATTTATGTTCCACTTAAACTGCCTCTATAAATTAAACTGCTTTAACGAGTACGGTACAATTAATCTATAAGGCCTAAATAGTGCCGAATCCAAGTGCCGTCCATGTCCTAATTCTTGTCTAGCGTTTATTGCGCAGGATCGTTAGACCGTTGTGATTGTTGTACATTTAATGGAACAATGTCCTCAATCATCAGTATATCCTATTTTATATTATGTAAAAAAAAATGTGTGTAAAATTAAAATAAAATCTGTTGAAATTAGTTTTATTTCAATAAGAAATCATTTTTAAAATTAATTTGCATTCTTTAAAACTATATATACTCACTTGTGGAATACATGGTAGAGCCACACCGTCTTTTGTCTACAGCATAAATGAGCTCGACCAGGTTATTACCACTGTCTTACAGAAAACCGACGTAAAATATTCATACGGTTGGTGACATTTTTGGTGGCTCAAATGTCCGCTTTCCCTTCCCAATCCTTTCTTTTAAGGTCGACAAAGCATCTATGATTCTTCTAGTATTGTAGCTGTTCATGGGCGGTGGAGATTACTTACTATAAGGTGACCCTTTGGTCGTATGTTGGCCTTAACAAAAATAACAAAATTGCTACGAGAAGTTCAGTGATATTTTTGTACATTATTGAAAATCTTTCTCAGTTCTTGCAAATTAAAACAAATCGGCCTCACCATCCGAAGATTACTACCAACCGTTACCACCAATTTACTAAACCATAACCCTAATTTACAACGAAATAAATAACATCAAATAGTCGTAAATAAATTTTACTTTCATACTGACATTAGCGAGCCATTCTGTGTAATGACCAACTCGTTGTGACCTTTTTTGCTAGGGTCCACGATTGCGTGCCATAAAAGGATATGTCCAGATAACTTTATACCACATAATGCCTTCTATCCCTTTGAAAAGGAAAGCTGTGTAACATTTTTTTTAGATCGTCTCCCTTTTAAGGTTTGAGGCACTTTTTATTGCAGAAATGGATGCTTAGAACGTTGACGGTCAACATCAAAGGATTTGGTCGGTCCTGCGGGTGCATAATTTTATGTTTAAAATGTTAATACACGTTATAGATGCGGGATGTTTATCGAGCTGGCAAATATTTCTACGTATCCTTGCTGAAATGTGAAAATAAAGGAACGAATATTTATCTTAGAAAAGGGAACGCCTCATTTGATTTCTTTTGTTCATACTGAAAATGAAGTCTGGTAAAAAAAGGTGTGTTCAATTATTACGATGTCCTATTTGTTGTTTTTAACTATTATTGTCTTCCTTATTATTATTTAAGTATTCATATTATATGCAACGTAACCCACCGCAATAAATAATGTAAGAAAAATTAGTGCTTACTTTGGAATTCATGCCACATAATAATTTGTCGCTTATAAGTTTAACAGTTCAGTGTCTTTGTAAACATTTATTTATTAACAAATGTCAACCATAAAAATACCTGGAAATTTAAACAGGTATGTATGTGGTATGAAGAAATTTATATAATGTTATAAATAAGGGTCGACTGTTGCAAGATATGCATAACATCCGCATCGCATCGCTGACCAAACGAAAAAGTTCAAAAGCCCAAATTGCAGCCAGTGTAGCGGAATTTCAAGTCCAAATTAAAAGCGACGATTGTCCTGCAGGGCGCTTACCGGCTGAACAAGAACGCAGTGCGCCCGCGCCGACGAATGCGATCGGACGGCCGTGCGACGCGAACTTGCTTCAAATCGCAAAAATACCAAAATATTCGTCGTCCGCGAACCGTGAATAATTTTTCCTTGCTTATTTCACGGTCTCGGTGATACGGAGTTTCTGTGTTACGCCTCTTGTGTCATGTGTGTGCAAACTTAGTTATCCAATTGTACTAATATACAATTTTGCTTAATTAAAGTTCGTCGAACTTTGCGAAACCAGTTGTTTTGATAGCCATCTTCAGGAAACGTTTGTTCTTTTAAAATATGTACACGTTTACGGTGACCCACTTATGGTGCAATGAATTATACATGTTGAACTAACTCGCTGCATCCTATCTTCATAAAAGTGACTTGGTATAACGGTTTCGACTAAGGCAATACGGTGAAAATAATTCAATTTACAAACACTTGTTACATATTTTATATCTCCCTAATAATATACAAAAAAAATATTCATTACATAAACAATAGTTTGTGTACCGAGGTTATATTAAAGATTTTTTTATAAAAAAAATATTTCTTGATTAGTTTGGAGACTGAACAAAATAACATTGTTCCTATTCAAAAAGATGAAAAAAAACCTTGATAGATAGGTATCTTATTCGAACACGTACGCAATAGACTGCGTTTCATTCATTCAATGGATGATCTATCATCCAATAATTCCAATGCAATCTCATCGCTCCATCGTGGAAACTAGTAATTTTACCAGAATCGTGATTCACATTTATTTTTTTTAACTGCGTTTTCAAATTCCGATGATCTAATCGACACCTACGTGTCTTGTAATAGGCAATCGGTAGGCAATGTTTACTTGTCAACATTATGTATGATTAATACGTTTTTATCTGGAATTATCATTTTTTACTTTGTTATGCTGTTAGATGTCCACAATTTTATTGTGTCTTCTCAGACAAACAAATTATTTCCAGGAAATACGTTTTGTGACAATTGCTTTATTACATATTCTGATGCATGTTAGTGACCCTCATCCTTAAAGATCTTTATGTCTGACAGCGACAGTGTAAATGAAATCGAGCCCTTTGTTAAACATTATAGAAACCATCGAACATGGAACTATAATTTAATTAAACTCCGAGATACCAGATCAATTGCCAGAACTATTCGAAACGTCGAAAAAAATAATTAATCAATGTTGTCTATGTCGCCTTCTTCCCTTATTTAGACAACATTTAGATTTATTCGTTTTAGTATTTGTGACTATTTCTATTAATTAATTGATTTAATTTTACGGAGTTATTTATGGTTTGTGTCAAATTACGACTTAGGCCGTTTTACTTTTCGTGTATTTGTCTTCGTTGTAAAAAGGAAAATTAATTAGTAGGTAATTAACATCCTCTTATCAGTATTAATACATTTATCAATATGAAATACATTTGTCTTTTGTAATCTTATGGTGACTGGTATTACTTGTTTTTAAGCAAGCGGAAGACAGTGCCCCAGAAAAATATGTCCAGGGCCATATAAAACTGCAATAAGTTGATGATGAAAACACTTAAATACTGTTTAAAAAGAGTCATTTTACAGTTGATTCATATTTTGTTTGATATTAATATCAACTACTTCTTGAAAGTCTACTTGTAATTTGTAGCTCCCTTCCTAGTTGAAATACGTTTACAAACGTAACGCGTCTTCACTCAAATATGTTCATCTCGGTTCATATGTTACGAAACTTTTCATTATATTCATTCATCTTTCATCATTTCGTATAATATGCAGGTATATTGTATAACCTATAATACCATTTAGAGGAGATAAGAGTTTATAATAAAAAAATGGAAACTCAAATTTTTTTACAATTACTTTAATGATATTCAAATATTAACCCAAGATAAAAAAAAATCGGTTGGTAATTGGCCCAAAATGCAGATGTATTTCGGCCAAGGTTAGTTTTATAACTATTCGCTCTCAGTGATCTTACAAAATTATACCATAACGTATTTGAATAGAAAAGCTCGATGCTTTACCCTTTATCTTTATGCTTTACCTACCTTTACGCTTACGGAACTTTACGCTGTATTACGGAGACTGCCGCCGTAGTAGTAATATATTGTTTCAAACCGTCAGTAATAGCTAAAAGGTTCGTAAGAAGCAATGGTACACTAAATCATCAGACTTTGACGTATTGTTAATACTAAAATTAAATCGTGATAAAATACGTTTAAAATTATAATTATTTCAATTAAAGATAGATAGAAGAAAACTTTGCTCATATATGCGATTTTACTAAAACGATATTCAAATACAAATTTTGGAATACTCTTATGCCTTAGGGCGATGAACGTAACGCAGTACTATGCATAGTGCATAATAGTTACAAATTACAAAGTCAACCATTTATCGTATAGAAAAGCATCATCCAAATCGGATTACTCTGAAAGTTATCTGTATGGTCATAGATTAAAAAGGTACAAAAATTATATTGTCTTATTAAGAACTCCCTCTTTTTGTGTCGATATAAAATACAAATACCGTAGACAGAGAATACTATTATCTAAGACAAATACACACATATAAATACATAGTAGATACAAAAAGCCATGAAGTATATCATTAGTTGGCCGATAGAAACAATACACATAAAGTATGTAGGTCGTGTATTAAACAAGACTAAATAAACTGGTAGTCGAATCATGGTCTGTTCTGACATTTGATATATTACCAACTATACTAGAATCCAATTATAAATACTTTGTAAGGAACGTCGGTATACAGCTGTTGTGCCAATATTTTGAAATATGATTAAGCTCTAATATACTGAAGCAACTGCAACCAAAAACACTTCAAATTAAATTAATCGTTAAGTGCAGTCTACATTTCAAGATTGTTTTTATCAGTAACTACTAGAGAGTTTTGATCCATACCTACTGGTTTAATTGCGAATAACATAAACATTTCCACGTTCCTAGAATATATATCACCGAAAGAATAGTATAGGTATATGCCAATCACTAAGGTTGCGAAACATTTTATAATTTCGTATTTAGTCAAAATTGCCATGGCTGCCAACGATAAAGAAATGAAATACCGAACTGAAACTAAATAGGTATTAATATCTGATGGTTTATTTATTTTAACCGAAATTTTGATCAACATCTTTTATATAAATATTTAAAATATCCTATCTTGCCGTTGTTTGTGTTGTGCTATATAACACGCGTGTCAATTGATCGATAAGCACATGCAAATGATTCGTTTCACTATGAATCTATTATAACGTGGAATGATCGTAGACTAACTCCCACATTCAAGAACATCACTCAAGTGAGCTCTTTCCTGAGTGTAGATTTCTATATACGTCATTGGTTCGTTTTTGTTTAGATCCATAACGGGCCAATAATTTATATAGAAATCGTCAGTACGCGTTCGCGAGCACTATGAAATCTCAATTCTTTGGAGATCTCTTAATAATGTTTATGAATATGTAGCTCAATAGGAAATTGAATCATCAATAGGTATCAATTGCCCCATTTTTCTTATGTTTTGAGTAACCCTTTAATTTATGTTTAGTCTAACGTCTGTACCGGCGTATTGCTCTAATAGCAAACATATTTTAACCGATATTTCGTCGGATGTATCGAAAAACAGTTGCAAACAGATAAGTGTCTTTAATTCCTGTCCATACCTGTATAAATTTCACTATAAAATACGACACTATCGCGAAGTATGCTCATACGAGATGTCGAGTCATGTTCATAGTAAACAGCGTTGCAACATTTCGCTTTGTAGACATGTATTGTAAATAATTGCACATTTGCAAAGTACTAGTTAGAATCAGCGAGAACAAATTAAATAATATACTTGCATTGGATGTCTAAGTAACTAAAATGTAATATAAACTCTTTATGTACATGGGCTGGAGTTTGCTATGAATTAAGCATGCTTCTGTTTATTTCACTAATTCGTCTTGTTAGAGTTATGTATGCTCGCAATATATGCCAGTAATTAATTGTTTAACACCTGTTTCACTATATCAGAGTCAATGCTACTTGCCAAATAAATATAACACGTTCAAATACAAAAGTCACATTCTGACATACATACCTACTGAATGGTGTCTTATATGTACTTTCAAAATTATATCTGTCCCATACGTTATTTGGTGGTTACATTTTACTCAATCGTGGTGGACTAGGCCTTAAGTCTACAAAAGTTTAAATGACATATTTAGAAGTTATTTAAAAAAATAAGATTGGTAAAGTTGTGTTCTAAAGAACCTCGGCTTAAGGATGTCCAAGGCAAAGATTGGGCTAAGTGGAAATGATGAAAGATATTGTAAAACAACAACAAAATATGGCAATATTTTCGTTGTTCAAACACTAATCCAAAGAAAAAAATATCTAAAATTTCCCAAGCCATTTATCAACTTATTCAACAATATTTTCCTTATATCACTTTTGGTCATATCGCTTTATTATGCTGAATTCATTCCGAATGTGGTTGGCTTGTATGTGCATGTGACCTGGGAGAATAAGCCGGCATGAATTCTTGTTCACCATATACAGTAGTCAAAAGTTGTTCGCGAACTACGCACGCCTTATGCGGATTACACGTTTACGTACTACCTCGAACTTGATCCTCATTTGCAATACGATCTGAGAACACAATTTTAAAAGTGCAAGGAAAATTCTCAACTGTATTAGTATTTATTTAAGTTGCGTAGATTGTTAGGAATGCGGGTTGATGTAGTTTATTTTACGTGACCTTATTTTTTGTGCGGATAAATTCTTTTGTGGAGGAATTTCGCTCGGGGCATTGACGTTGCTGTCTTGTCAGTGAAATCGTTATTAATAGCGTATTGTCTATTAAAGCTTACATGATACATCTTTTCTATATCAACGTAAACGGCAAATGTTCCTTCTTTTTTGTTTAGTCTTCTCCAATTGGTACTATCTTGAGTATCCTGAAAGATTGGGCTATTGATTCTCATGTAATTGTTTTATAATCATAGTCTCAGACCGATAAACTAATTACATCAACGATAACTGTCTCTTCGGTATGTATGTACTTCTGATGAAACAGTGGTGTGTAATAATTATAATTCAACGTACGTAATTCGTCCTTACAACTATGTTAATGCGTTAATTGGTGTAACTGATATCTTTCGTATCCCATTTAAACGGGTACACTACAATAATACGACAAACTTTATTCCGATAGTCACAAATACGAATTTCAAAATACCGATTTTTATAATTCCGAATGGTTCAGAATTCCAAATTTAACAACTCCGATGTATCATTTATCCTATTTTTATAATTCCGAAATTTCAATATTCCTAACGTATATAATTACGATTCTCAAAATACCGAGTTTCAATAGATCGAATAACAAAAAGTCCGAATTAATGATAATTCGAAGCATCAAAAATACGAATTCCGATTATTAAAATACCTATTAATTAAAATTCGGAAATAAAAACGCCTTGTACAACTGAATAGAAAGACAAATCAACACATAATTTCTTATCAAAGAGAAATATAATAGTATGAGGAGGTATAATTAAAAAACTAATGTCAAATTCGTTATAAAAATATTTACTTTCCAATAAAAATATTTTTTTCGCTGGTCACAATTCTAACCTAACCCAAATGATTCACCAACAATAGAGAGAATCTGGCGCTCGGCGGCCGCTGCCGCGGCACGCTCGCTGCGCTCGCTCGCCTTCGCGCTTAATGGTCACAGTTCTAACCTAACCTAACCCAAATGATTCACCAACAATAGAGAGGATCTGGCGCTCGGCGGCCGCTACCGCGGCACGCTCGCTGCGCTCGCTCGCCTTCGCGCTTTAATGGTCACAGTTGTAACCTAACCTAACCCAAATGTATGTAATGATTATAACTGAATCAAAATCCTGATTTTAGCAATTTATTCGGAATATTGAAAATCGGAATGTCGTTTTTCGGACCGAGAACCCATCGAGCATTTGACTCGTCGAACATATAAAATTCGGAAAACAAACAGATCGTATTTACAACTTTCGGTAAAATAATTTTCGTAAATTTGAATAATAGACATTATAATTTTTAGGTATTATGAAATTCGGACTTTTGAACATCGGAACATCGAAATTCGGAATAAAATATTTCGGAGTATTTGGGTGTTCCCCATTTAAACATCATTTCAAGGTATAATAGGTACTAAAACTAAAACCTACCAGAGTTTGAATTGAAATAATTTAAGTTCGTTAACTTGACCTATCAAGTCTAGCAAATCTTTAGCAATTCGAGCAACGTAAACGTAACTTTAATTGTATTAAAATAAAGTTTCTTATGGGGTAGCTAAGAGCTATATTTAATAATTACGTCACGTTAGATTTTCTAGCTAGGTAATCCGTTAAGAACAAACGGTAAGTACCGATATAGTGGTTGGCTTGCCATGGAAGAGCTTAATAGATGTTATTGTGTATATCGGATATAGTTTAATAGATGATATTAGATATTACAAACCAAACACATATGCTTCCATAAAACCTCTGCCTCAAGACCCCAATCAAACAAACACATCAAATATCACACCTGTTGCAATAAAAACCAAGACATCTGCAAGTGTTACAGCATAGAACGCGTTGAAGTAATTAAATATTTGGGAATAATGTTAGACCAGAACTGCAACTTCAAAGCTCACATACAACACGTTTCTAAACGCATTAGAAAAACAACTGCGATTCTCAAAAAACTAAGAGACTCCGCTAGCAAAGAACTATTAAAACGCATTTACCTTGCCATTAGTCAACCGATAATAAGCTACTGCATCACAGTTTGGGGCAGTGCAGCAAAAACACCTCTACTGGATGTCGAAAGAGCACAAAGGTCCGTGTTAAAAGTAATGCTCAAAAAGCCTTTCCTATTCCCCACCTTTGACCTTTACCAACAAGCTCAAATCCTCACAGTCAGACAACTTTTCATACTCCGGCTAACCTTATCCACACACAAAAACCTTCTCGGCACTGATAGTTACAATTTAATGCTTCTAGCCAGGGTGTTTAAATTCAAATTACCATACGTACACACATCTTTCGCACGTAGATTTGGATTCTTCATAAGGGCACATACTTATAATGCAGTAGTAAAATCTTGCAATATTAAACACTGCTCAGTGCGCGAAGCTAAAAATAAACTAACCGATTGGTTAATAACGCTAGATTATAATGCCACCGAATCTATATTATATTAAACATTTTTGGCTTCTGGTGACTCCTCCCGCAAAAACTACTTAGATTATTAAACTTAAATTGTGGATTGTTTGTTGTAAGATTGTTTTTTAGATTTATAATTTTGTGATGATTTATTTTATTTTATTTTGTTTCACTTTTATTTGTTTAAAATTAGATTTAAAATAACATGTTATTTTAAACAACTGTATTTTTGAGCATTTTTCGGCTACTTGTAACTCTCTGTATAGGTACCCCAAGATACAGGCATGACCTAGTTTGGGGACCCCTGATAATACTTTAATGCTCAACTCAGATATGCCAATTATTGTTATTATAATTCTTGTTTGTGTCATTCGTAATTTTTCGTGCAATAAATAAACTATTATTATTATTATTATTATTATTATTTTCTTTTGTTTATCTTCGTTTAGTTTAGGAACAGGACGTTTAGAACAATGACATTTCATTTTTTATTTGACGGCATTATTTTTTGTACCATTGACTAAGAACGTTGTTAATACTAAAATATACCTATATATATTTTTGCTGCTATAATCATAATTCTTAAACGAAAATCGCTTTTCAAGAATCTAAATAGGACAGATAGCAATCCTTTAAATTATTACTTAACCACTTAAGTATAATGTATAAAGTATATGAACGTTTACCAAAACATTTAAAATTGTATTTCTGAAGTGTGTAGTCATGTATTTTGCTCTTTAGAATAATGCGCGGTATAAACTTGCACGCCGATAGTACCCCAGAGCTAAAACTATTTTCTATCCCGTGAGTTAAATCATGTTTTATTTGTAGTACTCTTATATTCTCGTTGGCATTACCTGAGGTCGATGACAGTATATTACGCTTTGTATACTGATTGGCACATAAATGCGTTTTAGGAATTTGCGGTAGTCTTAACGCTTCGCTTGCCCTTGGATATTCTTCCGCTTTCGTTTATGAATTAATCATTTTATTTCAACTTTGTATGACATTACTGCGCGTACATTAGATATTTCAATATATTTTATACAGTATTATTATAAATCCTCATATCATTTAAATGAATACGTATTTGATATGTCCTAAACTCCTTGTTAAGTAAATTTTATTTGTCCATCGGCTACCTTCAATTGACATTGTTTATTCTTCATGCAGCAATGAATTTTAATGTACTTTTATAGCTTCCTCATTTACCCAATTACTGCTGCCGTCGGATATTCATAAATGCATATTCATGTAGGAACGGGACCGTTCAGTGTTTGAGCTATTTTTCTTTTTTATTTGTACAGAAAACTGCTTTAAATTTTATCTTTTTAATTATCATGAATATAATCCTTTATTTCATTTTGTATTTTAAGTGATAAACATTGTGTTTTTGGGCTTCTTTAAAACTAACTATCATGCGAAATTTGGGATTTTTGGTAGAATTGATAGCTGTGAACACAAGGCGCTCTTCACCTAGATTTGCACGGCTGACAAATATTGTGCTACAAAAATTACCGATTTTTTATTTATACCATATTTCTTACCTTAGGCATACAAAACATTCTTACATAGTCTCACCATTTTCATAGTAGAATATCAAGAACTTTAGATTCCTAGCCCATAATAGTAGCTATAACTTTAAATAACAGCAACTTTGATATAATTATAACTTATGCCATATTTGCATCATTATCAATTCTCGCGACACATTTCAAATCAACACCCAAGCTTCGTTACCGAGCTCTGGTTTCTAAGTTTCGTGTGGGTGTCCCGCATAATTCACAATATCCCGTTGGGGTTACATCGCACGATGGTTGGTGGTCAGTGCCGCGTAACCGTCGGAAGTCACGGCACTCGGTTCACCTGCATTTAGTAAAGGGTATAGTAGTGTACGTGTAGTAATAGGTTTTGGAATTCTCATACTTTTAGTAGTAATTGACGATACAGGACTAAATAAATCAAGTTTGCGTATAACTTAAACGGTGGTTTCAAGTTTAGTGTGTCTGATGTGTTCAGTGAAGTAGAACGATGTTGATAACGAAGTACATGGATATATTGCTTGAGAGTGCGAGGAAGACAGAGGCCAGGAACACAGCTCTTAGATCTGAGCGAGCTTGGTCTTCATCACTGGACAGCGCTTCGAGCGGTCATCGGCCCGTCAGACGTCGTCATTTCGCTTACAGGTCTGTACCTAATGTATAAGTATGTGGAGGTTTCTTTGTCTTTAGGAATTTGTTGAATAAATTATTAACTGCAATATCTTTTTTACGGTATCAATGAAAATAAAACCTCGACACCGGGGATTTTAGTGCTTATAAAATAGTAGTTTAAAGAATCCAATTATTACTAAATTATCAATGAGTTTAATATAAAAGCCGGTTATGAAGACATGTAGAATTTGTTTCTTAAGTTTAAATCGACGCATTTATTTTTAATACCATATATAATATCATTTCTCACCATAAAAGAATCTATGGGAAGTTGCAAACTAGACGAAAGGAAACTTCACTTCAGTTTTATCAATTTTGCCAACGACCTTGCATTTGTTTTTTGGCATGATGGCATCGCAGACAGCGACGCGTCGTTTGTACAAAACAACAACCAATCACAAAGGATATTAAGTATTCATCGTATGCATCAGTGCAGCGGCATTAGAGGTAGTAAATAGAGCCGGGACGTGTTACGAGAATTGCATTTTTATTAGCCTCAATTGCATTCTGCTACATGGGTTGGCACGGGACAGTATCGGGGCGTACGCTTTAAATATCTACAGTTAAGTTTAGAAGCCGGACTATTAATTTAGACGCTGAATTTAAACGCCGACTTCGAAATATTTGAATCGATATCTTGGTGGAGTCGTTTATACGTTTATAATGAATATATTCGTCGGTTGTGCTTTAAATTCAAACACAATAATCTATCTGTGAAGCAGTTAGGCCTGAGGTTTACTAACCGGCATCAAAAATATTAATGTTATTTAAAACTGATGGAGGAATATTGTCATAGATTACAATTTTGTACATAGTTTAAAACGTCATATTGCAATGATTTGTGATAAATGTTAACAATAGACATTTACAGCGTTCATTTAGTACTGATATAATTCACTTCAAGGAAAGACACTCAGTACAAAAGATAAATTGGTGGCATCCGTGATCGTTCACATATGGGCCCATTCGTTTAAATTAACTCTTTCTACACTGACAGGCTCTATTAGAAGCAATTATTCATTAGCCATCATTATATGAAGCAATCGATTGATAGTTGTATCGATGATGACGAAATTTTATCCAACTGTTTATTATTTGCATCATTCGCAGAGTGACTCAGCATTGTCGTACTACTCCGAGCGTTATTGTTTCTATGAAGGTATTTGTGTCGTGTTATTAATGAAGATAGTAATTCGAGTTCTTAAGACTGTGAATTTAAATTGGAAATTGAAATCTTTTAGGGGCTTTACTTCAAAATTTAACAAGCATTTTCAGTGACTCAACAATGCAGGTGTTAATAAACAAAGGACCACTGAATATTTTATTTATTCCATTTACTTATTGTTAAAGATTGTTAAACATATTTACTTGGTTTCTAACTTGGGTTCATTATTTTCATATAAACCCAGGGATTTTAACGAAAATCGACTTTGTTATTTTGTTCTGATTTTTGGCATCAAGGCTCATATCGACCAAAACGAAGGATACCTGCCCTTTTCATCTGATATGCGAGATAGCTTACCTAAGCTGCAACGCTAATTTAAAAACTATATGAATCTATTTTCACTAAAGCTAAGTGTCGAAGTAGTCCAGCGGGTGAGATTTGATTCAGCGTGTATGTACAAAAATATTTGCCACTTATCCAACTAACTTTAAGCTAAGCTATGTAAATCATACCATTCTATCGAGGAGTGCGACACACGTCTCTCGCTACGAATTTTTTATACCATAGGCTGGCAAACGAGCAGCTGGGTCGCAAATGATAAGTGATCTCTACCGCCTTATGCCCAAAATACCAGGAGAGTCATAGGCGCGTTGCTGGCCTTAAACATCGCACAACTCTGGTGATAAGTTATCGCAACCACCATGTATATTTGTTTTTGTGTTAATAATTATATTTTCCTCTGCTCTTTTTATCTTTTATAACAATTTTGCATTGCTTTAATTATTTATACCGTGTCGACGAAAGTGATATTGTTTTCAGTCCCGCATTGTTCTAAACGATAAATATCATCACGCAATTCCAAGCTGATTGATACACTTACCAGTTTCATATTTACTTATCGAGGTATAACTGTTATATTTCTTGTAGCGTCGTTTGTTATTCACTTAAAAAATATATTTAACAGCTTTCACGATTTTATGTTTTTTTTTATTTGATTGGATGACGAGACAAGCAAGGCGCTCGCTTGATGGTAAGAGCCACGCCTGCCCATAAACACAAGCAACACCACACAGAACTTTGAATTACAAAGCACTGCATGTCACTGAACTGCGCTCGTCACCCCAAGACGTGAGATGTTAAGTCTCATAATGCCCTATAATTTCACTGGCTTAAATGTCCTTCAAACCGAAACACAACAAAACTGCTGACACACTGTTGCTTGGCGGCAGAAATAAACAAAGCGGTGGTATCAATCCCGACGGCCTCTAGCATACGAGGGACCTACCACCTTGGGAATGTAACTGTATTCCGTTGATAATCGATTAAATTATTTGTATTTATTTTTAGTTTAGTGTAAGTACCTACACAAATCTGCAGAATCATGCCCTTCGGACTATAAATAAATAAATGCGAGGCTGTGGCTCATCAAATGTCTTAAATTATCTCGCAAACATTTTAATCTCCTCTATTGAAACCAATTGACGGGTTTGATGGCATTGCCAATTGCAGTCGATGTGGACGCCAATCTTTATTAATACGACTATATTAAGTACATTCTTGAATTTAAATACATACAGTCTCCATGGTGCACTGGGCGAGTAGCCGGCTGCGAAGTGCGAGGCCATGGGTTCGATTTCCGCACCGAAAAATATGTTCGTGTGAACCACAAATATTTGTTTCGGGTCTGTGGTGTTGTGGGACCGTAAGTCCCAAGTGTGTTGTGTAAGTAGTCGATGCTTTCGTTTTCTTCAAGTTCTTTAATACGAATGATTCGATAGTTATCGAAAAGACTTACACCACGGCTACTGTCTGTGTCTATTCAAAAGACATAAATTACTTACTCGTATATAAATCAAGGTTTTTGTTGCATCATAGCACACATGTCACACAAAAAGTAAACATCAAATATAAATTATGGTTCACGGATGGAGTAGCACACACTGCAATTAGAAGAGGATGCAGCGACGTATGTATAATGAAAGAGGAGCGGTGGTTACTATTATTTACTGTCGAGTGTCGTGCAATCACGCCGGTGCAGCAGCAACAAGGGCTATGTTTATAAATAATAATCATGTTGCTAGACTTCGTAAAAACTGGAACACAACGTAAACGGACGATGGACTAGATTGTGCAATTTACGAAGTAATGTTATATAATTACACATTTTGTAAGGTGGAAAGTAAAGAGATCCTTCGTGCTAGTTTTTCTATATCTACATTCGAAGTTCGATCCAGACTGTCTTTACGGTGACTAAAATAGATCGGTCTGGTTGTATTCGCTCAAGCGAGAAGAAAAGATAATGATATAGCTCCAACAAATCTCTATTATGTCTTTGAGTAAATAACTTTTGAAACTTCAAAAGGTGGTTAATATTACACCAGATTTGACCAGGTATATACAGGGTTATTTTTAAAACACTGACAACCTCGCAGGAGTAGATTCCTAAGGTCATTTGCTACTACTTTTGTTCTATGACTTTTCATAATTTGTTAGATTTTATTCTCATACAAAAATATTTTTTTTTTTTTTTTTTTTTTTTTTTTTATAGCATAGGCCGGCAAACGAGCAATTGGGTCACCTGATGGTAAGTGATCTCCACCGCCCATGTACGCCCACCACCAGAAGAGTCATGGGCGCGTTGCCGACCTTAAAGGAAAGGGATAATTTGGGATTGGGAAGGGGAGGGGATTTGGGCTTCCGGTTATCTCACTCACCGTACGAAACGCAGCAGCAAGCCGCTACTTTACGTCGGTTTTCTGTGAGACAGTGGTAACGATCCGGTCGAGCCAGCCCATTCATGCTGTAGACAAAACTGTCTACAGCGTGGCTCTACCACTCAAAAATTATTATGAATTATTATGAATTATTATGAATTTAAATTGAAATTATTATGAATATTAGTGATATTAGTGATATTAGTGATTTGAAATTATTATGAATTTAATTTCCGTCTTGAAAGTTACCTACGCTCTGCGCGTATCGCAGATCACGTAATACACGCAGCGCGCGCGTCAGTTCAATGACCGGCCGCGCCGTATCGATCGATAATACCTACATCCAGCCGTCAGCTGACGTACGAACACAAACACTACACAACAAAAACTTGTAAAATCATTTTTTTTCTTATGTATTGAGTTATGTCCAAACTCGTAGAACAAAAGTTGTTCCTTATGGGGTCAGCTATATGGCCCCTCGAGGTTGTCAGTGTTTTAAAAATAACCCTGTATACCTAATAATGATGTTTGAAATATAAATGAATGTTTGTTAAGAGAATAAAATTTGCTTCTGTAAATATGAGATGTTTTTGTTTGTATCATTACAAATAAAGTTATACATGAATCTGTGATTCCTTTTTGCTCGAACCGACTGCGAGTGTTCTTTCTTTCTACTTTCATTTCGTGTTTTTAAAGTTCCTACAAGCCGTGATTAAAAAGTTTTTGTTTCCTGTCGCACGATTTCTTTACATTTGCTTTCCTGTACAATATTTTTAACACAGCTATTCGGAATAACAATGTTACGTGTGTTTGAATCACTGTTTTTAAAACGATAAAATCTTCGTGAGTGGTCTCAATATTGTTTATAATCAATTCCATTTCTATTTATCTCAGTTATATGTCATGCGTATTTGGAATATCGAAACTAGAATAGGCTTTATAAATAAATGATCATAAAAGAGCCTTAACATTTGTAATATTGTTCTTGAGCATAACATCATTTTATTGTAAAGGAATATTGTTCCTTAACTTATCTGCAATCTCGCCGTGCACTCCCCCGATAAAGGCTTAAGATAAAGTACCGGACAATGCTCTCTTGCATAATAGTTGCAAACATTATGAAGGCTATTGTTGTTTTGATAAACGATTTATCAAATTCCTTAGTTTCAAGGCTCTATTATTATAGCGTTTAGTTTGTTTAACTCTTCGGTGTAATCTCAACATGTTTCTTATCAGGATGCTGTTTTAGATATAGCAACATAACCTCATATATGAGATAGGTTTATATGCAAGCTTATAATTGTCCCATGATGTGATAGTCGGCGATCGCCATACCGGGTACATATTCCAATCCCGGGCAATTCATGCCTGACTTTTCAAAAAGAATACTCAAATTGTGATCACCTAACCTAGGAATTGAACCCAGGACCTCATGATAAGATGTCTGTTAGTTGTCTGGGTTGGTACCACTGCTTTGCCTATTTCTGCCGACAAGCTACAGTGTGTAAGCACTGTTGAGTTTCGACTTGAAGGATATTGAAGCCAGTGAAATTATGAGAACTAACATCTTATGTCTCGGGGTGACGAGCGCAGTTCAGTGCTATGTAGTGCTTTGCAATTCAACGTTCTGTGCAGTGTTGCTTCTGTTTATGAGCAGGCGTGGCGCTTACCATCAGGCGAGCGCCTTTCTCGCCTCGTCATTCAATCAAGTAAAAAAAAGACAAAAAAAATGGTTCTCAGTATTAGTTCGCTGCTGTTTTACTTTAGACACGTAATTATTATGGTGCTTTGATTAAATTTGTATTTGATATTTTTAGTATTTTTATAATGCAATACTTACTTTTAGTATTTTATAAGATATCACAGTACGCACTTACCCATTATAAGCATTTTAGCTGTTTATATGCCATTCTATGTCACAGTCACGAGTAAATTTCAACAGCAGCCAATGTTCGCTCGTAATAACCAATTGTCATAATAAATATTCATTTGTTATGATTTTGAAAATGGCCTTCAATCAACGCTTCTATCCAAACATTGTTGAATGTAAATTATTACAAGCCTTTCATCTGTTAATAAGGACATATGGATACCAAAATGAAGTAAACATTTGCAATTATGGACTAAATGTGAAATTAGAACTTTACTTTCTGTGTTCACTCAATTCCACTTAATAATACGTGTTTTTTAATAAGCGACTTCGTAATTACGTTGTAATCCTCCAACGTCGTAATTAGTTTTGACATTACTCGGTATCTTTACGGCCACGTAATAAACAAATTCTTTAAATTGATAACTAAAATTGATAAATTGATAACTTTTTATGAAATGATAACAATTAGTAGTCTTATTTAAACCAGTCGACTGTCCTCCTACGTTAGGTTGTCTGGAAGAAATCGCCGGTTGCGATAAGACCGCTCATTGTTACCATCTTTACCGTATGATCCTAACTTTTAAGTTACTTAATTTGGTGTGCAAAAAAGAATATTACATACAAAAATACGCAAACTCAGGGGTAGGCAGAGGTGTAACCAGTACACTCACATTTCGCCGAGTGTATCTCCGTCCCATGATGTGATAGGTGAGCCTATCGCCATACCGAGCACAATTCCAGACTCCGGGCTGACACTGAGCATTTTGATAGATAAACCCAATATCACTTTACCCGACCCGGGGATCGAACCCGAGACCTTATCATAGCAGTCATACCGCGTGTGCAATACAACTGCGCCACCGAGGCAGTTATCTATACTTATAAAATAACATGTCCTGACTGACTGACTAATTCATCATCGCCGAGCGCAAACTATCAAGGTTACAAGCATGAAATTCGGACTGTATATGAATTTTGTTATCTAGGCACCCACTAAGAAAGGGTTTTAGAAAATTCCACCCCAAAGGGGTCAAAATAGGGGATGATAATATGTATGAAAGTCCGTCATTTTGAAAGTTACATAAACAAAATTTTGTATTTCGGTTATTGACGTAAAACAAATAAATACATGTTTCAGAAATTTTGGAGATTCTATTTAATAAGGGATGAAAAAGGGGGTGAAAGTAAATGCGAAAGTGAGTTTGTTTGTCACGTCTAAATCACTGAACCGATTTTGATGAAGATGATTGAGCGGTTACAGACTACTTTTATTACGGAAAATGCTGTTCACGCGGGCGGAGCCGCGAGCAAAAGCTAGTATTAAATAAAAAAATTAAGAATATTCTATCTATCTATCCACCTCCATAATTTACTTTGCAAATGAAAACCTGATAGTGTAATGCGACACTTAGATTACTTTTATCAAGCGACATGCAAACGACTCGTCGCGACCGACGACGGTCAGCGGAGATAACAAGTAACATGAGATAAATTGGATAAAGTGAATCTATGGACTAGACTTTAACCACGTTAACTGAAATTAAATACAAAGAAAGTATTATCGAGAGGTAACTTTAAAGGTAATAATGATATGAAGAGAAGTACACGGTCTTCATGGCACAGTGGTTGAGTAGCCGGCTGAGAAATGAGAGGCCGCAGGTTCAATTCTTGCACCGAGACAAGTATTTGTGTAATCCAGAAAATATATTTGTTTTAGGTCTGGGTTTTGAGACTGAATGTCTATCGTAGTTCCTGATATCTACGATGCATGTTAATGTGGGATCAGGACTATGTGTGGTATGGGAGTAGTTATTTATTATGTTTTTTTATAAAAATTAACAAAATTAAAGTCTGATAGGTGTTTTTATAAAGGTCATGTGTAAAGTAAAAATTCTAATGCATTATTTATGTAGATTAATATTTTCATTGTCCGTGAGCAATGTTGCAATTTTCTTTAAGAATTAAATGTTTTATTGGTCCGTGCATTAATGGTATTGTACATACACATATACATAGTGGGTGCTGGGTACAGATCCTGTGTCTAATTCTCTATAACCACTTAGTTCACCACGCTGGACTAATGCGGGTTGACAGACTTCAAATGCCTTCGCATACCTTCTTATGGAGAACTTTTTAGCAATGTAAATTTCGTTGTTATAGCAAGTGTGATAATTAACAAAAAATAAATAGAAGTGTACGTTCTAGGAGATTGTTTCAAACCTATAACTTTCGTCTTGGCAGTCCGTAAAACGCCCCACTGAGCTTTCACTGCTCTCTTAGATCTGTATATCAACCGAAAAATCCACAAAACCACAGAATAGCATTAATGTTCTCATTAACTAAATACAATATGAAACACTGTACAAACCACAAGGATTATCAGACATTTTATGCCAACGTAATAGAAACTGCCATTAAATACGTAATGAGGTCCTTTTGGTCGCGTAGAATGGCACAAGTTTATTGCCCGTCGGTCCATTAAAACTTTCCTGTACCGGTCGGTTCAAGCGGTTCTTACTAGCGCCAAGGTTTGCTCCCGGGTAACGTTGAATACCTTCCTCGGTTGCGACGAAATGCTATTATTATTGCTTATAATTTAAAATGATCGTGATTACCTCTGGTTTTGGTTTTATTGCTGTATTTTGTACTATCATAAATGTCTATGAATTATTTTATCTGTCGTAAATGTCTTAACGGTTAGTGAACATGTTTTGAACAATATTATGGCACATATAAGTAAAGGTGAAGGTATTAGGTTGATGTTCTACGACTTTTACAAGCATTGGCCTTGTTTAGGACAGATGACTTCCGAAATATAACAATAATCGGTTTAAATAATAATGTCACCAGATCTATGATCGAACATCTAACTATTAAAGCTATTCGAATTTTGCATATATGCCTAAAACTGTCACTATAACACAAAATCCTTTCGAATTACCTTCCTGTCTATTACCTAATAAAAAGCTAAAGTCGCCTGATGTATATAAAATAAATTGTTCTTGTGCGAAAAAAATAAATAAATATTTAAAAGTCTCGTATCGTAGATAATAAAACTACCAAACCCTAAGATAAAATGTATTTTATTAGAGAGGAGAAATGAAAGGAATATAGCGTGGGCGTTTTTTAGTTGATATTTTCACATTTTAAGAGACTCCAGGGAGTTGTGGGCGGGATGAACGCGAATAATGTTCTATTTTATTAGTGCTGGCTCTTTAAAAAAACAACTTAAGAGTCTTAAAATTATACTGGTGTATTTAAGACTACTGTGAAGTTAGAATTTTGGCAAATCAGATACTATTAAAAATAATTTGACATTTGGTTAGTCGAAACCTTGATATCCTCTAGAGATAACTATTTAACTTGAAACAAGACAGAAACTAATTTAGAATTGACCCAACACACTGCACTGATTTTCACTAATTGATTAATCAATATTCTGTGTCGAATATTTTTAGAATTCTCTCTAGTTAAGATATAGTCATTCTCATATAAGATATTATCAAAGTATAGTCAATGCTATAGTATCTTCAGAATGTAATACAATGTAAATCAAACGTTCGATGATGTTTACTAAGGCTTTGGTAAACATAGGCGGCGAGCATATCGCCTTATCTGGTACAAATTTCCGTCTCCGGACTGATTTCGTGATTAGAAAACCCAATATCACTTTTACCCGGCCCCGGGATGAAACCAAGACATCAGCACAGCAGTTGTACTGCATACGTAATACAATTGCGCCACCAAGGCAGTCTCCACTCAGACAGAAGAATCTCTTAAACCGTACTTTAGAAGAATGATTGCAACATTGCATGTTATCAACTGAACTCAAGGTTCGACTATAGAAAGCAATTAGCATTAGACATTATAAATGGTTTAGTAAATTCTCATTTATCCTTATTAAACCAAGTTTGTTCATAAACAGAAGTAACTTTAGTCTCCGGCTTACCGAACTTATGTAGTTTGTGCAGATTAACGTTCTCTCTGATGGCTAAGTTTTATTTACGTCATGTCGAATTATGGACGAAATTTTTGCACGAATACGTCATATGGTCCCGTAACGCAAGGTAAATCGTGACCCACTTATAACAAAAAAAGGACCTCCTCTTTTTTTCTCAATTTAAAGCGTGTAGTTTTTAATTTGTTGACCTGGAAAAATTCTGTACCATCCTTCAAATGTGTATGGTGTAGGCATAATCAAGATACTGTTCCTTCTTTTGATACTATCAAGTAGTTATTTGTTACCTCAATTTCCTTTCGATCGATTAAGTTCTACGTCTATCACTATATTGTGTACGGTGGTCGCTATCCGGGAGGATACGAATATCCTACCACCAGCAACCTACCATCTTACAACCTTTAAGATAATGATACATAATTGACCATAGGCAATAGATATTACGTAGAGGCCTCATAAATGAAAGAGAATTTCGGAGTCCATTAGCGTGGCTTAGGCCTAATGCGGGTTAGTAAAACATTTAAGGCTCGTGTTTAGTTCGGTCTGAGCTAAATACATTAAAAGCGGCTTAATATTTAAAGGTCGTATGAGAGAGTAATAAAATCAAAAATATAAAACTGGGATCGCAGAATAAATACGTAATTAAAAAATTGGTGTGTGTCGTGGGACACCAGGTAGGAACGAAGTTCCTTCGGCTAATGTAGAATCGACACAAATTGCAAAAAAATCAAATTATCAACTAAAATAACAAAATATGTCTCTTTATTTTTGTTTGACAACATAAAATTACATAGAAATAGAATAGAAAAATAGAAATAAAAAAAGACGTGTGGCACTCGGAGACTGCCGCGGTAAAGCTATTGTAAAGCATTTTTTATCAACTTATGTAATTATAAATAATAACGAGCTAGCGTAATCTTTTAAAAATCGAAGGAGTATTTTTATATACTTCAACTATAACTGGCTGAATGAATTTCATTTTAAAAAAGGAACTAACGCTGGCTGGTTATGCGACTGTCGCGCCTGCGCACTTCTCATTTAACGCTTTTATTCCACGCATTTTTTCCACGCATTTTTCTTACGGTTTTACTATCACATTTTTTTCAGTTCAGTCACGCAGCGAAATCCCTATCCCCTCCAAGCCTGCCGTAAGGAACTTCGTTCCAAAAAGTATCTATGATTCATAATTAATGTTATTTTGAACGATGCGGTTGTTGTATAAAAGCAACAATTAGTTTTTTAAAATTCATTTCGCGTATTTTTTTGTATGTATTATCACGCATATTATACCAAATATAAACTGATTTGGTTAGTTCATTTTTATTCGAGAGAGTATAGCTTGAATTTAATAGAAATTTAATTGAAAGAAAAAAATTCATCCCAACGAAATGCAAAAATAAAACTTCTTCATTTAGGCTCCGAATTTGATATCTTATTCACTAACAATAGTATCATAAAAATTGTTTTTAAAAGCTAAAAATAAAATTACCAATTGATTCGGTGATTTCTACCTATAATTAATGATTATTAAATTGCAATAGCACCGACTCAAAATTGATTATTTATAGATTCAATTTTTTGTATTGTTTTTATTTTTGTTTTAAAGTTTTTATTCATCATCATCTGCCACAGGACGTCCACTGCTGAACATAGGCCTCCCAGTCTCTCTCTCTCCCAGGCTCTCCCAAAGTCTTCGATCTATGTGTATTACCAGTGATGACCTACGGCACTGAGACGTGGCCTCTGAATATGGGCCGTATAAGACGGCTCACAGTCACTCAGCGAGCTATGGAGAGAGCTATGCTCGGTGTTTCTCTACGTGATCAAATCAGAAATAAGGAGATCCGTAGAAGAACGAAAGTCACCGACATAGCCCAGCGGATTAGCAAGTTTTTATTACTATTACAAAACAGCATTATAATAGTCACTTAGTAACATCTGAGAAATTACACATTTTAAGCGAACATACATGAAGTCTAAACATTCGTACCAGACGCATAGTTTCAAACTCGATTTTGGCCTAACTAGAATCGATCTATAGACATAAAGTTCCCTCACTAATAACTGGATGGAACTAGCGAGACGCTCCAGTAATTCACGTAAACTATTCACACCGACATCGTTTTCGGGAGCATTTCGTGACCACGTGGGGGCCGCGTGCATCTCGAGGTATGCAATATCTGAACCCGGGAATTCATTGCACGACAGTACCTACTGCTCATGCCAAAGCGAGCTATGTGCGTAGCCTTTGTTATTTATATACATTTATCATATTATCTACATATAATTAATTTCCATAATTTAGATTTAGTCAAATTTTAACTCTGTCGCTAGGTTGGAAGGAGGGGTTTGCTACAGAACTGGCAAGAAACTAACATTACTCTTTCCAAATTGGTTTTCAATAATTCTTCTACATTATTTACAATTTTCACATTACATTATGTGGTGTACATATAATATTCACCGTGTTTTTTTTATTTGATTGAATGACGAGACGAACAAGGCGCTCGCCTCTTGGTAAGCGCGACGCCTGTCCTATGCAGAAGCAACAAGACACACAACTTTGAATTACAAAGCTCTGCATGGCACTGAACTGCGCTCGTCACCCCGAGACATAAGATGTCAAGTCTCATAATGCCCAGTAATTTCACTGGCTTCAATGTCCTTCAAACCGAAACACATCAGTGTTGACACATTGTTGCTTGGCCGCAGAAATAGACTAAGTGGTGATACCAATCCAGACGGTCTTTAGCATACGAGGGACCTACCACCTTGTAAATTATTACAAGGTACACCTTATAGAGCTTATGGACAAAATTCTTCCATTTATGGGTAGACTGGCAGGCAAAAAATTGTCTAAAGCGTGGCTCGGCCACTTATTAAATCATATTTCTGTAACAATTTTGATTTACCACAAACTATAGACCACCTATGTATACAATTTATACCAAATAATATTTATCCAATAAATTTATTAATCAGCGCATTGCGAGATAAGCCAGCTGCTTATTCCGCTTGTATCAACGCGTTGTACGAGTATATTTATGTTGGAATATTTTAAGTCGGCGCGCCAGGACATGGCGTAACTACACCCACGTTGTAGGATCTTGGTGCTGATTGCAAAATCCCTAAGCGATTTCAACGGCCTGGTTTGTTTTACTATTTTTTCTAGAATAAGAATGCTGTAAACAGTCATTGAGGTGTTTATTACAGTGTAGGTACGGTTGGAAATGTTAACAATAGAGAAACGATTGTTATTTTCGTTTCTGTTCTTATTTGTGGCGTAGTGTAGTTAATTTTTTAGTTCGCATACAAATTTTACATCTTGAATAGAATAAAGTATTTTAAAAAGATTTTTGTTTTTTCATCACACATGATTTGCCCCTGCCTGGAATTTCTGGCCGATATGGCGATACGATCGCCATCTATCACACCATGGTATGGACATAAGCTCGGTGAACCGTGGTCGTACTGGTTGCATCTCTGCCTTACTAATTAAGGATGCAGGCGTGAGCATATAGCTAATATTTTATTCGGGACTGTTGGTCTTTTTTAACAGCACCTGCAATGAGCAAGTGGGTCACTTGATAGTATGTGTTTTCCGCCCATGAACGCCCACGATACCAGAATTATGGACACGTCGTCGACCTTAAGGGATTTGGGAGGGCAAGGGGGAATTTGGACTGCCTTGCATTTTACTGTACGACTTTACATAAAAGTATAAAAGTATAAAAGTAAAAAACCATAAACACTTCATAATTAAATAAACACACGTTTCGCAAAAACGGTAAACTAAGATAATCATTTATCTTGTTACATCACAGTACATGTTGGAGGGAATTTTAACTTGTTTGGTATACAATATTAACGTGAAACGTTGTAAAGGTTGTGACATGACGGACGCGTATACCTACTTACCTATTTACCCAATAATAAATAATCATTACACACAGACAGCCTCCGTGGCGCAGCGGGCGAGTAGTCGGCTATGAAGCGAGAGGCCGCGGGTTCGATCCCCAAATCTAGACAAATGTTTTTGTGATCCACAAATATTTGCCTCGAGGTCTGGGTGTTGTAAGACCGAAAGACTCTCACAGTTCCTGATACTTACGACACAAGACTCGTAACTGTGGGGTCAGGACTATTTTTGTGACTGTTGGGAGTACTTATTTATTAAAGAAAAGCTAACATTTACCTACAGTCTAGTTTACAAAATTAAGAGTGCTTACTAACAAAAATAAAACCAATTAAAAAGAATTAACTAAGTATAAATTTACCACTTAGCAATTTTAAGTAGTAACTAATATAAAAGTAATTTTGTAGCTTTTATTGAAATAATAATAAAAATCAAAATATTTGGAAAACTTACAATGATATAAAAATACCTGTCTAATTTAGAATGTCCGGCGTATTTTCCGTCGGTAAAAACTGGTTTTGATCTTCAAATGTCTCTGCGAAACTTTTGTGAATCGTGGTATGTTGAGACGTGTGCCTAAGAATCCCTTTGACACATATTTATTATAAAAAATAATTAAATTATACAATTATCGATATCGATAGATTCATATTGAATTGTAGCTAATGTCGCTTGTTCTTGTTGTTTAGTTTTTGCTTTGCCCGCTGCAATCTGCGCGCACGCAACTTCGATGCCTTCTGTATTGTAATAATGAATTATGTAGGTTAACAAATCGTTAGTCTGTAAATAATCAGTATAAATTGCATTGTACATAAATATGCAATCGTAGGTATCACTATAATGATATATGACTTAATTGGTCTATAAAAGCTTGATGTTAGATTCAGGCTTAATGTAGTTGATTTGAGTCCTTCGCTGCCCATATGCCCACGATAAATGTCGCGCGCGAGAAAGAAAACATTGTCGATATCAACTATTTTCGCATTTGTAAAGACATGGAGAGAGTGATAAGAAGTATAGAGACATGAGTACACGAGACAGCCATATAGTCTCGTGTCTTGAATACCGGGCTGGGATGCCTCGATAGACATATCGACCGTTTGGAATAAAAGGGTTCCATCTAACATTTTTTTTAAATGATATTTTAACGTAAAAACGTTAAAATATCATTTAAAAAACGTTAAAATATCATTTAAAAATGTTAGATGGAACCCTTTTATTCCAAACGGTCGATATAGCGCCTTATTTAAGTTACATAAGTACTAATTAGTTAAACACTGTACGTTTCTAGAAACTTTATAAATCGCATTGACATATAAAGACAAAACACACATTAACATTACTTGAAAGTTTATAAGTAAGGTCATAGAAATAACCAGATAAAACCAAGAGAAGGAGGAATTAGGCCTTCGGATATCTCACTCACCTTGCGAAACGTGAGCTGCTACTTTGTTAGTTTTTTGTGAGACAGTGGTATCATCCCGGTCGAGTCAGCCCAATTATATAAAATCGTCTACAACGTGGCTCTACCACTTACGAAAGAACCTAAGTCCAAACTTGTGACGTCAAATAAAGACTTGGTGGCTCTTATTGTAAACTTATTATTTTCTTAGAGACTACCTATTGTCGATTGTCAAAACCCGGGATTTGCGATCATTCGAGTTTGAATAAAATGTTAATGAAATTTTTGATGAAATTCGGATGTCACCAGAAACCGATGTCACCACGAACCTTCCATAAACACCATTAGACACTAGTGTGGCACTAATTATGCTATTAACTCCTTAGTATTTTCAAGTTTGTTTAGTTGAAACCACACGACCTCACGATTAGTGCCAACACAGAATACAAGGCTCCAACTCTATAAAATTAGAATAATAATGAAGCCTAAAATATTTAGAATATTTTAGCCTTGTTTCAGCTCTCAGGTAATGCGCAACGCACCTGGCTTAAAATTTCACACAAAGCCATTTTATGTTTATGTCCCAGATACGTAAGCCTTGAGCCTAAATAATTCTAAATGTACTAGATATTTTGCACCTGAAGCTTCATAAATTTTTATTACAGAAGTACAAAATATTAAAATTTTGTACCCATAAAGTTACTACTTGCTAAATGTGGGCTAGTAAATATGGTTAAACATAACTGTGTATAACAAAATATACTGATGTACCTATATATTATATCTGTACGAAAGAAGAAGAGAACGTAATTCTCTTACCTAAGAAATTCAATCAAATAAAAAAATTATGGGTGCGTGTACTTATGTACGCGCGTGAGAAGTTATACTTCTTTGGCATCATTAAATAACCAATAATAAGTATTTAACATTAATAACTTAATAATATTTAGTGTTAATTATATTAAATAAAAGTATTTTAATTTATATCAACATATCCACTCGACATGATAGAAGTACATTCTACTCTCTTCGCGTTTATGCGAGCCTGGTACTTTTTACGGCAACATGTTCCGAATAAGAAAAAACCTAAAGAGTTTTTCTTTGTCCAAATCGTCATTTGTTTATTAATTACGGCTACTCGCCATGAAAAATAGACATTCTAGTCTCTTCGCGTTTATGCGAACCTGGTACTTTTTTTACGGCACCATGTTCCAAATTATAAAATAAAAACCGCATCTATATATAATTATATATATATATATATATATATTTATTTATTTATATTTATTTATTTATTTTTTTATTTCACTCTCATCATTTTTTCATAACGCGCCTAACTTCATACTGCTCTCGCGCCTAACTTCATACTGTTAATTTTTTGTGTCACAGGTGCGCGCGCATCTTAAAATTTCACTCTCATCATTTTTTCATAACGCGCCTAAAGAAGTATAACTTCAAAAAAAAAAGAAACCTACGTCATTCCAACCTTGTACCTAAAAAACGGTAAAATTATACGCAGTTAAACTAATATATAGTAATAATTGTGTCAGTCCATTATCTGGCAACAAAAGCAAAAACCTTAAATGACGTTAAGGTGTACTAAATATTTTTTCAAACATTATGAACTAAGCTATAAATCCAATTATGACTTCAATGTATACTACTACTAGGTTATGGTCAATTGACCGCAACTCAGTATTCTGTCAGTCAGTCTCCGTCCCTGTCTATCAGCTCCCGCGTTATGTGATACAATTTAATTTTAATTCTAAACAGTGCGTCTAGTAGTATACATTGAAGTCTTAGTATAAATCCTATAAATAATAAGGAGACCCTTAAGTATAAAGAACAAAATAATTTCCTCAAAGTCGCAGGCAAAAGCTAGTGCGTTGTCAAGCAGTAAACACTCGGGGCGAATTCAAAGCAGTAAATAGTTTAATGAAGGGTCGGCAGGGACGTTCGTTTAGATGTATTTAGGGACACTCGCACTACACCTGCCAGTGCTCGAGTTAATTGTCTAAATAACGACATTGTGTGGACGTGAACGCCAGACAAACGTTTTGCTATTACTGAATATTCTGAGTAAGTACATTTTACTCATTTGACGAACTCAGGTCTAGCAATTAAAGTAAATACTAAAAGGAGATACTGTGATGTATAAGTGCTAAAAATAAATAATATATCTTAATTGGTACGTTTACAGGATACTTTACCTACGACGAAAAGTGCAACATTCTGTAGGTATATACTTTTCTGCTCTCTTTTTTCCTTTATGGCTGGTTGAGCAAAATGTGGTGCACATAAGCGTTTTGAAGGTTAAAAGTACTATTAGATACTAACAGGCTTCGTGGCGCTGTGAAAGAGTAGCTGGCTGTAAAGCGAAAGGCCGCGGGTTTGCTTCTCGCACCAAGACAAATATTTTTATAATACACAAGTATTTTATTCTAGTACGTTTTCTTCACAAAGGGCTGACGTCAAACAGGCAGTCGTAAAATCTACAAGCTAAATCTTTATGTAACATGTGTTAAAAAGCATGTTTTGCCGGCCCTAATACGAGTAGGATAAGGGTCGGTGGAAAAAGAAGAGGTACTATTAGATACTACTATTTAGTATTGGGTAATATTACTTATTTAAAATTTCCAAATATAATTATGCACAACCTTAACTCGAAGACCAATATAACATTTCTTGGTAGCTATGGTTAATGGAGCTGAGAATATGAGGTAAACCTTTAGGTTAGAATCAGATATGACATCGAAAACAAAACTATAATACATCATGAAATAACGCAATTTCAAATACCACCTCATTCACGATGAACAACAAGCATAAAACACGTAACCGCAAACAAACAACTAAATCAACTGAAGCACTAAACCGTAGGCATCGTAATTCTAATTGGAAAGTCTAGCTCGCTTTCAGACATTAATTTAAATTATGAAAATTCCTTCATAAAACCATTGTAGAGTTACAAAATAAAAATAAAACCAATTGGCTTACCCCGGGGGACTATTTCGACCCTACTGTGAAACTTAAATTATTAAGCGCTTTAACAACATCTAAGAGTACTTGTGTTATATCTAAGCCGGTTTATTCTAACTGTAGACAACGATTTGCATTTAACGAAATTTAGTCTAAGTTCTACTATAGACGATTTACACAATGTGTTCCAGATAGGTGTGGTCATATTTAAGGGTCATTACATTGTAATTCAATTATTTTACTTTATGACGTTCCTCATTGGTATAAATTGAGCTGCTCTAACTCAAATAAATAATACTTCCATGTATGTAGTGCTAATATGTATTGTAAATTAGTTTAGAAAAGAGCAACGTCAGAGTTTCTTGCCCGTTCTTCTTTAACGAAACAGCATTCCGAACTGGCGGTATAGTTAAAATTTGACTGAATCTACATGATGTTTGACATTTTATTGATTCAATAAATGATTTGATACACCTGGCAGTAAGTGTTTATGTACCGGACCTTATCAAAATCTAGACATCCTACAATTTTATGCTATTTTTAATCACTCGTTTATTACGATCAACCCAATTGAAATTGGGCCTATATGGTAACATCGTGAGCCATCCATATGCAGGTTGGACTCTCGGATCTTAACAAGCCCTTATCATTATAGTTTTCAACTTTTATGAATCAAAAAGTGAATATTTTACTAAGTACCTAAAGGGTTTTGTAGTTAACATATTCTTCATAAGACTTGTTAATTTTCACATAATCTAGCTAGCTTATCTAAATGTGTGTAGGATTTTAAAACAGCAAAATAGCTTAGATTTATTACTGTAGAAGCGTTTGTAGATATCTATACGATTATTAACCTTCAATGTAATTACTGGTGGCTTTGATAGAATCTGTAATTTATACTTACAATAAAACTGAATAACAACTGTATCGTTCAAGTATAACATCGGTTCGTTAATAAATATATATATAGATATTGAAGATGCTATGTATAGATTAGTTATTATTATTTCTGTACATAAGTTTCTTTTATTTTTGTACTGATTTATCATAAGCGCTATTTTTATTGCCTACATGAAACTATTTCATTTTATTTCATATATGCTATATTAGCTGGATGGCATCCGTACATCTGTTAAGGTGACCACTGAAAATCAGCACTGTGTTGTGGTATCTACCACAGCACATAAGTACGCTGAGTGGTCACCTTGTTACAACCATGAAGCTCAAATGCCAACATACCTAGTAATGGTTTTTTTATTATTATTTTTTATCATGTAATGTAAATTGCATTTACGTTGTATGTATATAATTAAAGTGTTGTGACTGATAAATTGTTTTTATTTTTCCTTTTTTCTTTCAACAGTTCAAGTACCGTACCCACTATCTAGTTACTTTAATATTTCAGAAAACTTATTCCAAGTAAACTAATAACCAACTTGGACACACTTATCACTAAAATCCGTTGTCAAACAAATCGTAAATTCAATACGTCAATTTACTAAAATAACATCATTGTGTATGAGAGCACACAAAGACAACCAATTCTCTTTGCACAAACGGATTGCAAGATTGGCTGGAAATGTAACCCGCCGTCTAATAAATGAAAACATTTTGTCAAGGCAAAGCAATATTGTCGCGGACAAGCTACGAAATATACGTTGTTTTGTATCTTACAATTTATCTCAATAATTACCCTGACGGATATAACTTGCTGATTTCTATCTGCAAGTGGTTATAACAAACGTGGTTTACAGTTGCTTTTTTGGACATTCAGACAGTTTCATTACTTATTTTATACAAATAAAGTAGCAATGTGTCATAATTATGAGAATGTTTTATAAAATTTGCAATTAGTAACTTGAATTTAGGCTCCAAAAAAAAACAATTTGGTAATAGTTATTGTTGGTGAACGTGTCAATCTTGCCGTTAGTTGTCACGAGAACTATTTCTCCTTTAAATTCGCCTACAATTCACGCATCAATACAATCTACTCGCCATTAATACCACATTTATTATACACTACTTATTTATAAAAGTCATGCTTGTATAGCAGAAAGTAGGCGCAAATGATCTCTTCAGTGTCTGCTATGTCCAGCTATATAATAAACCCTATTATCCCCCGAGCGTAAAATACCCTTGGCATTTCACGTAGCGTTCAGTCATTACGACTAGGTAATTCATTAGTTCGTTTTCTGTTGTATAAGATTAGGTGCAGTAATTGCTTTGTACAAAGTAACTTGAAGCTTTATGAGGTTTATAATGGGACAAGTTGTATTTTTAAATATTGAGGTTTATTTATATTTTATGCTTGTTTTTATTGCCTCGAGGTAAATGTATGACATCAATATACCAAATTGAATTAACATCAAATTATTGATTGGTTATCGCCTGCGGCATTTGTGTATGTGAAAGTAATAATAAGGTTGAGCGAAAAAATTGGAAACATGTCCTTAATGATAGGATATGCGTGGATAATCATATATCATAGCAATGATTATAACAATCCTACTAATATTATAAATGAGAAAGCTTGAGTTTGTGCATTTGGATGTTTGATAGCCAATCTCGCCTTACTGAGTGAACGGGTTCAGATCAAAGACACCTAAGTAGACCCATGACTTGTATTAGGACATAGGATATTTATTATCCTGGTAGCATGTTCGATTCTCGTATAGTGGACTTTTTAAAAGAAATATTGTTTATACTTATTTTAATGTATAGGGTACCGTTAGACCTAATCACGGAAGCGAAGCTGTGGACAATAGCTAGTAATTTTATAATCTTTTATATGTTATGAACTAAAATATAATTATATTATGAGCTGCAATAAACACTTACGTAAAAAACGGGGCTACCATTAATTTCCATAACCAAATAATATAAAATAAGGCCATTGAAAGTTAGGAACAACGAGAGCCGAGTTCTCAGTCTAAATCAATTTGAATTTGCGAAATTGGTTGTTGGAATATTCACTAAACATCAGGAAAGTGATTCTACGAAAATGATTGGAAATGAAAGCGATTTAAGATTTAATATGGGCAAAATATCGACGGCCAGTGATGCTATTATATTTCATCGATATCGATACGACACTTCCTTTAATGTATTCGATTACTATAATTTGAGTAGTGATAGTTCATGCAGAAAGTTGTGGGAGTTCCTTGATTGACATAATGTGGACAATATAAGTTATAGTTAAGAAATAGGAACATAAGGTTTCATAAGTGTATTGACTGGTTAAGGAATTGGTTTTAATATTATAATAGTGTATTTTATTTAAAATAATACTTTATAAGTAACTGAATGAGGATGAGTAGATCGCAAGACTGATGGTAAGCGCTACTCCTATCAATATACACTAGCAATACAGCCCAGAACGTTGAATTCTAAAGTACTGCGTGACACTGCAATGCGCTTGTCATCTCGAGATATTGCTCAGTATGTCCATTGACTTTAAAGTCTTTTGAACCGGATACACCGCAATGTACACAAGCTGTTTTGTGGCAGAGATACTCAAACCTGTAGTATTTAGCCGGAATCTCGCATACGAGAAAACTAACACGTAGTAAACGATATGGGAATGTATTTTATAGATATTATTATAGTGACACTGTGCATATAAAAACGTTTATTTTATCATTGAATTGAAGAGTTGTCTGTAACTCAATAATAAAATAGGTAAAGATGTAATATGATGTATAAAAAATATGTAACTATAGAAAATCACAGAAATTAATTTAATTCCTATTATCATCGTGCCGTTATTCCACTGTAACGTGGGATCGGGACATTATATCTTCACACAATGTTATGGATGATTTGGCTTAGTTAAATGATCGGTCGCTGTTCTGACATCCGCACTGGATGAACAATCCAATACTGAACAAATTATATTAGAAAACCTCTCGATATTGCCTGACCTGTTATAAACGATTTCAATAGATCAAAAACGATTATTTATAAGTATAACACTGACACCTAAGGCACAGGTTTCCCCTAGTTTGGGTGTCAGGGTCACCAATCATTTAATAAATTGTAACCTAATTAATATAAGAAGTAACTTGTAAGTGAAATCTAAGAAGGATGTAAGTTTATAATTATAATAATATAATTAAACGGAACATAATCTCTCGCCTATATCCCTTAAGGAGAGGCAGAAGTGTAACTAGTACAACCGGTCCGCCGAACTCATTCCCGTCCCATGATGTGATGGGGGCGAGCCTATCATCATATTAGGCAGAAAGTCCCTTCATTATATGTGATTTTACGAATTGGAAACTCAAATACAAAGTATGATTGTCCGATCTGGGATTTGAACCCACGACCACTTTATTTAATTCCTATAAAAATATAAAAAACAACAATAACAATCTCCATTCTTAAAAGTAAGTAGTAACAATTGGTATATGATGTGTTAATGCTTGCCGTGGTGGTGTCCCCAGCCCTTGTGACCTTCATGACCGCCCTTCTTGCCGTGACCTCCATGATGGTGGTGATGACCTTCGTGTCCGTGATGGCCATCGTGGCCGTGATGATCCTCATCGTGATGATGTTTGTCGTGATGGCCGTGCTTGCCGTAATGTTCGTCATGATGTCCGTGATGGCCGTGACCGCCCTTCTTGTGGCCGCCGCCGTGGTGTCCGTGGTGTCCGTGGTGATGGTCATGGTCGTGGTGGGTGCCATGCTTGTGGTGACCATCATGGAAGTCAGTGTCCTTGTGGAAGTGGTCCTTGTGGTACTGCTTGTGGAAGCCATCAGTGTGCTCACCCTTACCGTGATGTTCATGGTGGCCGTGCTTCTCGCCATTATGGTGGTGTCCATGCTCATGATGCCCACCATGGTCGTCGTGTTCATCCCAGTGTTTGTCGTGGCCGCCGCCATGCTCGTGATGGTGTCCCCCATGATGATGCTTGCCGTGGTGTCCATGGTCGCCGTGGTGGTGATGGTGGTGTCCATGATGTCCCTTGCCGCCCTTGCCGCCGTGTTCATGATGGTGATGCCCATGGTGGTCTTTGCCGCCACCGCTCTCATGGTGGTGACCGTGACCGCCGTGGTGGCCGTGGTGACCGTGGTGGCTTGCGGCCACAGCGAGGTCGTCGGCCTCGTCAGCGGCGCACATTGCCGCCAGGCAGATAACGCCTGCTACTAAGAGTGCTCTCATGATTCTAATATTGGAGCACTTCCTAAGAGGTAACTGTTGAGAGGAAGTCCGGTTGTAACTGACCTCTGATACGTTGATTGCCTATTTATATTAGCGACTTGTACAGCACAGTCGGCGATGGAGAAATTATTCCGCAAGAGTCACCGCTTCGTTCACGGACGAACTGAAAAAGAAACGTTTGTGTCGCTCTAGTGGACTGATGATATTAAAGTAATTGTATTTTTGTTTACTTTATTGTGTTTCGATAATTTGCTATCAGAGTGCTAATTAATATGATAGAAAACATTTTGAGTTTCTTATAAAGATAAGCTAATTATGAAGGTTAATTCTTACGTTTACTTAATAGAAGAGTTTATCGAACGATATAGGCAAGTTTACAACTGAAATTTCTCGTCTCCGAGGCCACATCGTAATATTCTCGCTTTCAAATTGCATAGAGTTATTAGCATGGTTCTTAAACCTTGATTACCTGATTAAGAACGGTTGAACTCAGTTTTAATAAGAAACTTAATTTAGCGTTTTATATAAAATAAGGTTGTTTTTTATTCGTGGACAAACTAATCTAATTTACAAATTGAAAGAATAATAAATGACGTGTATTATAGTTATACATGTCCCACTGCTGGGCACGGGTCGTCTCTTCTGAATAAGAGTTTAGGCCTTAATCCACCATGCTATATTTTAAGGATTCAGTCTAGCTATACATTAATGCATAGGTACATGGCCGTTGCATCTTGCAATTAAATAAATAAATACACCCAACAGTCACACACGTCGTCCTGACCCCACAGTAAGATACGAGTCTTGTGTCGTGGGTATCAGGAACTACGAGAGACTTTTTGGTCTCACAACACCCAGACCCCGAAACAAATATTTGTGGATCAGACAAATATTTGCTCGGTGCGGTAATCGAACCCATGGCCTCACGTTTCACAGTCGGCTACTCGCCCACTACGCCACGGAGGCTGTATGAAGAACAAGATAAGGTTTTTTATAGCCAAGGCCGGCACACTACCAAGTGGGTTACCTAATAATAAGCTATCTCTACCGTCTACAAAACCAGTAGGTTCATGGTCGCGTGCTGACCTTAAAAGAAAGGGCTAACTAAGGGATTGAGAATTCGAAGGGCATTTGGGCTTCCGGATATCTCACTAACCGTATGAAACGCAGCAGCAAGCCACTACTTATGTTTGTTATCTGTGAGACAGTGGTAATAACCCGTTCTCGCTGTACAACACTGTCTACAAATGCAGTTACAAATAAAACATAAGCAAGCAAGTATATCGACAATAACAAAGCACTTATTCTATTTCCATCCCTAGGCCCTCGGCTGAACGTTCTCCGCAAATATTTGTATCAATTAGGGTGTCTCAAAGATCCCTCTTTATTCTTCACGTCAAACAAATGATGATCGCTAGATCTCGAGTGACGTTAGCGCGTTTATGGCCTTTTGAAACGAGTTACATATTTTTGTGTGAATAATAGTGTTTGATTTGGTATTAGATATTTAGACGGGTGATTATCCGGTTGAAAATGGTAAAAATAGAAACAAATTTATAGTAGAATCAAACCCATTGTAAAAGGAAGAGAATACAACAAAATTGATAGGAAAAATAAATTAACGGCGATCTGAGGTCGGGAAGTGGGAAGGGGGGGGCTTTAAGGGTAAAAAACGGTTTATCTCGATTTCCGGAAAAACTACAAGTCCTATGGAAAAAAGTTAAATCGCAAAGTTGTAGGTAATAAAAAGATCTACAACTTTTGTATACACACTTTCTTCACATAACCTCAAAATATATGTGAAAAATTCAAATAACCAAGTTTTTTGTTTTTATTTTTATCTATTATAATAAATCATTTTTTTTCACGAAATTTGGTGAAAACTTACCTTTTTGTATCCCAAATACACTGTAATTTTTTTGATTTAAAATATTTATTTTTGCACCTTATTTTGACTTAATATCGAAAAAGCAGCCTAATTTTCAAACGAAAATTCTCACGTCAAAATATGAGCTTTTTTAAAAAAGTCTGTTGGCTTCTTGTTCATTGAATTCTCTACTTTCTGATGGTGTAAAAAAATATATATATTACTATGGTAAATGTGCTCAGAAAATGTAAAGTTATAAGTTAATATTTAATAAGACATATCTACAATATTTTGAGTAAGTTGTAGAATCTTCTTTAAATTATATGCGTAGATGCCTCTTTATTGTTATTTTAATATAACTTATATACCTGAGTGATCTACGGAAAATTTTAGCCCATCATAAAGAAGTGGGGAAGGGGCTAGGTGGGTCTGGGCCTTACTACCTGTTATTTAGTAGTTCGTTTCTTTGCATTTTCTGAGCACATTTACCATAGTAATGTATATATTTTTTTACACCATCAGAAAGTAGAGAATTCAATGAACAAGAAACCAACAAACTTTTTTAAAAAAGCTCATATTTTGACGTGAGAATTTTCGTTTGAAAATTAGGCTGCTTTTTCGATATTAAGTCAAAATAAGGTGCAAAAATAAATATTTTAAATCAAAAAAATTACAGTGTATTTGGGATACAAAAAGGTAAGTTTTCACCAAATTTCGTGAAAAAAAATGATTTATTATAATAGATAAAAATAAAAACAAAAAACTTGGTTATTTGAATTTTTCACATATATTTTGAGGTTATGTGAAGAAAGTGTGTATACAAAAGTTGTAGATCTTTTTATTACCTACAACTTTGCGATTTAACTTTTTTCCATAGGACTTGTAGTTTTTCCGGAAATCGAGATAAACCGTTTTTTACCCTTAAAAGCCCCCCCTTCCCACTTCCCGACCTCAGATCGCCGTTAATTTATTTTTCCTATCAATTTTGTTGTATTCTCTTCCTTTTACAATGGGTTTGATTCTACTATAATTTAATTATGTTTCAAATTGGAAAATCACCGGTCTAATTATCAAACCATTTCGGATAAAGTTCATATGTAGTTTTTGAGTTAAATAGTCTCAAATAAGACTGGAATTAGTACTTGGATGGTATATCCTAAATTTTACTTATTTTATCTTGTCCATGTACATTTTATGTAGGTAATAACAACAATTTACGTTATTGCAAAATGTCGTTTTCAGTGGCAAAAGTGTTGGCAAAATTTTAAGCTAAAGCAAATAGAAAGCGTTATGACTGGTAGAGTCACGCTGTAGACAGTTTGTTTGCAGCATGAACCGGCTGGCTCGACCGGGTTACCACTGTCTCATATAAAACAGACGTGAAGGAGCAACTTGCTGTTCGTTTTGTACGGTGAATGAGAAATCCGGAGACCCAAATCCGTTTCCCCTTCCCAATCCCTTAATCAGCCCTGTCTTTTAAAGCCCGCAACGCGTCCATGATTCTTCAAGTAATGTGGATGTTCATGCGCGGTGGAGATCACTTACCACCAAGTGACCCACTGGCTCGTTTACCGTTTACCGCTTCTGCTATAAAACAATGTCGGCAATTGAATATCACAAGCCATGTAAATATTTATTCTTATTTTAAAATATAGTTTCTGTTGCCACAGTTTTGCGACTGAATGAGATAAAAAACAGTAACTGCTGAGTCACTTAGCTACTCTTTTAGTACTTACAATATTATCAATCCTTCCAATAATTGGTCTTCCTGATAAACAAAATGAGTGTGAGTCATACAATGTGTTACACAAATACTATTATTGTATTTCTAATTTTACTGAATAACTTAAAGCGATAAAAAATATTCATTCACTTATGCGGCTTTAGTTTGTGAATGCTTTAAAAATGTAATCCTGCTTCAAATTATAATGCATAGTTTTATTTATTATTAGATTAATATACATTAATAATCGCCTCATTGGTCAAAAGGCAGCCTACTTAGGCTGAGAATCCGGCGATAATCTGGTTGCAAACATCAAATCGAACACTGAAAGTTCTCGATTCGAAGAAATCACACTTGAGTTGCTCTGGATTTAATTTTGTTTTCAATACCAAAAAACGCTTGACGAAACGTCGATACGCCAGTTTCTCTGACTACCCCTTCGGGTATATAGGCATGGGCTTAAAACTCACGGCTCAATAAAGTTGATCATATTAACTAGCTGGATTATTAAAACCATTGTTTAAGCAATTCTACATTTTATATATTATAAAATGTATGGGCTTATGCCGAGCAAGGTCGACGCGGGGAGTCCAAAGAATTGGCGACGCTACGCGACGTATACTTACCAACTTTGTTACTAATTATTTTTTTCGATGTCTCCGAGTGCTCTCTGCAAGGCCCGTGACTAGCCTGCGACAGTTTAATTAAACGAGACTTAAGACATTAATTACTTGACGAATATTTTTTAAACGCGCTTACGATGGCTAACTGGATTAAAAATTGTCTGCGAAGTTCTGAGTGCAGTTATATTTCTTTAAACTTATTATTGTATGTTTTAAAAGTATTAAGGCATCTTCAATTATGTATTGAGATACGTAAAGATTATGCTGTCGTAGATACCTTACAAAGCAGATATATGGTAATCAAATGTTTGTGTGATCCACAAATGTTTGTTTCAGGGTCTGGGTGTTGTGAGACCGAAAGTCTCTCGTAGTTCCTGATACCCACGACACAAGACTTGTATCTTACTGTGGGGTCAGGTCTATGTATGTGACTGTGGGTGTATTTATTTATTTTAATAATGCATAATTATAAAACATCTATTTTAGATTATTTCTTTCGCCAAAGTGAATTCCGTGAGTTGTTGAATTACGGTTTGAAGGATGTTGGAGCCTGATATTACTGAGCATTTTATGACGGAATTATGAGCGTAGTACAGTTCACAGGACAGCAGTGTTTTGTGATTTAAGTTCTGGTTGCTGTTACAACTCACTGCAATTGTTTATAGGCAGGCGTGGCGCTTATCATCCGGTTAATTTCCTCGTCTCGTCATTCGTATAAAAGGAGTAATTTGCTAATATTACTGAGCAATTTAATTTTGTTCAAATATAAGTGAAATAATGTAATAAATATTTTATTTTAAAACCTGGACTGAACCGTAGGCTCGGCTCGGTACTGAACTATAAATAACTACGCCTGTTGTGAGTTAATAGACGCGCGCACTACGAACGTCTGCTGTGAAGAAAATAGTAGGCGCTACTTGCGTCTAGTATTAAGTAATTTCGTAGTAATATAAATTCCGAGTGTTTTATTATAAATGAAATGTATTGAATATCGGTACATATCTATGTAATAAATTGTTTAAAATGTGATCTTAACATAATCATTGTCTTTTTCAGGTATGGGTAACTATGTCCTGCTGTTGTACACTACAACACAAAGAAAGGTAAAACTATGTCGATTAAATACAGATGGTATTCAGATTAGTCTAATAATGCGATTGTATTGTAATACAAATAAGGTGATGTACCTTTTGTTATTGTTATTTTTTAAAACGTGCTACATAGACAGGGAAAGTGTGTTTTATATATATCTACTTTGTAATATTAAGCACAGTGATTTTGATGGAAATATATATAAACATTTATCTATACAGGGTTATTTTTAAAACACCAGCAACCTCGCAGGGGTAGATTCCTAAGGTTATAAGCTACTACTTTTGTTCTACGAGTTTTGATAATTTGTTAGATTTTATTTTCATACAAAAATAAGTATTCATTTAATTTCCGTCTTGCACGTTACAACGCGCATCGCAGATTACGTAAACAAACACGCGAAGCGTGGGGAACCGGGCTAGCGGCTTTGAAGGTCAACGCCTGAGCAGCTGAGCGCCGCTTTGATGTCGTGCGCTCACGCCGCGCCGCGCCGCATTCTACGAAGAAAAACACGACACAACAAAAACTTGTAAAATCATTTTTTTTTAATATATTGAGTTATATCCAAACTCGTAGAACAAAAGTTGTTCCGTATGGGATCAGCTATCTGGTCCTGCGAGGTTGCTGGTGTTTTAAAATTAACCCTGTATAGATAAATGTTTCCTTTACCATGCTGCGTAACTTCTAAAGTTTATAGTTATGACTTAATTTTTACAATATAGCTTTACGTCATATATAATGTCCGATATAGTTAGCAATTACCTATATTAATTTTCTTGTTGTTTTAGGTAACTACAAACTAGATTTTATTTATGTACATACATTATTTATTTCACTATGTTATAGAAAATTAAGGCGCTACTTACATAGAGCCAAGTCTTGAGAAACATCGACTTCTATACACTATGAGCATTTAAAAGATCTCGTATATATACAAATATATATGTATATATAGACAAAAGCACGTAGTCATGAATTTCGCTAATAAATTCGGTTCTCCGAGGTGGGGAACAAAAGAGCCGTTTGAGAGGTTCTATTGGTTAAGTGAATATACTTGAGCTCGGGCCCACTATAATTTACATCGAGTTATGGAAACAGGATGGGACTTTGATATGTATCTATACGGCCATTATTTTTGAAGTGAAACTTCTTTATCGGCGTTAGAAAAATAAAATCGTCACATTTTTCCGTTACGCGGCACGCGTCACGTTTTTGACTTGGACTGAATTTTGACCAGACTTTCACTGGACTTGACAGGACTTTCATCGGACTTCGACCGGATTTTGACCGGACGTTGACCCGACTTTGACCGGATATAGACCGGATTTTGACCGGACATATACCGGACATAGACCGGACACAGATCGGACATAGACCGGACACAGACCGGACTTTAACCGGGCTTTGACCGGACTTTGACCGGGCTTTGACCAGACTGACCGGACTTTGACCAGCCTGACCGGACTTTAACCGTGCTGACCGGACTTTGATCGGACGTTGACCCGACTTTGATCTGACTTTAACCGGGCTTTGACCGGACTTTGACCCGACTTTGACCGGGCTTTGACCAGACTCTGACCGGACTTTAACCGTGCTGACCGGACTTGGACCGGACGTTGACCCGACTTTGACCGGACCTTTAACCGGACTTTGACCTAACTTTGACCGGGCTTTGACCAGGCTTTGACCAGACTGACCGGACTTTAACCGGGCTGACCGGACTTTGACCGGACGTTGACCCGACTTTGACCGGGCTTTGACCAGACTCTGACCGGACTTTAGCCGTGCTGACCGGACTTTGACCGGACGTTGACCCCACTTTGACCGGACTTTGACCCGACTTTGACCGGACTTTGACCCGACTTGGACCGGACTTTAACCGGGCTTTGACCGGACTTTGACCGGACGTTGACCCGACTTTGACCTAACTTTAACCGGGCTTTGACCGGACTTTGACCCGACTTTGACCGGGCTTTGACCAGACTCTGACCGGACTTTAACCGTGCTGACCGGGCTTTGACCAGACTCTGACCGGACTTTAACCGGGCTGACCGGACTTTGACTGGACGTTGACCCGACTTTGACCAGGCTTTGACCGGGCTTTGACCAGACTCTGACCGGACTTTAGCCGTGCTGACCGGACTTTGACCGGACGTTGACCCGACTTTGACCAGACGTTGACCCGACTTTGACCCGGCTTTAACCGGGATTTGACCGGACTTTGACCGGACGTTGACCCGACTTTGACCTGACTTTAACCGGACTTTGACCCGACTTTGACTGGGATTTGACCAGACTCTGACCGGACTTTAACCGTGCTGACCGGACTTGGACCGGACGTTGACCCGAATTTGACCGGACTTTAACCGGGCTTTGACCGGACTTTGACCGAGCTTTAACCGAGCTGACCGGACTTGGACCGGACGTTGACCCGACTTTGACCGGACTTTAACCGGGCTTTGACCGGACTTTGACCGAGCTTTAACCGGACTTTATCCGGACTTTGACCTAACTTTGACCGGGCTTTGGCCACTTTGACCGGACTTTAACCGGGCTGACCGGACTTTGACCGGACGTTGACCCGACTTTGACCAGGCTTTGACCGGGCTTTGACCAGACTCTGACCGGACTTTAGCCGTGCTGACCGGACTTTGACCGGACGTTGACCCGACTTTGACCGGACTTTGACCCGTCTTGGACCGGACTTTAACCGGACTTTGACTCGACTTTTTTTGTATTCATGCCTATGATAAAAACCTTTTGTTTAAACTTTATATAATTTAACTTTATTAGACCAATTTCTGTAAAGTTGCATAATATAGTAATCATTTTTTGAAAAATAAGGTCATAAAGAAGTTTCACTTCCTACGTGTGTACACTAGTACACGCACACATTTTTTTTTTTTTATATTGCAAACTGTAAAGCGGTCACTCGATACGATATTGTTTCTATTTTTAAAGCAGTGATTTCATTACAGATTATTCGCTATGATAATATATTATGATGACTCCCATAGTAGTAGTATACACCCATGGCTGGCCGAGCGTATTTCAATCCTATGATGTGATAGGTGGCAAGCTTACTCACCACCTTAGCTCACCATATAGGCCACAAATTGTAATACTAAGTAGCGCATGTGCATTTTTTCGAATCCAAAACTCAAACATAAATTGCAAATGCCCGACATGGATTTTGAACTTTGGACCTGACGATTTCGCAGTATGTACGCTGTCATTAGACTAAAGAGGCATTGAAGGACATTGAAGCAATATTACTGGGCATTATGAGAGTTAAAATTTTATGTCCCGATGATGAGCATAGTCCAGTGCCATGCAGTATTTCAAAATTCGAAGTTCTTATTGGTGGATAGGCGGAAAATGTCGAAAACATTTCTAGATTAAACCCGTGGCTAGACACATGCGTCCTTCATCGATTGTTTTCAACCCCAAGTTACATGAGCTCTGCATTGAAAAGCTTACCGGTAACCGCAGACACGTGCGGTATCGCATATCCTAAGTCAAGCAAGCCACATCCAGTCTTAATGACACGAGCCCTTTGTTGGACTCTTAATATAATTTATACAGCTCCTAGTTGGCACAATCAAGGTTCCTAGCATTGCTAATTGGCTTTCTCCTCTTCAGAACTTGTCTTATCTATTTTGTTAAAATGTACTTAGTTGTGAAAGTTAAATGTTCAAAAGATTTGTAGAACTATCTAGACAATTTGTAATTGTTGTTAATTAATAATTATTTCTTATGTTTACGCGAATGTTACACATTGAAATAAAACTAATTTAAACGGATTTTAATTATAGTTTTTATGCAGAAGATTGTAGCCATTGTATATCCAGTAACTTGAAAGCCACTAAAATTCTGCCAAAGTCGAGGAACGCAATGTCCCTTGAGTGTCTTCATGATAATTGGAATGCATTGTGCTGAACATTAGATCTAGTGTAGTTACTCTACATGTTTTTGAGTGGTAGAGCCACGCTGTAGATAGTTTTGTCTACAGCATGAATGGGCTGGCTCGTCCGGATCGTTACCACTGTCTCACAGAAAACCGACGTAAAGTAGCGGCTTGCTGCTGCGTTTCGTACGGTGAGTGAGATAACCGGAAGCCCAAATCCCCTCCCCTTCCCAATCCCTAATTATCCCTTTCCTTTATGGTCGGCAACGCGCCCATGACTCTTCTGGTGGTGGGCGTACATGGGCGGTGGAGATCACTTACCATCAGGTGACCCACTTGCTCGTTTGCCGGCCTATGCTATATAAAAAATAAAAAATAAATGTAAGGATAAAGAAAATATTATTAGAAAAACACCCTAATCGTTAAAATTGTGCTGAGAGTTTCTAAATAAGGTTGTAAGCATGTAATCAAATTATATATCCAATACTCTCCCATGATCATAATTTTAAAATCAATAGACCGTGCTGATCAGAGGAGGGTCGGAGTACTTAAAAATAATTAAATACTCACTACCCTCCTGTAAGGCCCGTTAATTATTTCAAATACTTTGTAGACCGTTCCGAGCTTGGGCATTTCATTATAGGGAAAGTTTGATTTTATGCGTTCAAACTTCTACTATATTTTGTCTGATTTATCGATAACAATTTGAAATATCTTACAACATATTTACAATAGTTTGAGGTTCGCAAACCTAATACCTACCTCCTTATAGGTAACCTGATGGTAAGTGATCTCTACCGCCCATGTATTGTGAGCTTACGCTCACAATACCAGGAGAATTATGGGCGCGATGCCAACCTTAAATAGAAGTTAGTTAGATAGTTAAAGAACTGGGAAGAAGAGGGGGATTTATGCCTTTGGATATCTCAGCCACGGTACATCAGTTTTCTGTGAGACGACCCGGTCGAGCCAGACCATTCATGCTGTAGATAAAACAGTCTACAGCGTGGCTGTACCACTCAAAAAATATATTTTATATAATAATATACTTATTACATATGTACTTATTAACTACTAGATATACAGTAGTTGCATGGCACTGGAATTTGTACCCGATGGAATACGAATAGACTCGCAACTTATCACATCATAGGACGTTATCAACCTGGCGAACAGTGTGTGCATTATCCACGCCTCTAACCCTTCCCTCAGGACTACAGGCCTGGGTTTATGTTTCATGAATTATATATTTTATGGAATTCACCCATATATAACTTTATTAGAGAAATATTAACGTCTTAACTAATTACCACGAGAGTTAGTGTCGACAATAATTAATCACTAGGTTAATTAATATAGACGCAGATTATGCCTGTCTCGTTTTGTATAATTAAGGGGTGAATTGCGGTGTATATCATGCATTAATAAATAGTTTCTCTATGAGATAATCCAGTGTGATCTACTGTTTGCTTTACACAAACATCTATCTTATAATGCAGTTATGAAATTAAGAGACAAGCTTGAAAGAAAAGTATTGAATATACAAGTGGTAGAAATGGTAGAGCCACACTGTAGGCAGTTTTTTGTATAGCATATATTATTATGGGCTGGCTCGGGTATCACTGTCCGTGAGTAGAAGCTTGCTGTTGCAATTCGTACGGTGAGTGAGATATTAGGAGGCACAAATCCCCATCCAATCACAAATATTTGTTTCGGGTATGGATAATGTGGTGCCGAAAGTCTCGTAGTATCTGATACCCATGACACACCACTCGTATGTCCTACTGTGTAGTCAGGGCTATGTGTGTGTTGCGTGTTATTTTCTTTTAAATAATAAGGCCGCTAACGCGTTCCCATATTGTCAGGGTATTGTGGATGTTTATGCGTGGTGGAGATAACATACCTTTAAGTAATACACTTGCACGTTTGCTGTCATCTGCTAAAAAAATAAGAGGGAGCAACTAGACAAGACCTGTTAAAGCTATAGTAAAACGCGCCAGGGCCACTAAAAACTAAAAGTACATTTTTGATTGAAAAACATGTTTAGTTGCCGCAGATTGTGTGGAGTGACCCAAATAACGTTAATATGCTGTCAATAAAGTATAGATATAACAAAGATTTTTATCATCCTGTATTAAAAAGTAACATTACCCAACAGTTCTGTTAATCAGCATAAAATTGATGGTGCTTCTGTGCAGTTAACGCTTTGATTTGTCAACGACTTGTTTCTTTACCACGGTCAAAGCCTTTATTATTTAGCCATTAATCGCGCCAGAGCCTCGCTCGTTATTCACTAGGGAGCACAAAGCGCAGGTGAGCTTGACACTTGATGGGTTCCGTAAAAAAAAGGTTTGTTCTTGTTGAAGCGTTGATTATGTTTTTTTTTACTTTTTCAGATAATGACATCTAAATACAGTTCGTGTTAATAACAATGGTGATGAATAAAACTTATCGGTTTGGTTTACAAACTAACTGGATAATGTATAATGGTGGTAGGATATTCATATCCGCCTGGATAGCGACCACCCCACAAATAGTGTTAAAACCTGCCACAGTGATCCACACACCTTGTGTGGATCGTCTTCCAGGATCAGCCAGTGTATATCCGGCTCTCCCGAGGGGCTCTCCGTAATGGCTCTGGTGACCACCGATAAACTCATTGTTTGTCGGTGGTCACTATGTTGAGTGAGTTGAGTGACAGTGAGTGAATGGGATAACCAGATCTCTCCTTACGTAGGCCCTGTTATTTACACCGTAAAGGTATATGTAGCTACTATTTACCTGTGAATACCTGTGTAAATGTTCCCTCACCTAACCCTATACCGAAGTCAAATATAACATACATACAAGGCCTTAATAGCCAAGCTATATAGGCTATATAGCTATACTTTTATTAATCGTATAAAATTTACCGAAAAGTTGCTTAAGGTTTTTTCTGCATAAAGCACCGATTAACATGCAGCTACCAAAGCCGTTTAAGTCACAGAACGTTGTTAACACCGCTTATTAATTCTATGTAAATTATTTTATAACGAGTTATGTGACTAGTAAAGATTAATATTACAGCTGTCAGTTTGATATAAGCGACCTATTAATCAAAGTGTGCGGTTAAATTACAGTAATATTTATTTATGGCTTAATTAAAGAACAGTAGTCCTTTGTTTCCTATCCTGTACGCAGTAATCTCTCAAGGCTATCTGGTACATATCATTCCATGGAAAAGGTGGTATAAATTTCCGCTACTATGACATCACTACTAACCTACCTGCAAACAGCCCTCGAAATCTATTTAAAGAGACCAAACTACTTTGCTATTAATTAATCATCTAGAGATGGAAGCTGCATGTGATATAAATCACAATAAAATTTGCTTACAAATGAAAAACCGCATCCAAATTTCTAATAATCTATACGTTAGTGTTGCAATGCCATAAACCGATACATGTACAGACTGAGGAATATTTTAAACTTGACACAACAATCTTTTAACGGGGTAAAAAAACAAATCTCATCAAAGTATTCTAATGTAAAGTAGAATGTCGTGGTAAAATATGCGAAAATGTAATATTATTATATATTGTGTCATAAAATATGTACGAATATAGTGGTATTATATTATTATAAAGATCATATAATTTCAACCCGTAACAGTAATGAAAGATTATTTACCGTGTGTTTTCGCATCGTGATTTGCAAATAAGTAAAATTCAACAAATAAATTTTATAAACCCATTGTATTGCTTATAATGCCAATTTTTATTCCTTATCCAGAGATCCTGCAATTTTTAACGACTACATTTGCGATGCGAAGTGATGCCAATTCTGCACAATTTATGTCACGCCTTGGTACCTCCGTTTATGGTTTTACAACATATTTATGGGTTTACGACATAATGGGGACGGTTTATGATAATTCCGCTGTCAAATGTACCGGCCACGGTGTCCTTTTTGGCTGTTTTATAAACGTGATAAAACATAATACGAATTTTATTCCAATTCTGCTATGAAATGGTTACGTTCGCCGAAAACTGTATGTGGATACCTCATATCATACGCATAAAAGTCATTATGTGGTATAATGGACATACTAAAGAGATATTGGGCATGAATTATTGAACATTAGAATACTGAAAAGGGTAAATGATGTTTGAAATATGTGCTTTGTGGCCAATTAGGTGATTAGGTGCTAGAATATGCCAATTACTTTTATATGTCGTTGAAACACGTGTAGTTACTATGGTGTTTGTATTTTGTAAATTATTAATGTGTCATTGTTTTCGCTTATAATCGGTATTATATTTAGCTTCTATTGTACTTTTATAACCTTTGCTGTTGTTGGTTCTATACGGGATGTTTTACTGTAAGGCTGCGGTTAGACGACGCGAAAAATTTCGGGCGGCTGCACGAAATTTTTCAGTCATAGCAAATGTATGTCTTATTAACTAGGACTTAACGTTGAAATTCTTTGTGAGTAACCAACCGCGCGGCGACCACGCGACCGGCGCGCACACACGATCGCGCAGTCGCCGCGTGGTTGGAGCGTTGCGAAGAATTAAACATTATGACTTAGTCAATAGAGTTTACATTAGTTTTTCGAGTGATTCGAGCGAGGCGCCCGCGCAGCCGCAACGCGGTGGGATTCCTTGTCATATAAACGCGCCCTAAAGTTTACTAGGGCTTACACTTGGGATCGGTGTAGCTAGAACGAAGTTTATTTGCTACTTGAGGTGTTCGAAGGCCCAAATGCCAATTACTTAATAATCTCTTTCCTTTAAGATCGACAACGTGCCCATTTCTTCAGATATTGTAGATGTTTATGGACATTGGAAATCACTCACCAGCAAGTGGCCCATTGACTCGTTTGCTTCTCTGCTATAAGAATAATGAGAAATGGCTTTTAACCCCGGCTACCTCGTCATTCAGTATTATCTTTGGCCTCTACAACGTCAGATGCAACCAAATCATTTTTCCGCGCCACTGAATATAACTAGTTAATCAACATTAATCAAGCTAATAGAAGATATTTTTGGTCTTCGTCAAAAAATAATTAAGAACATCACTTGACAAGGTTTGTAAGTAACCAAGTATTCCAATGAAAGTAAGCATTTCTTCCACATGACTCACTTTAATATCAATAATATAAGAATCATACCAAAGTGGATGAGTATTTTTCAAGCATCAATCACCATAGCACTTCTTTATTGTGTTGGTACCATTTCTGCATGTGCCTAGTAATCGTTCGTTCTACACAAGAGTTAAAGAGCGATGTATTCGACAATGTAAATATATTTAAATTATCGTTCCATGTTTAGGTGGAAGTTTCGAGTTGTAATAACGTTTCCGCTATTTACCCCGATGTTTGCCGAGCCAATGCAAACACGAGAGATTGTATTGCAGAGTACAACTTTATGTTTATGTTAGACCCAGTCTGATTATACATATTTGATGGAGACTTGAAGTTATATGACCAAATGAAGGGCTTGCAAATTAAAGTGCACTGGCTATTAAGGATTTAATGAAATACTAATAACTGTGTATTGTTAGGTTTTAATCGATATTACGGAAAATATATTCGTCAAAATTTAAAAAGAATAAAATATTCGTTGGTCTTGGATCTTTTGTTTTCCGGGCTTCATGAGAAAAGCACGCTCGAGGAATTGATAATGACCTATAATAAATTAGTGCTTATTGTAATTGTACAAATATGTAGATAAACTGGAACAAATTAGTTATCGAATTAAAACATTCTAGAATAGCACACAGTCTCGTGTTACTAGACACTCTCATCAGTAACAACAAACATTGTCGTGTTCCGCAAACTGCAAACATATCACGGCACTAATACCCGCGGGCTACTTACATATTTGTACGTCATTTTAAGTTTACTTTATGAAATGCTGTAGAATACTGTTTTTAGTATACATAATATGTATTTAGTATACATATGCGCACTCACACCTGGAATACGAAGGGGTAGGCTGAGGTGAAGGTGGTATCTCCCTCGTATGCGAGAAGCCGGCTGGGTTGGTACCACCGCTTTGTCTATTTCTGCCGCCAAGCAGCAATGTTTAAGCACTGTTGTGTTTCGGTTTGAAGGATATTGAAGCCAATGAAATTACTGGGCATTATGATACTTAACATCCTATGTCTCGGGGTGACGAGCGCAGTTCAGTGCCATGCAGTGCTATATAATTCAAAGTTTTGTGTGGTTTTGCTTCTGTTTATGAGCGGGCATGGCGCTTACTATCAGGCGAGCACCTTGCTCGTCTCGTCATTGAATCAAATAAAAAAAAATAAACATACGTGACGTGAAAAAATAAACAACAGACCTAGGTTGTCGTCCAAGTGTAAACTTATATGCGACTCTCTTATGCAAATCCCTCACCCAATCCCTTATTATCCCTTTCCTTTAAGGTCGGCAACGCATCCATTCCTCAAGTATTGCGGATGTTCATGGGCGTTGGAGATCACTTACCATCAGGTGACCCACTTGCTTATTTGCGGGTATCTGCAATAAAAAAGTGGTACATAAGTAAGTAAAAGTTACAAATGCAATTTAAAAAATACCCTAAAAATTTCGTTTTAACGCAGGTCCCTACGAAGATGACAAAGCCAGTAATTACGGTGCAATTATTTGTAACATTTTGACCTCGCTGCTGGTGTCTAGACACAGTTTAGCGTGTCACAGTGAAATGAGAAAAGGCACGGCACAGGTGATAAACGTAATTACAGTGTCACGGCCGACCACTCCGTAATGTGCTGTTAAATTGAGGCTGCTAGAACCAGAGTGGCCTAACTGCATTTTGATGACTTTTGACCTATTTGTATTTTCGACAATTTTAACAACGGCCGAAATGGACTTGTACTGCCATAAAGATGGCAAGTTGTCAAGATGATGTTACCAATGTAAGGCCGGTCTGGTCTCGTAGATTAACATTTTTAAATTGACGAAAATACAAATAGGTCAAAAGTCATCAAAATGCAGTTAGGCCACTCTGGTTCTAGCATCCTCAATTATTTTAATAGAAAAGGTCTTGTCCTGGGCTTGTATGTTGTTGGCTTGGGGTCAGTTGATTTGAGATATTGTTTTCTCACAAGAGATGTGTTTTGCTAAGCTTCTAGTAGCTAATAGATTTCTGTAGGGCTTTATGTCATAAATATATTTAATTGATAAGCTATCACGAAGATAGTGTTTTCAATTTACATGTATTTATTTGAGATATTTTTAAAATATTCATAATACTTAAATCATAAGTGGTGTATTGTGAAATCTTGTACCTGTATATAACATTTACGTAATTTGGTGGTGTTATTATAGTAGTAGGCGGGAGGGACACTAGCCACTTCCTTTAATCCCCATGGCGTTCCTTGAATGTCAGCAATGCACCCGCTATCATTGTGGGGTTTCATAGGAGGCGATCACATACCAGTGAGTATACGGCGAGCAAACAATATGTTCTATATCAATTACATTAAAAGTCAGTCGAAATATTCGTTATGTTAATTTTGGTTAAAACCAACAATGGATGCGCGTGCCTGCAAAATTAGGATCGATTACACATTTGCATACATTTACCGCGCTATTAATCACATTAACGATGTACTATACGACACTAGTTAAGTATTAGGTAAGCAAGGCCATTAAGAGCTAGCGCACACGGGTGATTGTTGTCACGGTGACGAGAAACACACATGTTATGACGTGACAACCGGGTGACACTTTTGTACGTAAACAAGCACGTGACAGAATTGTGCCTACGCTGCCAGGTTGTGGGACGGACAATCGTATATTCGTATTTTTGTATGTTAACGGGAAAAATGCGCAACATTTCGTCAAAACTCTCAGGACTAATTAAAAATATCGTTTATAAAACTTTTGATGTCAAAGTTTATGAAATATAATGTAAAACTTTTTATTTATTAGCCTGTCACTCCAAAGGTGACGTACCTTACGTACGTACGTAGTAGTCTTTTTTTAACATATTCTCATGAATTCGTAGGTAAATACATAATCCATACCGGCAAATACGCTTGCATTTCGAAAAAGTTTAGCGACTGTCATCCTTCGTGAGCGTAGTGTGACACACTGTGCGACACTTTACCACGTGTCGTGACAGTGACGAAAACTTTGGTCACGGTGAAAAAACTCACCCGTGCGCGCTAGCCCTTATATAACATAAGGTGTTTCAATGCCATCTCGTTCGTGCGCGTACTTTCAAAATACTCTTGTTTTACGTTCACACGCCATTCATATAGTGCCAATAATGTGGTGTACGATGCCGCGTTTATTCTCACCTAAGGTAGTTTTACTTCAGTTTAATGGTTTGAATACAAATATTTGAAGTTTCATCTATGGTAATTAATTTGCTATTGTCACGCTCCCGTTTTTACGATGTTCATTATTGCAACTTTTCAGAGTTAATTTTTGAAGACGGTTTTAAAGTTTTGGTAATACTACTTTTTATGTAATACTAGCTGTTCCTTGCGGTTTCACCCGCTTACATGCTACTGCTCCAGTGCCGTAGGCTATAGCATCAAGTTAAATAAATATGAACCATTTTGTCCACAAAACATAATATGGTTTTAATATAACTTCAATAGTTTAAATTGTTCAAAATTTCTTAATCGGTAGTTTTATTATTTTTAGTTGAATTTTGACTGTCCCGATTTTTTTCCTGTAGACTTTCCAGAACCATAATGAACAAAACAAACAATTACGTATATACATCGTTCGAATCATGAGTTATGGTCTCGAGTTCATACAAAAATCATATACAAAATGGACTCTCAGGCATTTACAATATTCCCAAGTTTCTGAGCATGTTTTCTTATTCTTCATTCCGTAAAAAACCCTTATTCGGATAAATGCGAACAAAGAACAAAATAGTCAAATTATAGTATAGTATTATAATAATCGTTCTCATGTGATGATATATAAATTAGTTATTTTACCATCGATATTTGTGGACATATTGTGGTTGTATACTGTTATTAATATTCATTTAAATTATCATTATTACGCTTGCACATTTTTACTTACATAAAATTGACACAGAATGCTTCAAAAGCTCATTGATAATATCAAAGAAATCAAGGTATATTGTCTTCTGTAATTTGCAAAGTAATTACCAAACATAACTTACATTATAATAGGATACAATTTAACAAAACTTAAACCATAATTGTATCCAAATCATAGTATGGCACAGCCGCCGCACCCGCGTCGCGTCGCGTTGGTGAGATGTCATATTATCTATTGTGCATTGTATTAACAGCGACAAAGTCACTTTCGTTACCCGACCCATATATGCTGCCGGTGAAAGTGAAGAATATATTAGAGTTATGAAAGTACCATCCGTTCATGGAATCACTTATGCAGTCACTTTTGTCTTGGCGCTTCTTAATTTGGTTGTGTTTTTCAACTTCCCGGTTACTCATGATGCGGAAGTGTTGTCGATAGCGATGGATTAGTATTTATTTGGTTATAGGAAAAAACGCGTCGATGTAAATTATATAGTACACTATTATTATAAAGAGGAAAACTTTGTATTTTTGTATGTCTACACTAATAATATTATAAGAGGAAATTTTTTATTTTTGTATGTAACGAATAAACCTCAAAACTACTGGACCGATTTGAAAAATTCTATCACCATTAGAATCCTAAATTATCCCTGATGAACATAGGTTACTTCTTAACCCGGAAAAAGCAGATCACGCGGGCGGAGCCGCGAAGAAAGGCTAGTCCTTCATAATTACATAGTTATGTTAGTATGCAATGTGTTTTAAAAAGATAGTACTGTTTATGTACTACAATGATCAGGTATAACTGATTTAGACATTTTTAGTCTGCAAAAGACTTTACTAATTAATTGCGTCAATTATAATATTTCAGTGAATTTGATACTTTTATTATGTTAGATAAGTTGTTGGGCCACTTTCTAAAAAATATCACTGTGTCATCCCAGCCAACATGGAGACAATGGATACAGCTAACGTTTCAAACGATGACAAAGCAGGCTAAATACGACTTGCTTTGGCAAGTTCTCGGTAGAGTTTCGACTACGTGGAATATAAGTAAAACCGCAAATTGTAATGACGTGGCTTGCAAAGGTGTTATAAGTGACTATGAAAAGATGTTAGTACTGTTAAAGATCACCCACACTTATTCTTGGCGTAAAGAACCTTTGCTTAGCAGTGGGCGGAAATCGATCGTGCATATTTTGATTCTAATTCTCAGATGACAGAGATCACAATATCTTGTGATATCCTGACAGAACTTGCAGGCACGTGTGGTGTTGCTTCTGTTTATGGGCAGGCGTGGCGCTTATCATCAGGCGAGCGCCTTGCTCATCTCGTCATTCAAACAAATAAAAAAAAAACTACGCCGATATACGAGATCATTATCCACAACTTGTTACTACCGATGTTTTATTTGACAATACTGACATAGTTTTTTTTTTTACCAGCCCTGTATTATCCATGTCCCACCGCTGAGCACGGGCTTCCTCTACTGAATGAGAGGGGTTAGGCCTTTTATTATCTTCTTAATTAATTATTATGTTCTCAATATTTTATACAATCGCATTTAAATTATGATTCGTTGTTGTTTGTGACATAACGATAATAATAATACATCTTAATATGTACCGTAATATTTTCTCAATATAATCCATTGAAATGTTACATTTGGGGTTGCGTTTCTTAGAGGAGTCAATTTTATTTTTTTGATGTGTAGGGGGGGTAAGTGTAAAGCTAAAATCAAGTTTGTGGGGTCGCCACCCTTGTCCCACGGCCGCCATCTTGAAAATAGGGGTTGAAACGGTTTTTACGATATATCTCTTAAACTATTTATCTGATAAAAAAAATTGTTAACGTTTTTTGTTGCTAATTAAATTCTCTATAACTTTGGTCCAGTAACTTTTTGTCGTAAAACTATAAATAAAAAAGTTATAAGTGAAAATGTAATAAAGAAAAAAATAAAGATGATAATTCTCTTGACAGCCTAAGATACAAACAATTCGCCAAGGCAGTGACAAAAAGTACATTTAATTTATCTTCACTTCCTCCAACACAAGACACAGCTCGCTTTCATACTTTCCGAGTCTACCATCAGGTCCAGTCGTGGCTTGGTAATAATAATGATCCTGAAGACTGGGGCTGGAAAAAATGTGGAAAATTATTGATGCCAGTGCAGAGCTCTAAACCTCCAGCACCCCCTGAGCTTCTTAAATTGATCTTTTGTAAATGCAAAGGAAACTGTGGAGCGATGTGTGGATGTCGAAAAGCAGGGCTAAAATGTTCCGCAGTGTGCTTCCATTGTTCTGGAGAACTGTGTTCTGTGTCTTGTGTTGGAGGAAGTACTTTTTGTCACTGCCTTGGCGAATTGTTTGTATCTTAGGCTGTCAAGAGAATTATCATCTTTATTTTTTTCTTTATTACATTTTCACTTATAACTTTTTTATTTATAGTTTTACGACAAAAAGTTACTGGACCAAAGTTATAGAGAATTTAATTAGCAACAAAAAACGTTAACAATTTTTTTTATCAGATAAATAGTTTAAGAGATATATCGTAAAAACCGTTTCAACCCCTATTTTCAAGATGGCGGCCGTGGGACAAGGGTGGCGAGTTTGTGGCGACCCCACAAACTTGATTTTAGCTTTACACTACACATCAAAACAATAAAATTGACTCCTCTAAGAAACGCAAGGTGAGGCCTAAAAAATGTAACATTTCAATGGAGTAATAAACTTTATTTAAAAGTTATCGATCGACCATTAATCCCTAAATGAAGCACATCGTCACATTTATGGGCCGAAGGCCGTTTTAAATCTCCTTATCTCAGCAAACCAGGTGTAAACCGTGGCTTTTGCTTTAGGCTATATTGCAACACAATTACGACCACCCTTCTTATATTTCTATCTCTTTCGCTCTCTACCGTATGGCAATCATTTTTTTCATATATTTAGATTAGACATGATTGAAATCCAAAAAATAGTCATTAGCAATTAATGTGAGCAGAGAGATGGTACCAAAAAGGGAATGAATGTGAAAATGATGAAGGGATATCGTTCCGGACATGCGTACTAGAGTGGGACGACGAGTGCCGGCCGCCGAGCAAACGTCAGTTGTGGCCCGGTCCTCGCCGCTGTCGCGAGCGTACTACATATGCGCGTCCATTGATATAATTCACGAAACAGTACACATATCAAATTTCACGCGAAAATTTGATATAGTCGTCGTTTTTGTGTTTTGGTGTGTTTAAAAAAGTTTGCGAGTTGAATCGGTAATTTTCACACGTTTATCTCACTTTCGCCGTTTCTTAGATTTTGTGCTTGAAACTACATCTTTTACGCTTCTGTGTTTTCTTTTTTGTTGCTCAGTGGTTGTTTGCGACTATTTTATTTCAATAATACGGTATGTATTTGTTGTGTTTTTTATTTTTACTTTATTATTTAACGCTTTCCAATATTGTTTCTGTGATATCATCAACAGAGTTGCTTTATCGTCTACTGATAAGTCTTATCTATTAGCGATTCTAGTGTATGAGTTAGCAAGCGTTGCATTATTTGGGGCAAACCTGGACTAAGCATTTATGTGTCGACCTTAGATTGCTAATGTGCGTTATCATTATAAAGATAAGTTATCTGATGTAAAAGTTGCAACAGAACATGCAAATGTTATTAAAGAAGTGACTTTTTAAACTACCAGCATGTAAATGCTAACCATGACACACATAATTTACAAGCGTTTTTCTTAAGCCGAAGTTGTTTTGAAGTACATCTTCCTGATAATAAAGGAAACATAGATGTAACTTTTTCTTGAAATATTTTTAAAGAGTTATCATAATACAGTATGATATAGTACTAAAATGTAATAAGGAAATGTAATAAATAATAATTATAATCCATAATGATAAACGGAGAAACAATGAAAATAAATTGGTTTTTTAATTTCAAGTAACATTCAATAATACATTGCCTAATGTAAATATTTAAATAAATGATAGTAACGATTGGTTTACAATCGTACTATTATATTAGGATGACTGTCTTTATCGTGAATCACCCAGTATATGAAATGCAAAAGACTAAGAAAGGCATTTGAATATAAGAAGAGGGGTCCTTGAAATTGATCGGGTGCTCCCCAGCCTCCGGTTAACCGAGCCCTTGAATCGTAGGCACACTTAATACGGCACAAATTTGGTTTAATTCCGCGGTTGCTGTAATGGTACGAGGAAGCTGTAACATGTCTTGTGATGTCATGAATAATAAACTGAACTAGATAGACTGTCGTGTGTGCTCATAAATGGTTTTGTTGAAAATAATTATTGATTCTGTTTTTATTTCTTATAAAACAGTGTTAATATCAGACTATAAGAATAATCACTTTGATGTGTCTTTTTAAACTGATACATGGGCATTAAAAACCTATGTATATTTTTCATATGGATATTTTTATATGTATCTTAGTCAAATTTAGGAAAGCTGCAACGTGTTTGGACTGGTATTAAATAATTTAATTTTTGCCTACTGTAATCTACGTGATTGTGGAACCGGTATGATGAATAAAAAATGAATTTTGACTGAGCTATGTGTCGATACATTTAACGTTACATGTCCTGATATTGACTGATTCTTTGCCATACTAAATCAATGGGCCTGAAAGGTAACCTTTCGACAGGGTATTAATTTAACGCCACAGAAACCAATTGAGAAAGGGTTTTGGTACTTCATCTCTAAAGGGAGTGCTTAGGTTTCTATGGTAAAGCTATTAACGATCACAGAAAAATCTTTCACCCGGCTAAAGCTACGAGCAAAACATACTAATATTATAATTATTTTTTGCTTGAAGTTGTAACGAGTACCGGGAGTATGACATTTAAAATATCTGTCTATGGTTTTTTATCGTAAACAAGTTTGACACGATCGTTACAAACGTAACGCGTGCCACATGCATTCAATATGGCATCAGCAATATTTGGTTCACCATTCATGCGTAATTGGGGTCCATAATGACGCGAGACCCTTTTTTCCCGATCTGTCTCATTGTTGTGCCCATAGGGTGTGGGTCGTTGACATTGGCCTTCCCCTTTATATTTTGGATTTGCAACGATATTTTTAACGGACTTCGGATTACCAATATATCATTTCTAATCGTATTTTCGATTATCGCTGTTGTATGGACGTAATAATCTCCAGTACAGGCCGATATCAACGTTTCTCTTGACCATTAATGGCTACCCTTTGTAATAATAGTTAATCCCTCTATATTTATAAAAGGTTTTTGTTGTAAATAAAAAATAACGCTCCAAAGCATTATTAATCTAATGATTAGTATTTTTTTCATTCTAAGTGATCCCATGGTTAACCGTGAGATGTGTGGCAGTCAAGTAGTTTATAATATTATATTAATAAATTATTATTAAATATTATAGCTCATTCATACATGACAAGTCAAGAAATAGAAGATAAAAAACGCTAAAAACATCTGATTAGAATATCGCTAAGTTACAACAAAGACGTAAAAACGGACCAAGATTGAAAACTTTATCAAAAGATATAATGAAACTGTTATAGCATTGCAAAACAACAATTGTTATTTGATAATTTTAAAGGTACCCTTATGTAACGGTGTAACTGATTCTAGCACCTGTAGTCGATTGAAAAAAGTAATTGCGTACTGCGTTGTCTGTATCGTTCGCTTCGACAATTACCTTTGTTTTGCTGGGAAAACGTTTCTAAACGGTTCTAACGTCCCTTTTATCTGTTACTTTAGTTTACGGATTGTTTACTGTTAATGTATTTCCCACTTCTTTTCACGGCAATGTTATAATTCCATTGAATATCACTGTAAACTGTGAGATTTTTAATGTATTTTCTGCCATCACTGGAAAGACATGTTTAGTCATTTTCATAATTATATAAGATTTTAATTGGGTTGTGTTATTATAAGTATGTACATAGCATTCTGGATTGCACTCTAAATAGCTCAAAACAATGGTATCATAAACACCGGTCCGTAATACCGTTAGAGAGCGGCGCATGAGTTCCGATATTTAAGTTGCATTAGCGAGGGCAACAATCTTTGATGACTTGCTGCCGATTGCGCAAGCGTCCTCCTTTTCGCACGTGTTCCTCGATTTCGCAACATGTTCCGGTCGTAAAGAGACTTCTCATCTTGCTGAGCTATTAATAGGATTAGAACCTAAGAACTAGAACACACATGTTTCTGCTTAGAATCGACTGTAAATGATTTTGGTGGTACTTGTAATTGGATTTGCAATACTGGCATTGAAGTTAACTTACTCACCTTCGTCTTTACCTGAATAATGATACCCACATTGTGTTTTCTGTCAGTTTTGGTAAAACTCCCACTAACGTTTGATTTTATTATTTGTACTAAGTACTTATTTGTCGTTTGCGTGTAGCTTAGTAAGTTTGCGTATACTTAGTGCACGTGTTAGCATCATCAGTAACCGTAGCAGGTCTATCTTAGAGGGGCGTTGCACCGGCGCTGCGATGGAATGTGACCGATCGTGGTTACGAAATGCCATGACTCTGCAACTGAGGCTCTCCATTCGAATACGCAATGATATTATTTTTACAATTAAACATTGTTTACTGTAATTCCCGTTATTGTGCGAAAGGTTAATAGCAAAATTCGTAAGTGAGTTTACTGGAGCTTGAGTCTATTCAACTAATGGATCTCTAATTGCGTTTCTTACTTGGCTGGTGTTCGGCACTCCTCTTCATGGCTTTTTAATTACCTCTTCGTATATGGTGGAACATTCACTAATGTGCACGGTTAAGGTCGCTCCGGAAAACAACGAGGCCTATTGTTCCGAGCAGCTCCTTATATTGCGGATAGCGGTCCGACATCATACGTTTCGACCCGTTGAACACCATCGCGCCATGTGCCAAAATTCTTAGAATGTCTGTTGAATTTAATTAGTCAACTATGGCTCTTTTTATATTAACACATTGAAGAGCGTATAATGTATCGAAATTTTTTTTTTGCTCCACAAAACTGATCATATTGCTCTCGAAAAATATATTATCTTTAAGCCAAGAGCGTTGAAGTGTTATCTCCTCGTCTACCGCTTACACCAAAGAGTGATGAGAGCGATTCGTCATGCCCCTACGTTTTGACCTACTTACACGAGGGTTTCAACTCGCAAGTTTTTTTTGTTGAAATCTGCCGTAAGTGCCATTAGTCCTGGAGTCGAGCGACCCCTATAAAGAAGTCAATCGGTTTCACGCTGTGTTAGACATTTTATTGTTTTATCCTCCTTGATCCGTTTGGGGTTAGCGTCTTCTTTATTCAACAATAAAATGTTTAACTTCCTCTTTAATACTTGGTATATCAAATATGACTATTATATTTCAATCAAAACAGCTTTATATTTACGAAGCAAGAAAAAACATTTTGTTATCTGATACTAAATAAACGGAAATCTTTTTTGAATCGCAAAAACAATGAATATTTATAGGGCGTGCTCGTGCTCAGTGTGGATAATAAAATATTTTTTGTGCCATCCTTCTTTTTAAAATCCTTCCGCGTCAACGTTTTTGTACATTGATTAATGGCTACTCCATTTAGATGAGATGCTTCAGATGATCCTAAACGAAGAACTTTTTACACTTCATTGATTAAATTGATATTACACCCTGATACAGTTTGTTTTTCAATTATCGGTTCGATGATTTTAATCAAAATATATATTGCACGATGACGTAGACTGCCTCGGTGGCGCAGTTGTATTGTGTACGTGGTACGACTGCTGCGCTGAGGTCTCGCGTTCGATCTCTGGGTCGGGTAAAGTGATATTGGGTTCTCTATCAAAAAATTCTCAGTATCTGCCTCGAGTCTGGAATTGTGCATGGTATGGCGATACGTTCGCCCCCTATTACATCATGGGATGGGAATACACCCAGCGAAATGTGGATCTACACCACTGCCTACCCCTTTCGGGATTACAGGCGTAAGTACGTATATAAGTATAATATTGCACGAGTGCAGCATCAGTATCAAAATTTTCAAACTGTAATGTATAAGGTCTTTTTTATAAGCTTGAAAGACAATACGAATAGGTCGCTCGCCTGATCGCAAGAGCCACACGTGCCAATAAAGAGAAGCAACACCACACAGAACATTGAATTACTGGCCTGCGCTCGTCACCTCGCTACTTGAGATGTTAAGTCTCATAATGCTCAGTAACCAAATATTTAACTGGCTTCAACCTCAACCGAAACCTAATATGCTTACAAACTGCTGCTAAACCGCCGAAACAAACAAAGCATTGATACCAACCCAGATGACATCTAGCATACGAGGGACCTACACCTAGTAAAGAATTTTGGATAGGGGAAGTACGTACAAAACGACATATGGTTTTGTTTTTGGGTCATAAGTCTTTATTGGTAAATCACAGCACTGCCATATTTTACACTAATCATCTTTGGTTATTTGTCTATTAAATCTAACAAGCATTTATAGAATAAAAATAATAGGAAAAAACATATTATTATTTTAACTGAGGTCATCCTAAATCCGTTTTGTCCATATGCTATGGACATAATGACATATTACATATGGACAAAATGATATACACGTTATGAAATTACTGACAAAGTTCACAAATAAAACGCTTGGCTCGTTTAGGAATGTCAGCGCAAGAAGCGTGAGCCCAATGCGAACAATTTAAGTATCGCAACCAGTCCTCTCCAGGCATAGATCGGGAAAAGAGATCGTTGCAATATATGCATGGGGGGCAGTCCTGTTCATCATCTTGAGAGTCGTTACGAAAATTGTATTCTTTACTATCGTTTTCAAATCAAGTTTTAGTAATATTTCGTCACCTCTTCTCTGGCGGAATTATAGGCATTATTTTCGATTTAATTGCCTACATATTGGAGTGGAAGTTAAAATTGATGAGGTTTACCGAGTCTTAGGCTTACGTTTACCTAATCCACAACTTAATACAACTTAATACAAGTTCTTGGACAATATTTCCTAACGGAATCTAACATGAATTGTCGGCTTGTTGTTTGGTAGGTGATTCAATTTCAACCATATTATTATCTTTAGGGGCCACGGCACGGGATTGTTGACATTGAGGTTGTGTAGTTACAGCAACCTGAAGATCGTCTGTTCCAGGACACAAAAATAAACCGTCATGCTGATAGATATAGATAGCCCACCTATAGAAACTGGACCAGGAGTCGTTCCCTGATGATGTTGCTCATTGGAGCCGCCTTCCAGCGGTATGTTTGTAGTCTCCGCAGGTTCGTACATATAATCGGGATATATTTCAGGATTTAGAGGACAAATACCAGTGCTTTTAAATCCGTGACAACCTTTTTGCAATGTAGCTGCCTTGCCATATGCTTCTAATTCTTAAACCGACCCTCGCGTCAATTCAAACAAACGAGATTCAAGTAATTTCAAATGCTGAACAAATTGTCTTTCCACATCAGGTGGAAAAGTAAATTTCCAACATACAAGACCCTTTTAACTGGGCTCCAAAGTTTTGTTACAACCCAAAGCATGCCTTCGAAACGTGGCTTGCAGGACACCAAATGTTTTAGATCTTAATAGCCAGCCCATTTTATTATTTCGAATAGCTTCTATAGCTTTCTGCATTAATTCTACACATACACATACCTATGTCATTATGTCCGTTACCTATGTATGTTATTTTGTCCGTATATCGTTATAAAAAAACAAAATTCTAAAATAAATACATACAGGATAATTTTTAAGGAAACAATTATTGGAATGCAATATTAATTCCTTAAAGAATTAAATAAATGCTACACAAATAGAAACAATAGAGAAAAACTTAACATTTACACAAAATATATGTTTTAAGGAAAAAAAAACTCTTAACGTGCCCAAGATTGTCATCGGCTATGGCACCGGGGCGAATGAGAGCAGGGCGTTCACGTTTTGGCAGGTTTTTAAAAGTCGTTCGGGTTATGTGATGCGGTTGGCAGTTGTGCGCTTGAGTTCACCAATTTCGAATTATAACACCTATGTCATTTTGTACGTATATGTCGTTTTGTACGTATTTCCCCTACTTAGGTTCACTTGCGCAATGATCGTATTTATCGTATTATATTTACAATCGTATTTAGCCACTAAACGTGTTTAAGAAACGTCAAATGGTCGTCAGACAAACGTCAACGCCAAACGTCAAACAAAAGTTATGAAAAGTTGATATTACTAATAGCACGAGATCCGGCAGTAGAATCTCTACGTTCATGACGTAGATGCTCAAGCTCAAATTTCTACATTCATTTTGAATAGGACAATACATTGATAATAGGGTGCCAGTCAAAAAGTGCCCGCATATTTTTTTTTTTTTTAAATATAATTACATTTTGGGAAAAAATTTCGTTCATGGTGTAGTTAAATAAAGCATTGTTCCTATTACACAGCTATGTATGTAGAGAATTCAAAAAACCATAGTTGCCGTACAAAAAAGTATTAACTGTTTACACCTGGCTGCCAAGTAGTTGCGGCCGAGTAGCAACGGCACCCATGATTTTTGAATTCTCTACATACATAGCTGTGTAATAGGAACAATGCTTTATTTAACTACACCATGAACGAAATTTTTTCCCAAAATGTAATTATATTTAAAAAAAAAAAAATATGCGGGCACTTTTTGACTGGCACCCTATTATCAATGTATTGTCCTATTCAAAATGAATGTAGAAATTTGAGCTTGAGCATCTACGTCATGAACGTAGAGATTCTACTGCCGGATCTTAGGCTATAAACATGTTTAACAGTTAAGGCCCATTTAGACGGAGAGAGTTTCTCGTACGTTTCGGTACGAGAAACCATACGCTACTATCGCAAGCAATAATCGCCATAACACAATCGTATAAAAATGTTTACACACAGGCAAGAACTAAAATCTCGCCTACTATTATGTCATACGAGATTCGCATATGACTTATCGCTAGGCGATAATTGCCTATGTTTGTTTACACAACGAAAGTATAGTAAGCAGATTCTTGCTTATGAGAATCTCACCTTGTATAAACACGATCTCGTGTGACATATTTTCAAGTTCATACGAGTATCGTACAAATCAGTTTGAATCGTTTTCAGTGCGAGATTTGTCATTCGAGTTTAGTGGTTACTAGTATATTGCTCGTAAAAATTACACCATTTTTTTTTTAATTCGGAACTGCCGACTATATTAAGTTCATTGAACTGCATAGAAGTTACGAGTGATTTTGGAACACGGAGAATGAAAATTATAAAAACCGTGATGCAAGAAATGCAGCCCTGAATGATTTTGCTAAAGAATTGGGTATTGAGGAATTTGGCCCTAAAGAAATTACTGCAAAAATTAAAAATATGCGATGTCAGTATTTGCAACAACGAAATCCATTTTTTAACCCAACATCTTAGAGCAGATATAATTAAAACACCCTCGCGCATTGCACTCATGGTAGCAACTGGCATAAAATCTCGAAATACGATTATTGCGAATGTTTAGACGAAAAAAATGTTTTATATTCCTTCGATAATCGTATCTTCGAGACGAGAAACTCTCTCCGTCTAAATGGCCCATTAAATACGATTAAAGTTCGTTATCCAAGTCGCCCTTAGTTCTTTGTAAGTAGTCCTAGCAACTAAATCTATTAAATTATGCTTCTACCAGCAAATTACAATCTTAAAACTATGGCAAAATACTTTATCTAAGAAAGACTAAATTATCTTGTAACCATCATTTTTTGGAGGGTATGTTCTGTAAAACCGAGATTAGTAGGTACCTGTTTCCAATTAGATAAATCATTACAATTTGACACGGATTAATTAGAAAAGTGAGAATAATCAAAGAAAGTCGATAAATTGAAACTGCCATGTAATTTGAATGCGAAGTTAGTTATTATGGATACAGTAGCGGTCGAATCCAAGTCAGAAATGAAAGGTGCTATAAGTCGTATTGATTCATCGGAATATTAATTCCCTCTCAGTATGATTGCAAAATGTATGACAGTAGTTTATTACCTTCGATGAATCTCAGTTTAACGACTTTTGGATTAATTGGCCATAAATAATTATAAATCCCAATTAGGAAAATTAAATAATTAACAATAAAGATTAGTATGACAGTCACTATGGCGCGGGTGAATAGCCGGTTGGAAAGTGAAACACAGCGGGTTGGATTCCCGCACCTAGACAAATGTTTGTACAGGCACTCACGCCTATAATACCCGAAGGTATAGGAAAAGTGTAACCAGTATATACACATTTTGCCAAGCATATTTCCGTCCCAGGATGTGATAGGGCATTTTACACAGAAAAAAGCAGGTGGAAGCATATATGTATTAATTTATATTAAAGCGGAATACCATTCGTCCCTCACTGGCTGACTGATTTATCACGAAATCTGAAAAAATCTTAGGCTGAAATTTGGCAGATGACAGTTTATATACTCGTAATGTAGGAGGCCCGCTAAGAAAGAATTTTGGGAAACTTAATTTTAGGTAGGGAAATGGGAAGGGGGCTTGTTCGGAATAAAAAGAACCACGCGGGTGAAGGTGCAAGCAACAGCCAGTCAAGTATAAGCTCAACAAGGTTCAATCGCCTACGATTGTTATTCATTCCATCATTAAGGTAACAATTAGTAAGTAACACGGCTCGCATCGTTTGCCTATGTGAACATGTTGTGTTTGCGCGCCCTGAGTTGCATCATAATCATCCTGAACAGTTAAACCTCTATCTATGTTACTATAGAATACTTAATTTCAACAAAACAAAACTGTATTGCTAGTTGAGTGAGAAACGTGGCGTTTACAACAAGTATTTTGTCAGTTACGCTTTCTTCATTATCACTTTTTAAATCGACACTATTAGGCATACTTTTTGAATCTTTGACTTTGGAATTCTTAAGTGTAACTGCTCGATAGGTAGACATTTAATATTATGCTGTCTATGGACTAGGTTTCTGTCCAGTTTCTATGACTTAAATCATTTGAGAATTCCTTTAGGCCCTGGAGTCTAGGGCACCTGGTTCGTATCAAGTTTTCATAAACTAGTGATGTTGTTGACTTTCTACAATAAGTATGCATCTAAATTCTGAAAGCTAGTAGCGTTAAGTTGCGGCTAATGTACATAATGTTTCTTGTTTTCTAATTGATCAAATGGCAAATAAACTTTTAGTGTAAAAGTCATTATTTTTAAAGAACAAATATTTTTGCTACAGCAAAGGATTGCTATTGAGCTAGTAGGTCACCTGATGGTAAGTGATCTCTACCGTCCATGAACATCCATAATGCTTAAATAATTATGGGAAGAAGGGGTGAAGAATACAGTCCAATTTAGTCCAGCCCAGTCTAATCCCAGGCAGTACTTTGTAATTCCTGGTAATGTGTGTGGCTAATATCTATTATCTCTGTTACTGTTGCAACAAATAACATATTTTCAGATAATATAGCAAGGATGTCCTTTAGTTACCGATACAAAATGTCCCGTCATTCATCAGTCTGCCCCGTCATATTTCTGGGATATTATCATCTTCAGATGATAATAGTCCCATAATAAGCCATAAAAATCAGTTCAGCCGATTTTGAGATTAGCCCGGGCAAACAGACAAAAATATAGAAAATACATATTCGGCTTTGGTAAAGTGCAAATAACCATAAGAGCTTAAGAAAAGCTTTTATTTAGAAATCTCAGACAGATACTTTAATTATATTTATTTATACATATAGATTTTGCCGAATATTAATTTGTAGTTATTTCATGTAACTGTTTTTAGTACTTTTCTTCCATTTTATTTCCAACGCATTGTTTAACAATGTTGGTCTAAAATGTTCATATTATTAAGCTCAAGGATAACGTGTGGATTTTTAGTAACCGTTTTTTGTACCATGTATTTTGCGTGCAGCATGGGTGGGCAAAATGTACAACATTGTGTTGTATATTGTACATTACCTATGTGAAATTCTACTTTTAGAGAATTCATACATCGTCTTTTAAATTACGTAACCATTTGAAAATAATACATTAGAAACATTAAAAATGAAGCAGTTACGTATTTTGTCAAGTCTAGTCTGCAAATTTTGCATACATTTTACATTTCCGGTTGCATTTTCATATGTATCATTCGTGACATTGATAATTCGATCGATTTACATAAATGTTACCAATCAGTAAGAAATAAAAAGATTATTTCGATAAGATATCTTTGCAGTGCCACACAGTGCTTTCGACACTTTAGATTTTAGAAGATAAGTTATTTGCACACTCGCTGAGTATCAGAAATCCGGACAAAAAATGCCTTATTTGATACAAATGGCCGAAAAAAATTACTCATTCTGGCCTTGAGATTGTTTTTGTGCCAAAACGGTTTTTGTGCGAACTTCTTCACGGAACGCGATATCTACTTCAGAAGGCGTTTACCTTCTCGCTGATACATGTTTATTATTATTAAATTGTTGAGATCTTGGGTTCCAATCCTAAATCAGTCAATCACAATTGGATACAAATACGCAATAACATTTCAACCCACATCAAGTAAAAATTAAGATATTAATTTTATTTTGCTAAATTCATTACATTTAAGTAGGTTAAATACCATATTTTTTCCAAATATCATGAATGAAACATTTCCCATATACGACTCTGAATAAGAATTTATTATATTATATTTAATTAATTATTTAAGGTAATGAATTTAGCAAAATAAAATGAATATCAAAATTTTTACTTGATGTTGGTTGAATGTTATTGCATCCAATTTGTGTTTCTTTTTGTCTATTTGAAAAATCACTTAAAGCCCGGAATTGGAACCACACGAACGCGACCAAAAATAACCCCGCCGAACCGTAGATGTATGTACTATGTAGGACTTCTGCCTACCCTGTCGGGGATACAGGCGTAGGCTTATTTTTAGGTATATATTTCCTTGCTTCCTATATTTCGTGTATATGTATATCGTGTACATCTTATAAAAGTACAACATTTATACCAATTACTTTAACCTTGTTTCTTATTTTGCGGGCGCTGAAGATATTGACGTCTTATCCGATTTATTTCCACGTTTCAAGGAACCAATACCCGAAAAATTTGGCAAGTTAGGTATCCCAAGTATCAATAATAGGAATATTGGACAGGAGTCGGAAGTCTCAAGAAACATTTGTGGCTTTTGCCTTCCTGTGCGTGACGCGCGTGGAATACAGATAGTCGTATAAAACCCTGCCATAATTTGATACCCTTCAGTTGGATGTAGTGATGTTTTTTTTTTTATATTTTCCACGCTTGAGATAGTTGTCACGTGCCTCGTTCATCTCGTGGAGGCCATAAGCAAGTTTGTTTTTTCATATATTAAAATAACTAGCTTTTGCTCGCGGCTCCGCCCGCGTGAACGTTTAAAATTAACAAAGTTTCATACAAACTTTCATCCCCTATTTTATCCCCTTGGGGGTAGAATTTATCAAAATCCTTTCTTAGCGGATGCCTACGTCATAACATCTACCTGCATGCCAAATTTCAGCCCGATCCCTCCAGTGGTTTGGGCTGTGCGTTGATAGATCACTATGTCAGTCAGTTACCTTTGAGTTTTATATATTTATATAGATATTATGTTTTTATTACATCTTCCTATATTATTTGTACCCAGAAACTATGTGTTACCTTCTAAAATTTCTAATGACGTTTTCTATCAGTTTGCACGAATTACGAAATAGATGCTCAGTAGACTGCAGCCAAAAATCGAGAGAAATCGGTAGCAATTTAAAACAAAGCATTTTGTATTCGTGCGCGTTTTTTAGTGACTGTTATTTTTATATAATATTTTGATGATATTTTTATATCAATTCGTCAGTTTGTATTACTGCACTGATCTAATTCATATTATATTTATATCTAATTTAACAAAAAAACTTATAGCTTAATTGAGAGATAGTCGCATAAATCAGCAGATATAATAACTTAAAAAATCGATAGAAATTGCGATCTTTTCGCTAGATAAGATCAAACATTAGTAGATCTAACGAAGAGTCGGTAGGTTGAGCATACTGTTTTTGAACTATATTTCTCACTCATTCATTCAATGTGTTTAGTAAACGTGTTGTAACATGAATGTGATACAAATAAGGCAACTCATTGATAGTCTCATGTTGAAGAAGTCACGTAGTACTTGAGTCACTGTTGCCAGTTGCACTGTCTATGTCAAGGCCCATTTTATTTTGATTTCGAAGCAGGTCGGCTCTTTAATAACGCTTAGCCTTGTTGAGAGGATAGAATAATCGTATAGATTTGCAAGACGCCTACATCCATCGTTATTAATTTATTATCCAAGGTCCTTTTGCCCAGTTGATTAATGCAAAGTTGATTCATAGGCAGTTCGAAAGAAGTGTGGTCGGAATAATAAAGCTAATCTTGAAGCAGTGTGTATTAATATGTAAGCATCAAAAGTCGATTACAGTGAATTGGGAATCACTGTGGTCCTAGTGCGGGTTTTTGTTGATGTCATGTCATCCGTATTTACGAAAATATGTATGCAGATCGATACAGCGCCCCTAGCGGATTGTTTTGAAAACGTATTAACTTCTACATATTTCTGGTATGCGAATGAATGAAAGCTAGCGAAAAATGCACTATGCCCACTAGTAATCTACGTATTTTAGTGGTTCCAAGCCCGACATAACATTCCAGTTTTATATTTAGTGACACAAATTAGTGACGAATTAATGAAACAATGTAGGCCATGATACTCGTTACATAAATTATATGTATTGTTAACTTTCGAGCTGAGTCTCTTTCAGTATTATGTAATGCATAAACAATGACCGTTAGATCGCACGTGTATTTGTTTTTATTACGAGACGATGATTCACGATCGGAGGCGACTATTCGATGAAGACGATTATTGAACATTCGATTTTCATGTTTTTTACATAATACTGTTTAGTATCGATAGTATGATGAATAGCTTGATGTTTGATCTTAATTGTAAATTTAACACGATTGCTGAGTAGGTATTACATTTAAGGTCTTTCTTATAAACATTACATAAGCATCAGTTCACTCTTTTTATACACTATACTATATTTATTTAAGTAATATGTTTTTATATAATTACTTTCAACGTGCAACGTGACAAAATATATTAAGAAACATTACTATATATTTTTTAATAAAGTTGCTACACATTCCATCAATGTTTATTATTCCGTTATTTGACATTTTCTCCCTTTTCCAATAGTATTCAACTTATAAACGTATATAACTTATCCGTTAGTTGCCATTGCATTAATGTTTTAATTCGTTGCTGCTCGTGGTATCGCCTGAGTTTTAACATTTATCAGTTCCCTGTGGTTAAAAGTGAATATTTATGAGGTTTTTTTATAGCAAAGGCCGGCAAACGAGCAACTAGGTCACTTGACGGTAAGTGATCTCCGCCCATGAACGCTCACAAATCCGGAGAAATCACGATACAGGTCTTAGAAAAGGGAGTACCAAGGAATTGGGATTTGGGCTTTTGGATATATACCTACTGGCTAGGTTTCAGAGAAGAACTTTACCCTTATAGACTTAGGTATAGCTATTTCTTTCCAGATAAATGTTATCTTTGTGTCGAATTTAGTCAGAGTAAAGTTTAGCTTTAAAGATATGAAAAATATACACACTCACTTTCGTATCTATGATTAACAGACATTACTTGCATTACTACGTTTATGAGCAAAAGTTCAATTACAAGCGCGAGTGCACCTGCGCAGGCGCACCTTACTGACAGATGACGGGGACATGTTTTTACTGCAGGCAAAACACCTTTCGCCTTTCTTCCATCAAATTAGGATGTTTTAATGAAAAAAAACGTTGTTTTACTAATAATAAAATAACGTATTATTATGACTAATCAATACATCATCAATATTAAGTGAAGTCAGTTAAATATGTTAAAAGACAAACATTAACTCTTACTCACGTCCTCTCCTTGAGGAGTATGTAGTATGCAGAGGCAACTAATGCGGTCATAAGCGTTCAGGATTGGAATATGTGCCCGATATGGTGATAGGCTCTCCACAAATCATATCAAGGGACGGAAATACGGTCGTTGAGCTGTAGTTGTACTAGTTTCATCTCTGCCTACCCCTTCGGGAATACGAGTGTGAGCTTTTGTATTTAAGTAAACATTGCAATACTAAATATTTGATCTTCTTATTTCATTACTATGCTCTTATTTTCTTTTATTAGTTTATACTATGATAAAATACTAGGAAGTCCATTGTCTTCTAACTGTGTCTACGTAAACAGTCAACGAACTAAATCTTTTTAGAATATGTGTAAAACAAACCGTTAAATAAACACTTTAAAAGGTTACTCATCGATCTCTGTCAGCGAGTTGCTAAATATGACTGACTGCGTCGAAAATGTTTTGTAAAGGTCTTGTGTTATGTAAGTAGATTAATATTACTTCCCTTAATTACTGTATGTATGTGTTATTAATAATAGAATTTTAATTTCGCGTGAAATATGACTAGACTATATCGTAGCACTGGGTTCACGGTATCGCTCGCTTATAAGTCTTGGTGACTTTCATACTATCTTCCAATCACCATTTTATAACCTCAAGGTGGATTTTCATAAAACCCTTTCTTAGAGAATGACACTCATAAAAATATAGGGACTTGCCAAAAACTTTGTAAGGTTTATTATATTCTCTGATATTTCATGATTAGTTAGAAAATGAACGAATGGTTTTCCTATTATAATAATAAGAAGACCTGTATTATACGTCCGTCTGCTGGATACGGGCCCCAAGAATGACGAGATATTAGGCCCTAGTCCACCACGCTGACCTAATGCGGGTTGACAGACTTCACATACCTTCGAGATTCTTGTAGATAACTTCTTAGGTATCCTTACAATGTTAAAGCGAGCGATCTAATGCTTCTTAATCATGGTCTCTATTAATGCTCTTGGGGCTCGTATTGAACCTGCGACTTTTATCTCTGTAGTCCGACCCTGCCACTTCCCGCTAAGCTACCGCTGCCTTTTCCTATGTTCCTATTGTTATTATTAATATTTCAACGTTTAGTTATATTATGGGCACTAATAAATCCCTTAAAATAATTTCGTTAACAGTCTTCCTGCGTTACAATTTAATTTATTACGTATTTCTACTCTCTACTCGTATGCTTGGTTACTCCATCTTAAGCATCTATTTTTATGCTCTAACAAATGTCTTACATCAATCATTGTTTTTAAATGCCCATTAGTACAGTAACGTTAAAAGTTAAGTAGATTCTTAACAATATTTCACGGGTCATTGAAATTGTTACAGAGGTTGAGTAATACATATAACAAACTAGCTTTTGCCGTGCTCTTTTTCTGAGATAATTGTGAAACGTGTATCATTATTTTTAACAACTTAATAAGCAGTATTTGTACTCAATTTCACAGATGTATTTCGTTTCATAAAAAGATTAATACAAAGTAGAACCTTCCCTTTTTCGCTTTAGATGTAAATTTATATAAAAACCTTTTTAGCGAACCCTTACATTACACAAACCATCATCATCATGCTGGTGGTAGGATATTCATATCCGCCTGTATAGCGACCACCGTACACATGTTGTTAAAACTTGTCTTAGTGTACCATACACCTTGTGTGGATCACATTCCAGGATCAGCCAGTGTATATCCGGTTCTCCCGAGGCGCTTGAGACATGACTTGATGGTTGGTGGCGGACATACAGGTACATTCTTGTATCCCTGTACCTGCGTCGGTCATCCGTCTGTTGTGTCGCAGGTCCCTCGAGTTGCTTCTTCCCTTTTCGAAGTATGAAGAAGAATTCATACAGGCCGTCATGATTCTGGATAAACTAATTGGTTGTCGGTGGTCGTTAGTTTTTTTAACTGCACTACGGTTACCATCAGGTGTAGTGCAGTCACTTTGCCATGCTCATAAAAAAATAAACCAAATTTTATGTTCCTAGCTTTATTTAAACGTATAATATGCTTGAAGAATGTCTACTACTGTAGAGTACAAGTACTGAGCGAAAACCGAGTGATTCACCACTGCAGTTTTATATTGACCCAATTTGTATTTCAAAGTTTAGTTTAAATAAGTGCAAATTATCCTTTTAGGAATCTCAAAGAGTTCTCTAAAACTAAAAACTATAAACTGAAATTGCATTGAAACTCCAAATATGGTCCCCATTCGATTTACATAAACACATTTGTTTTTGTGTCTATAATTTTCATTATCTATTCATTAAACATTTATAGCTTTAGCTTCTTTTTACGCCAATTCACAATCATTTGAACCAAACTTGGTTATAGGTGGTGCGAATTGTATTATACAACCAGCCTAACGAGCACCTTACATAACTGTTATACAATCCGCTCGGAGATACTCGCCTGCATATAAATTGCCAATGTCCGTTGATGACCGGGTCAGTTTGTTTTGACATGAATTTTTGACCAAAAGCGGAAGACAGATGAACGTGTACAGATACGTCAAATTATACTTATGTGTGAGACTGTTGGGTGTACACTGTACAGTACCTGTAGTAAAAGTATTTGCGAGCTTTTCTCACGTTGTAGCTGTCACGACATTAGTAAGCAAGAAATATGTATGAACTTAACAAGTTTTCAACACAATCTGTTGGCACACTGTGGGGAAATACATAGATGTTTTAGTAACTTTGGATAACGTGGTAAGTGATAGGCATTGCACTATTTTAATTATAGGGACTATAACATTAAATTATGTACATAATTACTTATTTCTCTATAAGTACCAGACGATGCCACGTTTATTTAGTCTTTTTTCATATTATTAGTAGCTAATTACCAAAGGGTAATCTTCGTTTATTAAAATTAGCTCTCCTAAGACTGTTCGTAGTACTGTATAGAACTACGTTGGGTTGCTGTATTACAGTAATACCGAATGTTATTAGTCCACTATTTGTTAGCGGCTTTAATGATGTTAGGCCCCTTTATCATTATGAGCATTTAAAATACCTGTTACAAAGTACAGTTACACTTGAATCGTTGCATCATTCATTGAGAATGTTTTTTCACCATCCTTCAATATTGCTTTAATTATGAAGCTTGTCAATATTTAAAGTTAAGCCTTGTTTACTTTGTAATGTTCAATCTTTACAACTACATATTTTGATTTTTGAATAAGTATCTGGATAATTAGTAGTCATGTTTCCTTCTGTTTTAATTATAATTAACCAATTACGTGTAAATCAATACACAAAAAGCTTTGATTGTAATTAGTAAAGCATTACTGGTGATTAAAACAAAACTTCTTGGTACCCAGTGACTAACCCCGGGCGATGCGTGTCAAATTTTGCTGATGTTGCATTTTCATTCGTGCAATTCATTAAGTAAAGTGCGTACTGTATAGTAATAGAACGTAAATAGTCAAGCATCAGTGGGCCAAGGTTAAATAATGAAGAGTTTCCACAGTACATGAATGGAGTTGATTACAATGGTTCAAGCAGGATGCGTGACAATAACGACTGCAGTACAATAATTGAAAAGGCCAAAAGTACGATGTACGGGATTGACGCATATGACATTGTAGAGCTGACCGACACTTAGAGGTGTGGTTTGGATACTTCGATAGTATAAAGTTAATAAATAAAATTACAATATAAAAATGGGCCGCTAAAAATATTCAGCCAGATAATGACAGGAAGGAATAAAATTTGAAAGCATAACATTTATAGTTTTTGTCTACGGTCGTCGCATCGTATATTCACACTTAAAATTCGAATGTTAAAATTTATATCTTGTTTCCGGACATGTAGAAATTTGCAAACAAGCTTAATTGATTTCTTTGTATTGAATTCACTGAATGTTATGTCACCAGCCAATCAACAGTTTATAAATTGCAAAGCTGTGTGTGAATTTTAATTTACAGTCATCGTAAAATATTTAAGCAAGTGCTTTTTATTCACGTATTATTTGTATGACTAGCACAACGCGGAATTCGTATGTCCATTAACCCAAATTGATCTCTATTGTACCACGGCCTCTTCATTATATCTTGTGGCATAGGCATGTCACTTGGCAACGCTTGTTATATCGACTGCTGTAAACTGCGTGTCAGGCAACGGCGTGCACTCTAAAATGCTTCCGATTATCGTAAAAAAGCAACTCTGTTGGTGGTACCATAGTAGTCCCCGTGGCAGATCCTAACGTAGTCATTTCTTTCCTTTCCAGACAAAAATGTAGATAGATCGTAGGTTGCATCTATTAAAGTAAGATGTCCATTGACCAGGCGTCACCACTGGTGCCGATCAAGCCGCAAACGCAGAACGGGTCATTCATTAAGAACAGCCATAACAGAAGCAGTTTTTGCGGGGTGACTACAAACGGTAATGAAACGTTCAAAACTTTTGCCGTCAATCGCAAGAGTTGGAGTGGAAATGTGACTTTGCCGCTTCAAGAGTTCTCGCCTGAGGAGCAAACTCCGCATCTCGCAACATTTCGTTCGGGAACAGGGACGTTTCCACGAAAGAGGGGGCGAAACATTAACACAACAAACGGAATATTATCACCCAACGCCAACTCAGTGTTGCAAGCTTTCAGAGGAAATGAAGTGAGAAGGAGCGGTAGTACAAACGGCCGACGTTACGCCGAAATCGGAAACTGGAGCAAAAGGTAAGTTTCGTTTGTATGAACGGTTCATTTGATTATTTCACTTTGTGTAATGTTTGTTATTGGACTGAGTGAAGGAACAAAATTGTTCGTGTTTTATGACAATATTTTCTCGGCATTGAACCTTTACTAAAAAGGATGTTGCTTAAACGTGATAATACTCTGTGATACTCATGATCTTCATCTGTAATTTTATGATTTGTAACATTAAAAGGTAACTTTTTACTTTCCTGTTACTGTGAACCAGTAAAAATATTTATTTCTATTTGAATAAAAATGAAATGTTTTTCGTTGGTAATGGTATCACTTGAGAATGACTGGACGGATTTGGCTGTGTTTTTTATTCATTCATCGTCATAATCTGAACAAGGTTTTTATGGAAAGAAAAATTTGAAAAGATGCCTTGAAAACATTTATATTTCTGAATATCTGAATGTAATTTATTTATGGGGTTTTTGTATGAATTGTAAAGTGAAGTCGGGAAATTCGAACAAACTGTAAAAACCATAATTTTTCTATGCGCTTTTATGTATGAAACATATGTTGTAAGAACCCGCAAGAAAGTATTTTTAGAAATTTACATAGCTGTGAACAAAAGTTAGTGTCGTAAATTCATATTTAGTTTTATGTCAGAATAACATCTACAAGAATTACGCCAAGTTTATTGCAAAAAAGATACATTACTTCTATTGATTTTCTTCATTTCCTCAATTTTCTTCTAGCCAGATATTTTTTAATCTGCTCAAGTTTTCCAATTTTATTCTGTAAGCCCGTTCATTTTCTCGTATCCGGGCGTCCCTTTCCTTAACGTTCCTTTTATTAGCTGAAGCCGTTTGAGGAACATTGATTTCGTAAATCGATTAAAGACTAAGTAACAACTCTATACATTTTAACGGTGTTTCAAATTTATTCAGGTTTCCTTGCGAGTAGAATTCAATGCTTTTTGTTAAAATGTCTATGCATTAACTGTATTTGTTGTATTATGTGTTAAAATATATTGATTGTCATAAACTTTTAGAATAAATTATACCAAGGTTAAAATATTCATAAACCTATTTAAAACTTCTTTACGGATAACAAGATGGATATCAAGAAGTAAATACAGACTAACATTTATTTTCAAAATACAACATATTAACTCTTATTATTGCCACTGACAAGCAATTAATAACAACAAAAGTTATTCGAATGTTTACCGCATTTATCTAATCGCAATCTTCATTATCGTGGTATTCGTTGCCAGTAGAAAGTTCGCCCATAATTCTCGCTCACTCAATTTGGGGCACACTAAGTCTACCGATAAGACGTCAGCCAATAATCTGGGCTGGTACTTCGTCTTTTTATTAGCGGCTCGGTTTATCGCTATGATGCGTCGTCAGTGCGATCTTATCTGGCTCTGTATTTAGTTTCCCTGCAATATTAGTGGATGTTGTATATGAAATTTCTATTTGGAAAACGACTTATTAGTGATCGGTTTTTTTTAAATATATTTATATAATGTATTAATTTGATAGTTTTCTATTTTAGCTGTGTGTTATAGTTTTTTTATTATGTCTATTCTTAATGATATCTGTCGATAATTTAAATACCAAATATAAAATATTATTAAAGAATTAAAATCAACAATAAGTTTGTAATGTAATGTCATTTGTCTTAAAAAAAGCATCTTGGTATTCACTTGTATTGTATTTATATTTTCACAATCTTAATATAAAATAAAACGGCAAGAGCATTTACATTGCAAACGCCTCCTACAAATGTTATTGAAAGCGAAGCGGTAACACTGTATCACTGTAGGCGAACGTTTACTCGCCCCACGTCAATTAATCCCGGTTCCTTCACAACATCTCATTATTTCGAAATGCTACAGTCTTCGACTTTCTCTTTTTGCTCGGAACTATTCAGTATAATTACTGTTAATGAATTCGTTCATCGGATATCATTTGCATATACAATGTAGTATGTTGTTTTATATAGATCGATATTAATGCTTATCAGTTGAATCTATGTTTTGTTTCAAGAATCAATAAGTGTCAGATTTTGTTACGTTCGGAACTTTTAGTTGAATCTATTGCTTTAAAAAGATTTTCTGATATGTATGTATTTTTATATAAATAAATAAAAAAAAATTATATCAATAAAAAAATATGGTTAAATTTTAATCATCTACACGCTTCAGAGATACAAGTCACAAGTCTACCAAAGTAATTAATAATATTTTTTTTTTAAATTAAGAAATTATAATAAACAGAAAGTCTCATCAATATTTAATACCGAATCGCTTATTTAAAGATTTGAAAATCGGAATTTGAGTAGTAAAAACAGTAGCAATATCCAGTATGCAAATTATCGCAATTTATCATTTATTTATTATTGCAATATAAATTTTAATATTGATGATTCAGCATTATTTTAAGTAATCTTTCAAACTTTTATATTAAAATCGTTATTCTAGATGTGATGCAGTATCTACAAATCGTAAAATTTTCACGACAAATGGTTTTGATTAAGATTGTATGTATAGAGATTTAAGCGTAATATTTGGATTTGATGTTACAACTAAAAACCTTCTGTAGTTACTAGATACCACAGACCAATACTGTTTTATTGATACTTTTACATTAAAATCTAAAATAACCCTAATCTGCAGTTACGGGGTATTAAGAGCAACAATAATATTAACATAATATTATGTTGTTCAATTGTATTTTAACATCTTAATTTAATTCTACTTTCTTAATTACAATTTGATATTCACATTTATCTAAATCCATTCATCCAAGTAGTCAATTCAAATCATCTAAGAAAATATATGTTAACACAAAAGAAAAGTATCGTTGTTTACATTTACGTAAGTGTGGTCTTAAAACAAAATTACTACAAAACACATGTCGAAAGCTCCCGGTTAGCTAACCGGGAGTTTGTATCACAAAAAGTGTCAGATAAACCTGCAATCAAACCGAAGGTTCCTCCAACACAGTAATTTTATCCAATTACTAGATGACCCGGTGAACTTCGTATCACCTACATAATATATTTGTGTAAAATGTGGTCAAAACTTAATACAAATGTTTTATTTACATTAAATGCAATTAAGTGAGGTACTGCGCCATTGCACTTGAGGTAGCCCGTCGCACATTTAATTGACTTCGACGACCTAAGTCAGGTCGTCTCCCACCTCCCTCCGGTTGGACAGTCCTGTCCCCGTCCCGTCCCCGTTCTGTCCCCGTCCTGTCCCTGTCCTGTCCTGTCCCTGTCCTGTCCTGTCTCACTGTCCTGTCTCTCTGTCTTGTCTCACTGTCCTGTCTCACTGTCCTGTCTCACTGTCCTGTCTCACTGTCCTGTCTCTCTGTCCTGTCTTACTGTCCTGTTTCACTGTCCTGTCTCACTGTCCTGTCTCACTGTCCTGTCTCACTGTCCTGTCTCACTGTCCTGTCTCACTGTCCTGTCTCACTGTCCTGTCGCACTATCCTGTCTCACTGTCCTGTCGCACTGTCCTGTCTCAATGTCCTGTCTCACTGTCCTGTCTCACTGTCCTGTCTCACTGTCCTGTCTCACTGTCCTGTCTCACTGTCCTGTCTCACTGTCCTGTCTCTCTGTCCTGTCTCACTGTCCTGTCTCTCTGTCCTGTCTCACTGTCCTGTCTTACTGTCCTGTCTCACTGTCCTGTCTCTCTGTCCTGTCTCACTGTCCTGTCCCTGTCCAGTCTAGACGCTATACGACCCGTCATCACGGCAAGCTTCGCAACGACAACCATCCGGTTTATACCTGCGCTTATAGATGTTTCACATCTAAAAGACATCAAGTGTTTCATACCCAGGAACAGTTTGTACTGGAAAATTAAGTTGTCGTTTTCAGTGTTTTCCTTTACTTATTATTTATGTTACTCATTTTTTCTCACCGGGTAAACCTCCCCTGAACTTCCACAAATATTTCAAGATCAGAATTAGCCGAATCGGTACAGCCAGTCTCGAGTTTTGGCGAGACACACGCACAGCGATTCATTTTTATATATATAGATATACCCTCTGACTTTCACTTTTCGTTGCCACAGTAAATATTCCTTAAGAAAATGGAAAAAAGAACAATCCCAATTCATTTTCTTGTCATCTCGTATAAGGCGTAATGGTGCTTGTAACCTTTACCTATTATGGTAAGTTGTGCCACTTCTGGTTTTGTGCTCCTGGTTATTACGAAATTAAAATCTAGTTCTTGGTTAGATCAGCGCTTGATTATTTTGCGTGACCTTTTATGAACGTAAATCTTAAAGGCGATCAATTTATTATAGGTTTATATAGGGATGTTTTAAGTTGAAGAGTTGATATTCGGCTTTTTATCTTAATTATGACATCTTAGTTGTCACTTTGGTCAAATTTTATTTCACTCTCGATAATCTGTAAGGAAGATAATAATAAAGATAAATTTGGTTTACATGTAGACTAACTAATCATTTAAAACAGCATTTAAATTTACGTATGGTTATGATTTTATTAGCTATTTAGTTAAACTATACAACAAGGAGTCGGGAGTCGATATAAACCATTTTGATCATAATTCAGTAACTAATATTAATCGGGAACCTAGGCCACTTTTCATAGACGACTATAAATGTCGTTTAAACAGAATTTCGAACTAAACTACGAACAGGTACACATTAATGTAGTTAACAACTCCATTTACGGTTTGCCGAGTAATACCGCAAGCCAGCCAAACTCTAGTCAAACATACTCTTGCTGTAATAATGTGGTGAGCTATGTAACATAAATATTGTTTATTAAAGATTTGGTATAGTCAACTTTAATTTTAAATCTAACTGTCGTAATCAAAGATTTTAATTTACTTTGATTATTCCTTAACCATTTGTAAGAATTCGGTTGTTTCACAGAAACTTCAATCAAGTTTATTCTTGTACTCAGTAATAGGGAAAAAGCCTATTTTATTAGCTCGAATGACGAAACGAACAGGTCGCTCGTCTGATGATATGCGCCACGCTTTTCGTAAACAACTTCCCATTTTCTATACTTAGTTACGGAACTTAAGGCATTAACTATCTCTGAGTGTGGGTGTAATCGAATTCTGAATAGTGATTAAGTGACACTTTAATTTTAAATTTATTGTCGTCTCTGAGTGTTGCAGTTAGTGCGGCGACCTTAGTAAGTAAGGTAAGGACTAAGGCTTATTCTATTATTTCTTTAAGTTTAGATGTCCTAAGTATAACCCCCGTAATTTTCACAATTATATAAGCTCTAAGAGTTAAACTTCTATTGAGAAGTATAAACATCTATGGATTGTTGCTGTTGCAAGGTTGATACACAATGTCGGCATTAGTCGTTATCTATGCACTAGCATTACGATTACGTAGTTACAGTTCAATGAACGCACCGATATACACACAAATGCATGCAGTGGACTGCCTGACAGGATAGAAATCATACCTCCGCTTACCGAGGAAGCGTTTTTCTTCTATTACTATGTTTGACGCTGCAACCTAGATAACATCCGTAAGATTTATCTACTGCGGTCTACGAGATGAATATGGTAACATAATTTTTATAGCTGTCTATTTTTAATGGGTTCCTAGTATCCAAAATATGTATTTTTATAATAAAGACCAGGAAACGAAATGGCACCTTATGAGAACTAATTTCAACCGTCTCTGTACTTACGCCCATAATACCAAAAGAACTATGGGCAAGTTGCCAACCATAAAAGAAAGGTTATGATATTGGGAAGAGGAGGTGGTTTTAGGTCTCCGGATAGAGATATCAGAGTGAGAACTCTGATGAATTTTGGTATACAGGTGAACGATGACCATGGGTTAAGATATAGGTAACTTTTCATCCCGAAAAGATTCATAAAAGCTAGTATTTTACCTATATAAAGTAGACATAGGTACGGATAAAACCAATTAACTAAACATCTTCGTTAACAAAATACATAATGCAAAAATGTATGGAGCTTGTAACATGATATAGTGCTAAGTGTAACAGTGTTACCGCATAAGTGTTGATTGATTACTATTACACTGCCTTGCTATTGTAGTGTCGTAACTATATTGTGTCATGAATGATGGTACGTGCCGCTGAAATCATCTGCAAAGAAACACGAGTTATTAAAAATTAACAATGAAGCTTAAAAAACATCTTAGAATTAATGTACAAGTAAATAAATAATGTACTACATCCTACCGATCCCTTGTATTCCAGAGGCCGTATCGATAGCACCACTTGTCTATTTCTACCGCTAAGCAGCAGCGTGTAAGCACTACTGTGTTTTGTTTTAAAGGTCAATCACTATCTGTAGACAATTTAAGCTAATGAAATTACTGGGCATAATCCCCGTCGTTTACAAATGTGTCGCAACAGATGATGGAATTATTTTTATCGTTGACTTTATACAGCACTTCACATCACCTATTGAAGCTATTTCCATTATCTTGGCTCTGAATTATACTTGTCAGTTTTAATTACGGTTCTTATTTTTTACTTTATTTTTGAGTCTTGTAAAGGTGACTCACAATATATACGTTTACACTTAGACACCCTTTTAAATCTGAAACATGTTCTCAACTTACAGTTTACGTAATTTAATGACATTTACAGTAAGCAACTTACAACGCTGTTTACATTAATAATTAATAAATAATGATAATAAAAACACCCAACCGTCCCACACATAGTCCTGACCCCACAGTAAGATACGAGTCTTGTGTCGTGGGTATCACGAATTACCAGAAACCTTCGGTCTCACAACACCCAGACCTGAAACAGATAATTGTGGATCACAAAAACATTTGTTTCGGTGCGGGGATTGAACCCGGGGTCTCTCGTTTCACCGACGGCTCGCCAGCTGCGCCACGGAGGCTGTTTTTACTTCATTATGTGTGTAACAGGTATAAATACTCCAGGCCTTAGGGATTTAACAAGCCCTCTATTGATCTTCCAAGTAAGTACATTAGTATCGAAAGTACGGAGAACTTGGTTTCTGCAACAGCTGGTATCAATATTTGCGGCGTACATCGTGTAAGGCCCGCTCCACACACTGGCCTCTTGTCGAATATCTCGGTGAGACCCGTTTCTGGCAACTTATTATGACGTGAATGTACTGGATTGGTTGATAGATAATGCCTTTGACATTAGGTCCGCCTTTACATTTGAAGTGTTAAAAGATTAATAAATTTATCTACGAGACCGCATTATGTGAGGCTAGACAGTCTTTCGCACACTAATATTTAACGATTCTCGGCATGTCTCGCCCAATGTGTAGAGCGAGTATTACTGTGCCGATAACTGCGACCTCTGTGAGTCATGTAGCTGTTCGCAAGCCGACCCTCGGAAATCATCTATCAATCGTTGTGTCGATTTGGTATTGACGAATTGTTTGTCACTGATAAATTATAGTACTTGGGAAAAGACAAGCAAAGTGTATTTCCTGATGACTATATTGAGTTACGTGACAAAACTGTTACAAAATTGATTAACGTCGATTGGTTATGTTTAAATTAAATAAGGTGAAATAAGCCCTGTTTATTAAATGAAATGTTTAGGATCTTTTTCGTTGAACATAGTATATTAAACTCTAACTGCTATACTTAGAAACATCAATTAACTTTAATATATATTTCTTTGTATTTTTTTCTAAAAATTTCCAGTCAACGAATAATATTTACTTGAGTTTGTTTAAGTTTCTTGTAAACGTCATAACCCTAAAACTAAGTGAAAGTGGAGTTAAATCGATAGAATCAATTCTCTCAGTTTACAGATTCCATTAACACTGGTATTATGCGAATCCATTAATCGTTTGAGAAACGATAATTGCTGGATTGGCAATAATAATAAATTGAAATTCATGTTAACTTGCCTATTGACTTAGCAATAAAATTTAATAAAGTTGTTAAAAGTAATCTATTTATTCTACTTTTACCTAGGTGTATTTTTTACCCTTTACCAAATAGGTATAGTGTAGGTATAGTGCGAGTTCAAAGGCAATTTATAGGCAGGTTGTCGCAGATTTGATACCGGCATACCACAATAGACAAATGTCAATTAATTTTTAGAGTAGAGGCAATTACTATACTTACGGCTTTGACGTTTCATTTTTTTTCATGGCTCGGCAAAAGACTACGCTAAGACTACACCTGGTGGTATAAAATGCAGCTCAATAACAGTGTCGTCCAACGACAGACAATGCATCTATCGTAATTTGTCATAATTATATCGCCTCGCCTAAATGCTTCTTCACACTCGGTTTGAAGGAGTTGAGACTGTAGGAAGGAGCTTTTTATTGTGAAAATTAATCATACATTTAGTTACTGAATAGAATTTACTACAAAGAATATCTCTCTATAACGCTAAGATGGAGGAAACTTTATCAAAACTATCACACAGCTTGGCGGCAGAAATAGACATAGCCTCGATTATTCATAATTCTTGCCTCGGTCGTGCGATAAACTGCATCTAAATAGGGCTTTAAGAAGTAATGTTCTTTTAAATAAGTTCAGACGAATATAATTCTGGTAACCATCGAGGATCGTAGTATCTCTGATTTCTCTCGTCGTTCATTATATTTGGAACGTACTGTACTTACTGCAGTATAGTCTCTCAGCCATGCAGGATACAAAAGACATTGATATATGTGTTACTATGCCAAACATTGGCGTAGTGACTAAATATTTGCGTATTATATTTGTAGCAGTAAATATGTTAATAAACGTAGAGTTTGTATTTTGTTATGTCGCATCAAGCGATTATTTTGCACGATATACGAATAGTTGTAATGCAACAAGTGTCAAATCAGCAAACTGTATAAACTACAGTAACTTAAAATGTACCTAACATACTCAGATGTTTTTTTATATTATAACTACATGTTATATTAATGATAGAGAACAAAATAAGTAGGTTTTTACGTTTTCTAATTAATTCCGTCATTGGGTACTGGACTAAAAAGTACATACAGTTTTTTTATTGTAATATTTTTGTAGTCTGACGAACGGCCGCGAATAATATTTTTCCCGGCGCCATATTTAAACGGCGCGGCGCGGCGGGACAAAAGGCTGAAGAGAAAATAATTCTCTTCCGTAGACCCGGGACATCTTGCACTATTATGAAAAGATTTGAAAAGGCCCTTTTCATTGCTCCCGAGACCACTAAGTAGTCCTTTTTCATTGGTTGTTACTCGAATATAGTCTTTAATGAAATGTTATATTTCACAATCATATTCTTCGAGAGGATGTTAAAAATGGCCTCATGATGTCTCTTCGTAAATTAACTCGGATGCTTTTTATTCTTATATTACTGCGTAAATAATAAAGGAAGGTAATAACCCTATGAATGATTAAAAGATAAAAATATTCCCATATCCTTATTATTTGGCCAGAACACTAAACAAAAAAATGGTGTGTGTCGTGGGACACCAGGTAGGAACGAAGTTCCTTCGGCTAGTGTACAATCGACACAAATTACAAAAAATTCAAATTATCAACTAAAATAACAAAATATGTCTCTTTATTTTTGTTTGACAACATAAAATTACATAGAAATAGAATAGGAAAATAGAAATAAAAAAAAGACGTGTGGCGCTCGGAGACTGCCGCGGTAAAGCTATTGTATAGCATTTTTTATCAACTTATCTTTATATATATAATTCTTCTGTGAGTGTGTATGTCACTGAACTTCTCTTAAACGACTGGACCGATTTTGATGACATTTTTTGTGTGTGTTCAAGGGGATCTGAGAATGGTTTAGATTCACAATTTTGTCCGCTGGACAATGTTTTTTAATTAATTTTTAATTTATTAGTAGTTGTTGATTTTGGAATGTTTTAGTATAAACCAGATGGTTGTCGTTGCGAAGCTTGCCGTGATGACGGGTCGTATAGCGTCTAGACTGGACAGGGACAGGACAGTGAGACAGGACAGTGAGACAGGAAAGTGAGACAGGACAGTGAGACAGGACATTGAGACAGGACAGTGAGACAGGACAGTGAGACAGGACAGTGAGACAGGACAGTGAGACAGGACAGTGAGACAGGACAGTGAGACAGGACAGTGAGACAGGACAGTGAGACAGGACAGTGAGACAGGACAGTGAAACAGGACAGAGAGACATGACAGAGAGACAGGACAGTGAGACAGGACAGTGAGACAGGACAGTGAGACAGGACAGTGAGACAGGACAGTGAGACAGGACAGTGAGACAGGACAGTGAGACAGGACAGTGAGAGAGGACAGTGAGACAGGACAGTGAGACAGGACAGTGAGACAGGACAGTGAAAGGACAGTGAGACAGGACAGTGAGACAGGACAGTGAGACAGGACAGTGAGACAGGACAGTGAGACAGGACATTGAGACAGGACAGTGAGACAGGACAGTGAGACAGGCCAGTGAGACAGAATAGTGAGACAGGACAGTGAGACAGGGCAGTGAGACAGGACAGTGAGACAGGACAGTGAGACAGGACAGAGAGACATGACAGAGAGACAGGACAGTGAGACAGGACATTGAGACAGGACAGTGAGACAGGACAGTGAGACAGGCCAGTGAGACAGGATAGTGAGACAGGACAGTGAGACAGGACAGTGAGACAGGACAGTGAGACAGGACAGTGAGACAGGACAGAGAGACATGACAGAGAGACAGGACAGTGAGACAGGACAGTGAGACAGGACAGTGAGACAAGACAGTGAGACAGGACAGGACAGGGACAGGAGGCGGGACGGGGACAGGACGGGGACGGGACGCGGACAGGACGGGGACAGGACGGGGACGGGACGGGGACAGGACTGTCCAACCGGAGGGAGGTGGGAGACGACCTGACTTAGGTCGTCGAAGTCAATTAAATGTGCGACGGGCTACCTCACGTGCAATGGCGCAGTACCTCACTTAATTGCATTTAATGTAAATAAAACATTTGTATTAAGTTTTGACCACATTTTACACAAATATATTATGTAGGTGATACGAAGTTCACCGGGTCATCTAGTGTAATTATAAATAATAACGAGCTAGCGTAATCTTTTAAAAATCGAAGGAGTATTTTTATATACTTCAATTATAACTGGCTGAATGAATTTCATTTTAAATATGTCTCTTTATTTTTGTTTGACAACATAAAATTACATAGAAATGACTGACCTTAAAATTGACACATTGACTGTCGCGCCTGCGCACGTCTCATTTAACGCTTTTATTCCACGCATTTTTTCCACGCATTTTTCTTACGGTTTTACTATCACATTTTTTTCAGTTCGGTCACGCAGCGAAATCCCTATCCCCTCCAAGCCTGCCGTAAGGAACTTCGTTCCAATATAAATTCCTTTACTGGCACACCTAGGATATCGGTAAACAAAAAAAGGTGTAAACATAAGCTCGGTAAGTGGATATTGTAACAATTTATGAATACGTAAAAGCGGTGCTTTTGTAAATATGCGGGCCCGACATCAGCACCTGTCAGTTATATTTGAGGACTACATAAACAAAGGACGTGTTTCGTCCCTTACTATTGAATATTTGAATATGGCACTTATTACGATGAGGTCGGGATACTAGATTTAACGTGTACTTGTTGTTCAAATAATGTATCTGAATTCAATATGTGTGAAGTAAATAGTTTGTTTATGCTAATTTATTTATATGCTAGTCGAGACGAAGATTGCAAATCAAATCAGAAAGAATAAATAAATAATAATAAATACACCCAACAGTCACATACATAGTCCTGACCCCACAGTAAGATACGAGTCTTGTGTCGTGGGTATCAGGAACTACGAGAGACTTTCGGTCTAACAACACCCAGACCCCGAAACAAATATTTGTGGATCACACAAACATTTGTTTCGGTGCGGGGATCGAACCCGCGGCCTCTCGCTTCACAGCCAGCTACTCGCCCGTTGCGCCACGGAGGCTGACAATACCCCCTAGAATCAGTCTATACCCCCATTATTAAACTGTTGCAATTTACGCAAATGAAGTGTTAAGATTAAACGTCGCTTGTGTATGCACATTGGCAAACGTGTTTCGAAGTGGGGTGTTGGGTGAACTGGGCTGATTGCGTATTCAGGCCGCACTACGAGGCATAAATATCCCTTGTCGCTCTCATTACAATAACTTTGTCCGTTGCCGGACGTCCCCGAAGGCTGCGACGGATGCCGCCTCCCGCGGGACCTCACTCACTTCGATAATGGAATTCTAGACCGATTTCGCTTCATAATTATTTCATGATGTTAAGCGGTGTTGTGCAGATAGAAATGCTAGAATTTATTAAGGTATGAAACTATTGTGGATACATGTAATGGATTTCACTATTTTTGGAGTGAAAACTTCTTTAGCCGCGTTGAGCACTTTTTGGTAGGGGGTAAACTTTTGGATTGGTATCAGCGACATGCTCATGTTAATTCAGACTATACACGACCAATTGTTTTCTTTTAAATAGAGACTGTATAACTTGATGAAAGTAAAGTAAGATTTTAATTACTTACAAACTATAAGAGACAATAAATTCCACTTTTTTTACTTTGTTATTACAAAAGCGTCGTTGTAAATCTAACGAGAAACATTATTTTAAATGTTATAGTTAGATGGCTTATATATGTTGGATTAACTTTATCACCTTTTTTACTAGCTACTCATAGATAGAGGCCTCGTCTAATGCCGATGGATATCCAAAAAAATATTATTGTCACATGGCACATAGATAGAAGAAGATTCTAAAGCTTAAAGGAATATGAAAACGTTACATATATAATTTAAAATATAGCATTATTATATTTAATTATACAGCCAATAGCAATGTTAAATGTACATAAAAGTAACTTTCCGGTAGCAAATTCGTCGTGTATGTTTGAAAGTCGATGCAGCTGAAAGCTCGCCACGGTCTGGCGAACACGGCTCGGCACAGACAGCTCCGTTTGGACGTGTGGTAGATACCAAACATCCTAACTCTGATCAGAATTAAATCGAATGTTTTCAAATCATAATAATTTTATTTTTTTATTTGATTGAATGACGAGAGCAAGGCGCCTAATGGTAAGCGTCACGCCTGCCCATAAACAGAAGCAACACCACACAGAACTTTGAATTACAAAGCACTGCATGGCAGTGAAAAATTTAAAATTTAATTTAGATGTAGTGCTTGAGTTAATTTTATAGGTAATTTATTCATCTATCAGCGTACCTACATCATATATTCCATGACGTCATAATCGGATTATACTGATAACCCATACGATATCACGACGAGTCTCAACAATACGATTAGGTACATGTATCGTGGCCGAACCGTCGAACTCGACGAGTTTATCCGAGCGTACACCCGCTTGTTTGTTATGCTAAGGGCCGGCGCTCATAGACGGCATGGCACGGCATGGCACGGCAGGTCATGCTGCGGCATCCCGCGGCGTCCCGTGGCATGCCGTGGCATCCTGCTGAATGCACAGCCACTCTCTCTCTCTCGCGCACCGCGGCAATCCGTGGAATGAAACGGCATGCCACGGGACGCCGCGGCATGCCGCGGCGCGTCGCGTCATGCCACAGCATCCCGCGGCACGTCGCGGCACTGTGGTATTGGAATAAAGTAACGTGAATTCTAAACTCGTGGCAATAAGATTCAAAATAACTTGATTAGTAATAAAATCCTTTGCCATGCCATGCCGTGCCATGCCGTCTATGAGCGCCGGCCATAATAGTACCAACTCATTTGCACAATAAAATACCTCTCACATCGAATGTTCTAACGATGTGTCCCTCGAACTCTACGCAAATTAATATGATAACTTCATATAATTAGTGAAATTACACCTGCAACTACAATTCGAACATTTTTTAAATTCAAAATATTAAATATTTGTAATATTCTCAGGTTCGACCCCCGGGTCGTAAAGTGTATAGGGTTTTTTTTATCACCAAATGCTCGTATGGCGATAGGCCCCTATCACATAATGGGACAGAAATACGCTCGACGAAATGTGGGTGTACTAGTTACATCTCTACCTACCCTTTCGAGTATTACATGCGTGCGTGCATACGTATATTCAGTGTAGTCAACCCCTGCGACCCTACTGCGAGTGGTATAAGTGTCGATGGAAGATCAAGACAACGATCAATAAGATCAGTATCGGAAATAAATATTTCGTGTACTTCGATTAAATTATGCCAAGGTAAAGATTATAAACAGTTTAATAACATATTTTTTTATCTGTAATGTATGTAGACGACGTCTAATGCCACTCAAGATTTTCTATCAACAATGTCAGAATAAATCAGATTGCCGTGCAACACTTTATCTCCACACGTCTTTAAATAAAGCCAATAAATAAACAGTACGATAACACTCAAGAATACTTACCTCAACCCACACCATGTGGGAAACGACATGATAACTTATCTAAATCATAAGCACTTCATGTTATTAGAACGATTTATAAATTGACGCTTACGATATCAGTTCTACAAGTCAATGATGTCTTTATGATTTCTTACGTTTACGCCAATGTTACTCATTGAATTAAAACTGTTTCGCGATTTTTTATTAATTTTGATTCCGACGTCTCTAAGGCTTTTCAGCCTTCGTGGTCACGGGGGGTACTGAGGTGTAGGTGGTCCCAAAATATTAATGTTACATTATCTACCTTCAGTTTACAGATAATGTAACATATAACGATAAAAACCATTTAAATTAGTTTTATTTCAATCAATGATGTCTTACTAAACACTATCATAAAGAACTAAGTTTTGGTGGTGCCTTCCCCCGCGTGATTGTTTTTTTCTTTAAATAGCTTCATGAGCAGTTCCTCGCCCTTATCCGCCTTACAATGTTAATTATCCAAAATCCTTTCTTAGCAGATCTCTAAATGCAAATAGGTACACTTTACAGAAATAGGTGCATCAGACTAAATTACATGATCCTAGGTTTGGTAGTACTTGAGATTTCGTGAATAATAATCAGTCAGTCAGTGAGCGAGTGAATGGTATTTATGTATTAATGTATTTTATTAATGTACCAGCTGCCCTTCGCAGTTTCACCTGCATGTTACTGCCCTGTTTCCATGGGTCATAAGTCATATATACATTTATATAAACCGTCCTCATGAATCATTCTATCTATCTTGCTGAAAACTGCATTAAAATCCGTTGAATAGTTTAAAAGATCTAAGCGAACAGACATCGGAAGCGACTTCATTTTATACTATGTGAAGATATAACATCATTTCAAAAAATAACAACTGATAAAAAATATGAGCACTACTTTGCGTGGTGAATGAAGTTCACGCTCTTTCGAATTCTTTAATGTATTTTTAACAATCTCGAGTCGTCGCGTCTTTTTTGGACCATTCGTCGCCAGTTCCCTTGTTGGAGAAAGGATTTACGCAATTATTTTTGCAACCTGAGGCATTTTCACTTTTCATTCGATGAGACGGCGGTGCGCTGTTGAAAATTGCTATAGAAAATATTTTGTGTATATAAATTTTGTTAGGCAGTACATACCTTTGACTGGGGTCCTTAGTATCATTACATGTCTCTGATAATTGGATGTCTGTTCAAGAAGTTGGAAGACTGGAAATAATTGTTTCACAATTTAATTCTATATTAGTTTGCCAAACTTGATAATGATTAGAATTTTATGGATTCTCAATGTTTTTGTAGGATACAAATACATAAGAAATATAATTCGCTAAATATATTTTCAATAACTTTCACTTTATTTTGTTTAAATCTAACTAAAAACCATCTCGAGTAAACCAACTTTCAAACTAACAAGCACATTCAAATTGAGCCATTCGCTTAGACGCTACACACACACATACAGGCGGTAATACTTATAACACCCCTATTTTTGACGTGGGTTAAAAACAAAATGAAATAATTTCGTTCGTATAAGTGTACTTTGGAATTACTGACGGCATTATATATTATACCGAAAGATTTATCGACAAACAATTCGAACATTCCAAACTTGAAGCTAAACTCTTACAAGGACATGAAGATATGCTATAAGAAGGCACTAACTATGTATATGGGACGCGGCAAGTCGCAGCTGTACGCGATACAGTATATCCATTCAATGAGCAATTGGCGCCTTCACTAATTGCACCAAAGTGGCCGTTTAACTATATACTGGTATGAATCGACCACTTAACGAATTTAATGCGCATCCCAATGCGTTTCGCCATCGTTTTGTTCATGCATTATGATAAAAATTCTCACAATCATAACAACATTTAGGGCAGATTTTTTATGTTTAAATATTTTATTGTAACGCATTAAAATGTACTGAGATACGCTTCTGCGTATACATTATTATACATTGACAGAGTGATTGATAATTTTGCATTTTAGCGTCTTTTATCTGATAAACAACGTCTCGTTGGAGATTCAAAAATCTGCCCTGATTTAAATTTAAATTGTTGATAAGGTTACAGGAGAATAAGCACAGATTTTATTTTGCCTACGAGGCCGCGTCATACGGTTTGAGTAAAGGGATCGTATGACGCTACCTCGTAAACGACGGTATTTTATTTTCCCACCGATTTCGAATTAACTCTCTCCGCATAAATAGAGCTTAATTTGAGACCTATACAAACAAAACATAACTCAATATTGACTGTTTCTTTACAACAAATTTAAAACGTTTGTAATTAGATTGTGTTAAATTCTTGGAATAATTTATCATGTTATTGAATTTACTAATACATTAAAATTTTTAATTAAAACTAATGAATAATAAAATTCTGTTGCCATACAATTCGAATTGATATTCAGCTCTTTAATCCTAATATAGGGAGACCGCTTGCCATGTTAGATATTCCACCTACAGATCACACATTACTTAACAAAAAAAATCTAATTTGGTTTTTCCTAGCGCTAAATAACTTATTAAGAAGCTATATCTATTAAAAGATTTGAATGGCTTGAGATTGGCACTAAGATATGTTTATGTATAAAATATTTAAATTAAGCTATTTTTAAGGGAAGAGTCAAGGATTATAAATGAATCTTATTATAGTAGTTTTATTTGAGTGTAATCATCGACAAGTATTGTAGTTGATTTCCTGTTTCTGATAGCAGGACTAGGTTGTTAAATCTTAAGTGTTTCAGATATTTTTCCTTCAATATACTGCTAATAGAAACAATAATGATGTCGGCTTATAAAGCAAGATTAAAAGTTAAGCAATCAATTTAAAAAGACGGTATAGACTTATTTCGCCTTAATGGTGATACAATTTTACCCACTGTACGACCAAGCAAGGACTTCTTTGCTATTCTAATAATATACATTATAAAGTTATTAGGAATAAGCACAGGTCAGTTATGTCAAGGAAGGTGTTCATATAACATTTACACGAAAACTTAGAAAGCGTGGAAATCCCGTCGTACGTTATGACTCAGTTATTCACATTGTCGCGTTTGTACGGATTCCTTTAACCTGGCACTAGATTCGTTCTGACTCATCACAGAAAACTTTATAAGCTCCTATTGTTATACCGTATGCTTTGAATAAACATATTTCTTGATTATATAATTTTTAAATCATTGTTTTATAGTTTTTCATATTAATTATTATTGGAACATGGCAAAGGCAGCGAGAGAATGACAATCTAGCTTAACGAGGAAAATCGCAATATTTCGCTTAACTATCTTCAGCATGGAGAGCATGGAGCTTAACTATCTTAAGCATATTAGTTGTGATTTGAATCCAATGAACAAACAACATCGAGAGCATAATATCCGCTTCATCACGCAGGTTCAGAATCCTGAACAATGTGCGTAAATTTTTTGTACACCCGATCAACTTTGTCGTTTATATAGAGTAGAGAATTTATAGTGAACAGTATTTCACACCTTTGGGACACCTCCGCCAAATCCTTGCTCATTGCCTTGGACGGATCATAGTTATGGACTGTCCGCATTGTGAACAAGGCAGAAGTTGCCAAGAACTTGGAGTGACGATAGTTGCGTAGGGACATTGCCTCGCTTAGCATATTTATCCGTTATAGTACGGTAAATGTTCTAAAGAATCGTTTGTCCGTATCCAATGCTCACCTTAACAGAACCATGCGTCCTGGCTTGCGGAAACACCTTCGTGGTCTCTATCTCGGCTCGAACTGTTAAGTCCGCAAAATCTTAATTCTGCCGGGCCATTAAGGTGTGAGACAGTTTGCCGGTCCATATGTTCCTTCTTACAATGTTGGGTCCTTTTAGGGGAGTGTGAAGAAGCAATTAGGCAGACCGGCATAATTCTAGCGATCTCTGACAGATACATCGTCTGTCATCAGTCGAACTTATTCTTGGATAGCGCTGCACTTACATGAGGCGTGGCAAGGTCATATTTTTCAGCCAAGATAAAAATAAAACTCGAACTACCTGCTACCTAATTTGTACTGGAGGTCATTTTTTTATTGAGCATTTAAAAAAATTTGCTTCAGCTTAACGACAGTACCTACCAATTTGTGGAAAACCGGTTTTGAGATATTAACTATTAAAATAGATCAAAGGATCCATATTTTAGGATTTAGATCCATATAACTCCGGTCACAGACTGTCCATTACCTAATTTTTAGATTACGAACATAAAAAAAATCGAACATAGCTCAACATTTACTGGCTTTCCACTATCCATAAAAAACTTAAAACCAACAACGATCAAAAAGACACGTCTCTATGTAAAAAGCGAAGAATTGGCAGTTATCCCATATAGCACAAACAAATTTACCGATACAATCACGGATGTCAGTGTACGTTATTATGTTGGAACCAATGTGGTGGGTCAATCAAAAGATAAAGGCCTCTGGCGCGAACCGCTCCGGGCATTAATTAACGAGCGATATAAGCGGATTGACGCTCTAGTCTGCATCGCATGCATTGAACGGTATGCACTGTTGCATGAATGGTCGTCTACTAGCTAGTGTTTACAGATTATAGTCTCTAGTGTTGTACATTTGTTCATTATGAGGTCATTTATATTTATTTATTTATGAGAACTTTATTATACATTAGCTTTTCCGCGCGGCTCTGTCCGCGTTATCAGTTTTTTCCGGGATAAAAAGTAGCCTATGTTCATCAGGGATAATGTAGGATTCTAATGGTGAAAGAATTTTTCAAATCGGTCCAGTCGTTTTTAAGTTTATTCGTTACATACAAAACTACAAATCTTTACTCTTTATAATATTAGTGTAGATGTAGATAAACTTAAAGAAAATAAAAATCCAAAAAAAGTACAAATGGTGGTCTTAGGTACCGGCGACTTCTTACAGACAACCTTTGGAACGAACTAGAGCAGGCGATCTACAAGATTTTTAGAACAGACATACATATTATCCAGCAATACTGTGTAAGATCTATTCACATTTATTTATGATGATGTAAGCGTATTGGCATTTTATCTAGACATGTCTGAAAGAATGTCAAATATATAAAGTTGTTTTATTGCAAAGCAATTATTGGTTACTTTTACCGTGTTGATGTTATGATGTTGTTTACTGATCATTGACGAAATTGCTGCAATAATACTAAAATGTATATCGTTATAAGTATTTTTTTGCTTTCTCTTATAAAATCAATTATTTACATGACCTAGAAATACTCTCACTCCTTTAAAATGTTACTTTTTACAATAGTAGTAATAAATGTATTTAATACGAATTCATAGACGTTAAAAATATGGTATAATTTGCCATTCAGTATTTCAAACCGGCTTATCTGCCATAGTTCATTCGATCGGACTCGTTAGGACAGTTCCTTGTTTGCATACACTTCAATTTGGCTTCGATATTGCGAGAGATTTGGCAACGGTCGACGCCTCTCGGACGTGATGAAACTGTTACCAACTCTATCAGGTCACGTTATTGTCTAAGTAGAGGACCGGCTTCGATGACGTCAGAAATGTAGACATGTATATTAACTTTAATGTTTTTCACTTTAGTGATTGTGTTTACTATTATGGTTAAGGGTTTGCACAATATTTTATTTTTCATGAGAGTATAACAAATATTTGCGAGAGACGAAGCAACGAACCTCGGTTATTAATGTATTTCGTAAATTGTTTATAAGATCAGTATTTTCTGATGTTTTCAGAACTTAATCTAATGGTTGTCATATGAAATTTCTACATACATACGTTTCTTTGAAACAACTTCTATGCAAGCATCTGAATTATTCTCTTTGTAAAATTATATTAAGACGGAGTTTGGGAATGTGAATTAATGCTACAGAGTTACACATCCTGTTAAACAATTTCAAAGTTAGACTTCTTGAATAAATGGTAACAGAACACGAGCTCTTACTACTCTACCTGTATATTTTAACTATGCATATGAGTAGGCAGGATAGAGAGAACAGTAAATTAATTTCTCCGGAGAATTAAACTACCCTTCCGATTCATTTACGTGAACATTAATTACTGTATCGAAAGCTACATTATTGCAATTATCTCTGCTTTCCAGTCTGCTGCGTGGCTAATATCTAGTGTGGGTAGACGGAAAACGATCATTTCTATTGGTACTAGTATTATACGAAGATCTGGGTGTCTCGAACTTTGACGAGTTGAAATTGTTTGTGCATAATTGAATAGCTTTAACTACGATTTTACCCTGATTCATGTTGATTTACATCACAATGATCGTCCTGATTACTGTGTTAATTTCAATGATGATTAGAGACAAATTAAAAGCACATAGACTGTTTCAGACTCGCAATTGCTTCTATGAACAATCATCGGTTCGATATAGTCACAAGAAAGGCAAAAATACTAAAGTGCTAATACATGATATTTCCTAATATAATTATTATCGTAATAACCGCTTTTAAATGCTCTGCCGTAAGCGTATAAATAAAAATGTATAAATCTTTAGTATTTACCTAGTGTTTACCTTTCCAGTGACGATATAGTTTTTCTGTGATTTTAGGAATCCACGTATATAAATGTTTGAAGGAAAGTGACGCTCGATCATAAAACATAGTTACACTAATTAAACAACCAATCTTTAAATTGAATTACAATAGTAACGGCAGGTTATTTAATTTTACTATGTATAAAGGTGCACTCGTAATTAATATAAACAATTACAGTGTCTATTTGTGCGTTTACATAAATCCAACTACTATAATTAATATGGTTGAATTTCTCTTTACAGCAACTTTAACAAATTGAAATGAATACTTAATTTGTACGATACAGAACTGTGTGTCATGAGTTTACCGCTCTTGAGCTTTTTATTTATTCAGTAGTTCGTGTTCCGCTTACACTGTTTTCAATATAACGTAGAATTTATTGGTAAAATGGAGCAATACCGTAATACTAGAGTGTTACCATAAGTGTTACATATTTAATCACGGTACACTTTCTACTATTTGGTGTAGTCCCTGTCGGTGTCTATCGTTGCCTTCGTACTTTACGATCTTTAAAAGACTTTTTGCTCTCTTATGTTCTTTGATAACATCCAACCTGCCAGTTCTTTCATGAGATCTGAGGGAATCTGATGATTAATAATAATATATTTGTTAATACCATTTCCACATATAAATTATATCGTTGATGAAAAAAATCTAAAGTTAAAAAGGAAAGTGCCTTATAATTTGGATCATTGAATATTGATACCAAGATTCAAAATTTAATAAAAGTATAAATTTGTATTCAATTTGAACAAATTTCAACTCCCACTCAATAATTAAGTAATTGATTTTTAATGCCGAACGCGGGATCCGCTTTTGTTTTGTCTCTAAAAGAACTTTCGATTCATTCAATCCCCCGTTTTTACCGGATCGCCTAAAGGGCTAATTTTGTGGAGCGATCAAATTACTGGCAGCAAGCCTTTCATGTCGGATTTTTCGAATGTTATTAAAAGAAATATTCTATAGGAGATATTTTTTGCGACGAATTGAATTTCGATTTGCTACTGTTCGAAGATTAATCACGAAATTGCGTTTGAATTACATTTTATATTCATTTAGTTCAAATTGGTACTACCAATATGTGAGGGGGTATTTTTTTTATTGATAATTAATTTGTGAACAGATAGTTGTGAATTTGAAAACTATGAAATGTTTATCGGGACCCTACACCGTAGAACGGTCTTACTTGTTTGTTATTAGTCTTAATTTCTAAATATTTACATAATAAGTTAAACCTAAACTTCTCTATAGATATTTGCAAAGTTTTTTTCTTAAAATATAACATTTTACCTATTTGTAAGAATTAATCGATGACATAGATTAATTTATCTACATGATTTCGTTCGACTGAATTCAAACTTAATAGCCGTATTCAGTATTGAGCATAATGTTTAAGTAATTTTCGAAACTATGTATTTATATTTTGTAGCTCACATAAAAAGTGAAACAGTCCATCAACTCACATAACAAGTTTGCTCGAGGGACTATATAATAAAGCCATTATAATAACAGTACAACGTTGCATCATGATTTACTGGCATTCAGCATAATTCCCTTGACCGCTGGGAATAGAATAACTCGAGCTAAACTCTATTCATATGTGAGGGAAGATAAGCTTTCATACATCATGGTATATTAAATTGGAGTTTTGGAGTAGAAGCGATGACTGGGTTCAGCTAAATAGATAAGTTAGTTGCAATGTGTTGATTTTGTAACTAATCTAAATAATATTTTACTATTAAATGTTTAACCATAACGATTTATTGTGGGACGTTGGAACTGTAGTATTATACCTCGAATGGATTGTTAATTGTTATCAATAAAACATTCGAAGTAGAATATACAAGTAAGGTATACGTCACGTAATTTGACACACTTAGATTACTGTTTAAGGCTACGCTTATAAAGGTTGTTCCTGTAACAATAGACAGTGACTTAGTTGGTGCCGCTGTTCATGAATGGTGGTGAGGCTCATCATTAGGCGGGCTGCGTGCTCGTCTGCCCGTCTAGGCAATAAAAAAATATTCCCACACATTTGACTTCATCAAGACCTAATTTATTTACATCGATATTAAATTTGTAAGATGTGCTTTCGAGAATGAGTTCACCAGCAAACAATTATTAGACACACGATCATAGCTCAGCTCAGTCCAATGTAGTTCACCTCAAAGTGGCTCTTTGATAGGCTACTCTAGTACATTTCAGCGGTACGTGAAATTCTGTGCCAGTGCACTACGGAGGTCGATGTTGGGACACGACTGGTTCGCTCCAATTCCAAAATTAAACTCTGAAAAGTTTGTCAGGAATCTCGTAAACGCCATGACAGTCGACCCAATTCCTACTCAACATATTTGTTCAATAAAATCGTTCGTTAATGTCCGGTCAAAGATTATTCGCGTAACCCATTACTATTATTTTAAATAGATATGTTAATATTATCTCTAAATGTATTATACAGTAAAAGCAGATTAAAGAATATTAAATTATAGGTAACCAAATATGTAGGTGCCAAAGTTACTTTCTGCAGAGACGATATGTGTAATTTTCAAAAAATATGGCACATAAAGACAATCACCCCAAAAACAAAGGCTGTAAATATCTACAAAATTGAGGTTATTCATATAAAAATTAACGTCTTTGCTGACGGGTAGAGTTTTTTTGTAAAACTACATTACTGTTCCATGTTCGTTTCAAATATCATCGTTTTACGTTTTAAAAATACGTATCTAAAGCTGTAATAAGACACATGTGTTAGTTCTATGACCTCCGCCAAAACACGATTTCTTGCAATCGCACATATTAATTTTATCACGTTCGCATAAATTAGGTGTAAATTGAGCCACACTGCGCAAACTCTTTAGAGTGTTGTTTATAATATGACATAGTCCGGTTATCAATATATTTATGTTGCGAGGGTTGCTGCCCCACGTCCGGCATCACATGACCACAACGCAGTATGCACTGATTGACAGCTATATTCCCTGGACAACCCTAATTGTCTGGCCTCCCCTCGTATTACCGGGAATTTAATAACCATAGTTCGGAAACGCACACAGTTTAACAACACTGTTTGGATTATGCACCATGAGCGGTTGATTGGAATTTTGATACTGATTGAATTTTAACATAACTATGATTATCATAGTTTGAGTAGTATTGCTGTGAAATATAATGTTTAGCATAATTTTCATTTCATTTTATCGCATAAAATAATATGTTAATTCTTAACAGCATCGGCCGTTTTTGACAGCCTCAATGGTGCAGTGGGCGAATAGCCGAACCGAACCGAGAGGCTGTGGGTTCGATTCCCACACCGAGACAAATGTTTGTGTGTTCCACAAATATTTGTTTCAGGTCAGAGTGCTTTCTCCCCAGTCTGTAACAAGTGTTAAAAAAAGCATGTTCCACATAAAAGGGGAGGTGAAAGTTAGTTTAGAATTTCATACTGTAATGCACATAAAATACACTTAAATAATACCCATAAAATATGCAATTAAAGATAAATACTAAATGGCCATGTTATTCTATTGATCTCTTTCAGACTACATTTGGATGAGTGGATTTTGATAGTCACAAAAACCGGTGCTTAGTGTATCCCTATACAATGACGTTTCATTATTTTGAATTATTGATCAAGAAAGGTTATTGAAACAAGATAATTATGATAGTCATATTAATATTCAATTAAAATACTCATCCTGATGATAAAGCTTTTAACAAAATCTCAACAAACAGGTTCGATTTTAAAATTTGCAGTAACTTATGCAGGTGGTGAACAGCTGTTAAATCTCGTTAGTACATTATGTAAACAGCTGCTTAGGTATTACAATTATTATTTACTCGCATAATGATTATATCTCTGACCCGGTAATTTGCGAGATGATCGTTGTATGTAAAGCGAGTGTATTTATATCCAATCGGGTAATTACTCGGTATAAGATGGCAATGAAAAAAAACGAGAGTCGAACCTTAACGATGGTGTTACATTATGTAAACAGCTGCTTAGGTATTACAATTATTATTTACTCACATAATGATTATATCTCTGACCCGGTAATTTGCGAGATGATCGTTGTATGTAAAGCGAGTGTATTTATATCCGATCGGGTAATTACTCGTTATAAGATGCCAATGGAAAAAAACGAGAGTCGAACCTTAATGATGGTGTTTTTAAAACAAAAGTGATTATTAACGGTTTTTTATAAACTATTTATTTAAGTTTTTATTGTACACACTCCGTGGTGCTGTGGGCGAATAGCCGGCTGTAAAGCGAAAGGCTGCGGGTTCGATTCCCACACCGAGTCAAATGTTTGTGTGATCCAAAAACTATTTGTTTTGGGACTGGGTGCGTGTCAGGCTGTCCGTCTTAAAAACTACAAATCAAATCTTTCTGTAACTTGTGTAAATAGCATGCTGCGCCGACCCCACTGCAAGTGGGATAAGGGCTGGTAGAAAATGGATCGTACACGAGACCATAACATGTTCGAAAACTTAACAACCACTACACAAAATAAGCCCGTTACAATTGTTTTAAACGTTTTGGAGTTTGTACTAACAGAAAACTGCAATATTCAGAGGTATTTTGTAGTAGCTGGAAATGTCCTAAATTCCCATAAGGCTTCGTAACGAATACTTACTTCGTACAAGACATAAATAAATACGTACTCTGCGTTGGTCAATAGAACGACTCCTATTCAATCGTTAATTAATTATTTTTAATGCTCTTTTTATCTTATCTTTCTAGAATAATATGAAGAATCAATCGTCAAATACATTCATTCGAATACAAACAAAACCTTGATGAATATAGCCAATACATGTACCACGCGGGTCCAATTACAGTGGTTGGTTGCGTAAAGTTGATTCGATTGGATGTATTATATCCGACTAGTATTCCCAAACGCGTTCCACAGAGAAATTCAATATTCTGTTACCAATAACGAAATTGCAGCTTGAATTGTGCAGTGATTTTGTTTATTATTAAATCACGATATGTTTTTGTTTGCGTCATGGATTTTTCCTTTATAAACTGCAAATTGACATGACTGCGTTGTTTGGGGAATGGGAGAGGTTTTTTGATCAATTATTTTTTACATTATAGATGCAATCCGTTAATATTGTAGCAAATATATGTACTATTTCCGTTCTATAATGTAATAGAAAGCCATATAAGGCAAGCATTCCCACCTGAGGCAACTCATGTGTGAAAATCAAACACACACTTGTGGTGGCCCGGCCTCCATTTTGAACTCAGACTCTGGCGGTTCTCTGCCTAAGAACGCACGCTGCCTAATGAAGCGGTCACTAAATGTCCAGTAGAAAGTCTTCTAAAAACAGGGGATTTTACAATGAAACCAGCACCTATGACAGTTTACAGTATCCATTTCTAAATTAATATTATAAAGAGGAAAGAATTGTATTTTTGTAAGTAACGAATAAACTTAAAATTACTGGACCGATTTCAAAAATTCTTTCACCGTTATAATCCTACATTATCCCTCACAAACATAGGCTAATTTTTATCCCGGAAAAAGCAGATCACGCGGGCGGAGCCGCGAGGAAGAGCTAGTCATTTATACGTCTTTCGCAGCTAATATGTCATGTACATTGTTAAAATTTTGTGTTCCATTTTATTCGGTTGTCAGACATAAGACCGTCTCGTCATACCGGCTCTAATAGCTTCCTTTGTACCAATTTGGTAGGTTAGTGTTTCCCGTCGAGTCGCCGCTTCCTTTGCGCTGACCATCACAGCTATATATATATATATATATAGCTCTTTTATAATGTATTGCGCTCTCTGCCTAGCTATTGATTATGCGTATTCGAATGTTCTCAAATTTCGACCGAATTATAAATATTAAAGGCGACTTGCACAACGTTCCTTAAATCGTATTTAATCACTAAACGTGTTAATAAACGTAACACCGTGTGTGATTTTGACATTATTAAACACTAGCTTTCCTCGCGGCTCCGGCTGCGTGATCGGCTTTTTCCGAGATAAAAAGTAGCCTATGTTCATCAGGGATAATGTAGGATTCTAATGGTGAAAGAATTTTTCAAATCAATCTAGTATTTTTATTCACGTTAATAATTTATATTACTATAATTTTATAAACGGCCAAATATACCAAAATTTTGCACAAATATGGCCATGTCAATATTCCATGCAAATGTGTTTCACATTGTTTATTTCGAAAAGAAATAATGTTACTCATCAAACTGCTGTGCCATCAATAATTTTGTATCGATTGTCTCGATCTTTTATCGGCATACGTGACCGTTGATATAATATAAAATACATGTATACGAGTTATTGGCATCATGTCATTGACCTGTCGATCTGACCTTATACGATTTGTCATACATATTCATGTAAATTGCATTGCTATTGTAACTTTCGATGTGATATTAAATAACAAAATATATATTTTTTTATTTTATTTCAGGTAATTCTTATCTTGGAGCATATTTTGGTAAGACGCACGAGTTTATAATTTAAACATAGAATAATTATTAACAATCTTCTTTTTCTGCTTGTGTACCCACTTTTTGCCAGGGTCCGTCTTCTTACTTATCCCCGTCATAATATTATTGTCTTTCAATTCTCATATTTTCCTCTAAGTCAAGCCTGCGTTTCTAAGGCTGTCCATGGGAATATACTCCTGGCCTTTTAGCAATAGGCCTACAAGATAACTCGTGCACGAAAGAAATAATTTTGTCGATATTGACTAGTTATGTGTTTATTCCGTAACGACGTAGACACAGTAATAATAGATAAAGAAATAAAACGAAGAAACTAAAAGACAACTAATTCTCGTGAGCTAAATTCACGTATGAAAATTTCTACCGGGCATGTTAGCTTCGATAGACACACAGACATAATCAGATGAAACTTTTTTTTCACGATGCAAGAGTCTATAAAATTAACTCCATTCGCTTAAGTTAAGCCCGCAATTACGATCTGGGTATTAAGTACTTTTCTTTCTGCCTGGCGATATCCCGGCCTAGTGCCAGCCCGCTGTTCCGTCCGTCCGTGGATTTGGTAGTATGTTGGGTGAACCACCGTCTGACCCCCACGACCCGCAACGGGAACCAAATTTCGCGATTACCACGTGCAGGTGAGATTGGCTTTTATCCTAAAGTATGGCTTATACATTCCAACATTTTAATGAATATAACTTTGCCTATCACATAAAATCATTTAAATAAAACATAACAAGTTCTAAGGTTATAAATTGCACATCAAACCAAGTATAAGAGCCACAATATGATGCCAGTAATTTCTTACGCATCATCCTGCTAATGATCTATGCGTCTCCATTAATAACGAATCAGGGTTTCATCATCCGCGAACCAGCTGTCGATGCAGTGGGCGGGCCCCGTTGTACGCGGTGGAACACTTACGTGCCATAATTACGGGTTATTAATGCCCTTAAGCGATGTTGTGATACTTTACAAGGTAGGTCCCTCGTATGCGAGAGGCCGTCTGGGTTGGTACCACCGTTTTGTCTATTTCTGCCGTAAAGAAACTGTGTAAGCACTGTTGTGATTCGGTTTGAAGGACATGGTAGGCAGTGAAATTACTGGGCATTATGAGAGTTAACATGTTTCGGGGTGACGAGCGCAGTTCTGTACCATGCTTTGAATTAAAGTTCTGTGTAGTGTTGCTTCTGTTTCTGGGCAGGCGTGTGCTTACTATCAGGCGAGCGCCTTGCTCGTCTCGTCATTCAATCAAATAAAAAAAAAAGTTGGTAGTCAGTTTTACAATATTACCATAATAATATAAAAAAATGCTAACAGCTGTAAACGGTTTGTACAGGAATCTATTGTAGTTCGCACATACACACTTACATGTCGTGATGTGCATATAAACTGCCTCGACACTCGAAGGAATGGTCTGCGATCTAACAGTTAACGGTGAATAAATACATATTATATCATCACGCTAAAGTACCTTAAGCGGACATGAAACCTTGCTGTATCGTCTGAAGCATATCTTAATGATTATTGTCGCCTTTCAAGAAAATATGTATATACGCAAATACGCAGATTCTATTTGCAATTGTAAAATATATTATATATTCGGTAAGCTCACGGAGGACACGCATGTTCATGAACATTAAAATAAAAGATTACAACATAAAAAACGTAATTATAAAGTTTCCACTACTTAGGGCGCATTTATATGACAAGGAATCCCACCGCGTTGCGGCCGCGCGGGCGCCTCGCTCGAATAACTCGAAAAACTAATGTAAACTCTATTGACTAAGCCATAATGTTTAATTCTTCGCAACGCTCCAACCACGCGGCGACAGCGCGATCGCGCGATGCGAGCGCGCAGTCTCCGCGCGGCCGACCGCGCGGTTAGTTACTCACAAAGAATTTCAACGTTAAGTCCTAGTTAATAAGACATACATTTGCTATGACTGACGCGTCGTCTAACCGCAGCCTTACCCTTCAAATTCTGTCCGTCGGTATCACAAATCGCGATCTTTGGCTGATTTTCTTTTTGAATTATTACGTATATTTCGGCATTTGTTTTTTTTGTGATATAGTATCTCTCGTCTATCAGTTGAGACGGACATTGCATGTTACCGATTAATTGATAGGAAATTAATCACATCGTCCCTAGGATAATCGTAAACGGTAAAATATAAAATTATAGAGTCACACATTAACGGTTCTATTGGTATTGCATTATAAATTATTGCACAGATTTCTGTCTGGCTCATTTCATCCCGAATATAACAAAACGTCTCGCAAATTCTAAATCATAAATCCATTTTGATTTGGTAATGCCATTATGGATATTAAAATATGCTCTCCCCGTTTCGGGAGGCGCGCGGATTGGCGCCACTGTTGATTTAGAATGGTGACTTCCGTTTGGATCGGGGTATGAATTAAGGATATTATCTAGTTGGGAAGGAGGATCATTTTCTCTAAATGTTATGATTATAAATTCGGTGATTAACTGGACGAGATTTTGCGAAGTCTCTGGGTTTTAGTCGGTGTTGGATTTCTGTTTTGTTTTGTTAACGTTTATATAAATTACGATTAAAATTATGCGCTTCGGTAATATTATTTTTTATGACTTGTTAAGTCTTCTAAATTAGTAATATGGGTCAAACTGTAATTGTAATCAATGGCCGGCCTTATGCCACTCATCAGGCACTCGAAACAAAATTATGCACATAATTAGAACTGCTCTATATAGGGTCATCTTCCCTGCATTTTTTTCATGATAAAGAAGATAGATCTTAGCATTGGTCCTGGATAATGCCTGGTGAAAAGATAGAATGGTACAGGTAGAGCTATGTATAGATCTTGCATTATTTAGCTAATTAAGAATAGGGGGTCTCCTAACACGTATATTTTATACTTAAAAGGCGACTTCAAATTCCGGTTAATGATTTATGGAAATTAAAATGTTTCATTTAAAAAACAAGTAGAGCTCGCAAATCCTGTTGGGCGTGTTAAAAATTCAACAGTATGTATTGTTTTAGTCATTCACTCACAATGCTGTATGTCCGATGAATAAATCATTGTACACAACACACTGGCGAATAGATTGCGCATAATGAACGACAAGCGAATGTGTTTTCAATTTGAAATAAATTGTAACTTGGTTTTATCGTTTTGTTGAACATTCAGGGCTGTACATACATAAAGGTTGTTCAAGCACTGATTAGTTGAACACTCTTTTATCTTTGTCTATCAACGCGATTTATAAAGTTGCTAGAAAGAGAACTGTTATCTTTCTGAAAGAAATCGGCGTTTGCCCATTATATCACACTGGTATGATCCTTCTTCTTATGTTACTTTCTTTGGTGTGCAATAAAAAATATTTTATCCATATACCTATCTATAAGGCCCTATATGTACTTAACATAGAATGCTGACAGACGTTTATCAGTTTAGCATGATACGGCGGTGATGTTTTTGATAATAGGTAAAGGGTGAATGAAATTGATGTGCTTTCATGGCCGAGTGCTATACAGCTATAGATAATATTAAATTATAAATGGGAATTCCCATTCAGCTCGCTTAGCAAGGGGTTTGAAAATAAAATAAAGATTAAAATATGGCTTTATTATGACATTATACAATACAAAACTCTTTATTGAAAACCATTTACAATGCAAATAACTAAAACTAAAAAGCTGGTGCTAGACCTATGGAAGACAATGGGAAGTCTTATTGCTAGAGGCAATCTCTTCCAGACAACCGTAGTATGGAAACAATTAACAAGAAGAGAAGTAGACAGCGGTGTATAATAAAATATGGAAAAAAAACAACACGAATAAACATATAGTGGAGCGCCTGGGGGTTTTCACCTCGGATTAGAGTTATAGTGAATGAATTAATATGATCGATGTGGGATATTGTTTTTTAAACTATAAATTGCAATGTTTACCCAAAATTTTTTTGTGCAAACCATTGTTTCATTGTTTAAAAAAAATATTATGAAAAATTAATGTTTGACCATATTTTTTCACTTTAAACAGTATTTTTTTTATTTATATATTAAATCTTACCTGAGTAGACATATAGGAACATTTTTCAAAGATACCTGTGTATAAAAATAGCAGTAGGGATCTCGAACAGGTAGAAAAACGTGGAGGGGAGAGCGGAGCGACAGCTGCTATGTACAATGGAATTTATCGGCCAGTTTAATTATAAATGAAACGTACTCTATTGTATACATTTAAAAAATAAGGTAATTAATTACGACTAATGAAAAGAAAAAAAAATAGTACAAAATCAGTTTATTTAAATATATTACACTAGCTTTTGCTCGCGGCTCCGCCCGCGTGAACAGCATTTTCCGGCATAAAAGTAGCCTGTAACCGTCTCCAGGATCCCATCGGTCTATGTAGATAAATTCATCAAAATCGGTTCAGTGATTTAGGCGTGAAAGCGTAACAAACAAGCTCACGTTCGCATTTACTTTCACCCCCTTTTTCATCCCTTAATAAATAAAATTTCCAAAATTCCTGAAACACCTATTTATTTATTTTACGTCAATAATCGAAATACAACATTTTGTTTATGTAACTTTCAAAATGATGGACTTTCATACATATTATAATCCCCTATTTTGACCCCTTAGGGGTGGAATTTTCTAAAATCCTTTCTTAGTGGATGCCTACATAGCAAAATGAATATACAGTCCGTATTTCATGCTTGTAGCCTTGATAGTTTGCGCTCGGCGATGATGAATCAGTCAGTCAGTCAGGACATGTTATTTTATAATTATAGATTGTTGTCTACATCAAATATTTTCTTCTACTTCATCTATCTGTATAATAGGTGAAGTATTGGAACAACTATTTCTGCTGCACTGTAAACATGCTACACTGCAGTATAAACCACTTTTTCGGCATCCACAAGCAGCTCCACATCCCTTTTTGCAATTACAAAATAACATTTGCAATAAATTATCCGGAGCAGGTAATTGATTCATTTTTATTGGGATGTACATGTTATTGGAATACTTTCATCCCCAATTTTCAATAACTACGTCATTTCCTAACCATATCTGAATTTGTAGGTACACTCTTTTAAGGTGCTCAAACGCTGCATCAGTTGTTGGAGGCAGTGATGACAAAAGAACACTCGTATTTTTGGCTGTTGCTTTTATGAAAGAATTGAACCTCAATGTATTTAAATCATAAGTTTTAGACGGAGCTCCATATAAACTCAAAATACATGCTACACCTGCTTGCAATATATTATTGGGGTCTTCATTGATAATTTTAAATACTTTTACTGAGTCGTGTAAATCAATCCGTAAAAAGACAAGATAAGATAAGATAAGAATACTCAGGTAAGATTTAACATACATATAAATAAAAAAAAACTGTTTAAAGTGAAAATATATGGTCGAACATTAATTTTTCATAATAATTTTTTTAAACAATGAAACAATGGTTTGCACAATTTTTTTTTGGGTAAACATTGCAATTTATAGTTTAAAAAACAATATCCCACATCGATCATATTAATTCATTCACTGTAACTCTAATCCGAGGTTTTACGGTTTTGAATGCTCCAGGCACTCCACTAATAATTATAATTAAAATCCTAATACTTATATAAAATTATAAACTCTAAACTACGACGTTATACATAGACAATTTAACGTAGTTTTCTAAAACCAGTCAATTACCTTATTGCTTCATCGCCTGTAATAATGTTTTCTAATCAATGAATCACGAATCATGCGTAACGTTGTTTCAGAGAGGTCAAGGAGATAAGTACGACGATTCTTGGTTCCAGATTGGAACAAATATTTGTGCAAACAATAAGTATTAGCCTTGTAATAAATATTGCTGTAGTGTTTTATGTTTGTTTAAATAATCTAGTTTTAGGCCAATTACATGATTAATGTGATTATGGTGTGAAGTGTTTCAAGGCTCCAATATTTAGTTACCAGGATACTAGTATGATAAAAGTAGAATTTAAGTTACCATTAGGAATATTTAAACAAATGTAGAATGCAGATAGTTTACGCTCGATCAAGGCAATATTTTATTAAACTTCTTCGCAATTGTTAGCTACACAAGTTCGCTTATTTTACTTCTTGCACACGGCTCCTACCGCGTGAATGTTTCCGGGATGGATAAAAATTAAGATGGATTAACATTGATTAACAAATATCCAAATTCATAAACTCGGAAACATCCAAACAATTTACTTATATTAGTAGAACAGTAGAATTTAGTGAATCTTACATAAACGTAACGTTGAACGTTTACATTCCCAAACCCTATAACCCAGTCCAAATGAATTGAACATCAGGTGTTTCCCAATTACAATATAGCTGCGTAAATATTTAAATCGGCAGCGTAACACCATATAGGGCGAGCGCCTACTGCCTACCGTCTGATGCACGCTCAGTCCATTTCCATAAAAGCCTCTTCAATCTCGCAAAACGCTTCGGGAATTTCAATCCACGCTTAGTGTTTTTGCTCCTACATTTAATTTTTTATTTCAGTTTAAGAGTGTGGAAATTATTAATATTTTTATTTTCGTTTTATTGCATGTTCTGCGTTAGAAATGTGATGTGTTAGAAGTGTACTGAGAGCGATTAAGTGTAATTAGTATACATGGTAAGTCGTAAAAGAAAATTCCATTAAAATTAACGTAAGGTTACGCCTGTATGGTCGAAGAGGTAGGCATAGGGTCTACTAGTGTTGCACCCATGTTTTGGCCATGTTTTTTCCGTCCCATTATGTTATAAGGGGCGAGCGTAAGCGTAAGGTTACTAGGCACAAATTCCAATGCCGGGAAACTCACGGGTGATTTTTCCAATCAATATCTGAACCGCAAATTCTGGTTGCCGATCATATCAGAATAAAATATCAGCAGGTGATAAAATCCACCTGCTGAATTTTTTGTTGAAAAATAAAAATAAAATGTCAGTTACATAATATTATATTAAGTATCGTAACGTAAAAAGCAATAATTAAAGAAAAGAATGTGACACCGGATTCTACTGATGAAAAAAAATACCATTAAGTCGATAAAAGGATGTGTATATTAACCAAATTGCCATTTTTATAACATCTTTAATACCATGATCCGAAAATGTCTTTAATATCTTCGCTAAATACGAGTATCGAAGAACCGGTCCCAAATATAGGCAATCCTGTGGACACGATTACATAAACAGTCTGTAAAAGTGTCACTAGAGTTAAGCGTAGCTCTCACTGGCGTCTTTACGATCACTAAAACGAATTTATTGAGAGCGTAAATATTATTCAGATTGTGAACATCCTACCGGCCACTTGACGTTTTGATAGCGAAATATAATAAAAATAACCATTAATGTCTATTTCGTTCGAGAAATACAGGCTTGGTGCGAAGGAAGTTATTTTTTATAGTGAGCGACAAAATATTTATCGATCCTTATTGATATTTTATACAAAAAATAGATGAATGATATCATTAACCGTGTTAGTATCCTGGCTAGCTTAGCTTTTTAATTTACTTAAACTGATTGCTATTGGAAAGTAATTTACAAAACAATTCGCAAAATATAATTATCGTAAAGTCTATGACCATGATATGCAAAGTATTTGTGATTAGCCAAATTCTCATGCTAATTAGAAGACCATTCAGAATGCCTGGTTGCCTTTTAGGAACCCCTCTAGATAAATAAGGAGCGGTTACTAGCGTTTCTCGACGTCATCCTAGGTCATTAAGTACAAATGCTTACTAACTCTAAAGAATGACATAGGAGAGAGAATATCCATAATTTAGTATATTCAGTAACTTTAGGCCGATACAATGGCGGTGGTAGGTTGCATGATAATACTTTTATACTGGATAGCAACCACCGTATACGTGATCGAAAACTCGCTATATAGTTGCTCGTTTCGACTAGTTACGTTCGGAAGTATATAGACTATAGTATAAATCCTGGCGTGCGTCGAGTATGTCGTTGGTTTTATTTGGACTGCACTGTATTTAATGCGATTTATTATATTGTGCCAGGATGAAAAAAATATCCTTGAACAGGTAAAAACGGTCGAAGATATGAAAAATACGATTCAAGTAGGGATCGAGGCGCTAGTGAGAACTGAGATATCTATAAAACAATCAGAGGTACTTTTCTAGTTATTTCAACAGCTGTTTTCCATCCGACATTATATCGGTTTAGTGTCAAGAGTTTAAACTCGTTTCTATGGCTTCTGGCTTTACTACACGGCCGTTGTCGCCTGACAACAACCACAATGGATAGCTTCTTATAAAAACTTTTAAATTATGATTATTTTTTGCTTAACTTTAATGTTGAACAGTTTTTCGTATATGAATACTTTTTGTGATATCTTCATTGGTCATACTTTAGAGATTAAAAAGCAAGGCATTATGTTTTTAAAAAAAGAACTGTACAGTAACAATTTAAAAAAATATTCACAGCATATGGATTTATAATTGACGATAAATCTATACTAATAATAAAGCTGTAGAGTTTGATTGTTTGTTTGTTTGTTTGTTTGTTTGAACGCGCTAATCTCAGGAATTACTGGTTCGAATTGAAAAAATCTTTTTGTGTTGGATAGTCCATTTATCGAGGAAGGCTTTAGGATATATAACATTACGCTGCGACCATTAGAAGCGAAGCATCAGTGAAAAATGTTGCAAAAACGGGGAAAATTATTCATATTTGAAGGCTTCCGTTGCTAAGCTACCAAAATAATATTATTTGAAGGCTTCCGTTGTCAAATCAAAATCAAATCTATACTAATATTATAAAGCTATAGAGTTTGATTGTTTGTTTGTTTATTTGATCACGTGGGCGGAGCCGCGAGCAAAAGCTAGTAATAATATAAATTGCATCTTCAACAACTTCAACCTATTGATTGCATGCACTTAAAGTTATGAAATATGCATTTTAAAGACATTGCAATGAATGAAACTTGAACTGTGTCATTATTATTATTAAAATGTCTATTGTGTTTGCTCGTGCATTCATAATAATAACTAAAACGTGACAAACAATGAACGAAAGTAAAGGAACTGCCACCGACAGACCGTATATGATTGCGGATGTATGTAAATATATAACAGTGTTGCTACTTATGTGTCAGTGATATTTTAATGTGTTTAAATCATCAGATTCTCCTCTTGTAAGTTTAGCGCAGTTATATAGAAGATAACACAAATAGTACAGAGACACAGTAAAATTGATAAACAAACACTTAGTGAGTCATTCCTTTGCACCGTGTTTTTGGAGAATGCCAGAACATATTTATCATATTCATTTCGCAGTTGCTGAGTAATCAAAAATACAAGTCCAAACAACGAAATATTTGAGCTAACACTTAATTGGTCTTTTCATTATTAACACGTAAATTCTTTTTTTTCAATACATTTTTCGTTTTTCATTTTATTTTTGTTCCCATATCGTCCCACGCTACCTGCTTCCGTTTTCGTATGAGAAACACAAACAAAGTGATACTTGAACAAACCTAATCAAGTGTCGATATTGAGATCGTACGCCAGTGTGCACGCGCCGTAACAGTTCACCGACCTCGCCCATGCGGGTATACAATTCGGTTGAGAATCGCCGAGGACATTAATCGGAGTTCCTTCAAGACGAATGTTCAATTTTATGTTAAACAGTTTTTTTAACAATTCGCTGTATCAATGTTGTTTACACTGTTTTAATTGGACAGAAAGGAATTGAAGTATTGGTATGGTTTATAGTATTTTACAAATTAAGGCATTGCCAGTGTAGTATAGAGTAGATAATGGTAAGTATTTTAAATTTTACTTCGTTGTATCGGCAATTAAACGCTTCTAATTATTCAACATGTAAAAATTGTTATTCTAAGGATTTATTTCAGTATACGTTATTTTTTTATCCACCAAACAACTCAATAAACAATTTAGAAATTCTAATTTAATACGTTTTCATAATTTTTTATTTCGCTCTCTTATTTTTTATAAGCAATGTTTACTTTGACACTGTGAAATAAGCGCTAAAAGGAATGTCTCAATTCCACATGAATCTGATCATTCCATTAATAAGAGTGTGTTTACATATAGCAAGGATTATCTCTCCACTTTTCTTGAAACAAGAAAGTTACGTTATTTGAAAAGTACTCGTGTCGCGAGTCGCAGCAGAACTGTCTATGGGATTACCTAGCTTTCACAGTATTCTATTTTAGAATGTTTATCGGAAAACATTTTGTAATGCTAAAGGACTTGAGACTTGAGTCCGATAGTCGTACTGCAAACGTTTTAAATATAAACCGTAAAACTTTACGACTATTTGAAAGACGTTTCCTCGTATAAATAAGTAGAGCGACAAATTATACGTACTTCGATGTTGTTTATCTATACACCTACGTTTTAATAGATACCTAGTTCTATTTTACTTGGAATCATAAATTATTATCCATCATCGTGTATCATCATTATCGAATTGCTTAATTGCTTAAGGCTGTACGCAATCACAACGTGCAAAGTAATTTATGCAAAATATCTTCGGACTAAGCGTTTCTGTGTAATTGATATAATTAACCGATTATTCAGTATGTAGCTGTAATAATATTTAATAAACTTAATTCCTGGACCCTATATCAAAGAATTTAATGTTTCTAAGTTTATGCTCGTACTAAGCTAGTACTGAGATTAAATTATACACTTTAGCAATCTTCGGTTATTTCGAAAATATGGACAGTTGATGATGACTTAATACAAACCTGTTATACCATTCGATTAATTATTTTTCTGTTGAGTGACTAACCAGAACCGGATGGCCGGGCATTCATCGAATATTCGTACTGATCCATAAAAACCGAACTTTTCCGAAACTCATAATTTATGTCATTGTACTGTACAATGACGTGCATAATTATATTATTCAATCAATTGTTAGAAGCATTCGAATTGGACGTGACAATTAATTAGAAGCTGGAATCGATTACGCGATACGGTGCTCGGCAATCGAGACGCTTTAGGAGCAAATCTTTGGCTATTTTACGCATGGGCGCCGCTCTCTGTTACGCCCTATTGCGTAGTTTCGTCATTGTTCCTTTGTGAAATCCGCGGAAAGTTGTAGCAAGTAATTGTTTGCTCGGACCGGCCTTCTTATTTGAATACATTGTGAGGAGAAAAAATACGGTAATATTTTACTTGGTAAAGATTTTGGATGGTTGTGCCATAGTTATGTTTTTACATCTCTGCCTACCCCATCGTGTGAGTGCTATATGTATATACGGACATTTCGGGCTACACAAGAATACATCTTCTGATTCCACACAGCAGTAAAGTACAACCGGGATATTTTTAAATTTTAATTCCACTGTTAATTGCGTTAAATACTTTGCGAGTAACTAACTTGTTGAACCGGAAAGCTAGCGGATTTCGACTGAGTGACGTGATACGAAGTCACTGCACCCCTTGTGTATTTTTAAACTAAACGTACTCGGCAACTCAGAATTAAAAGGAGTTAAGTCAAAAAATGAAGTTTATATAGACATTAATAATTATAATATTAATTTAATATATATAGGTTAATGATTATTTAATGCAGGGTTCCATAAAATAAAACAGATTTGTCGAGTGCTCTACAGCTTTAAAAGTTTGAGAACCGCTAATCTACAGTCTACAAACAAGCATCACTCTTTATTAGATAAAACAACCAATCTATCAACATCACCAAATTTTATTCCACTGTTGGTCAAAAATCGCTCTCTCTCATCTTATAGTCTTTTGTCTCATATTTTCTTTAAACCTGATTCTTTAAAAAAATCTTTTAATAATTATGTTATTGTAAAACACGATTGCACGATAAAAAAACAGTATCATTGTTTTCAACGGCGGTATATTATTCGAAACACGCGCGCGGTGGCAATCATCATGAGTATGCCAATTATTTTTTTTCTCGGTGTTCCACCATCACCTTACCACGTTGTACTTACCAGCATATTTGTACAATTTTAACGTGGCATTTATACAATAAAAATTTGGATGGGTCTATGTTTTAAACAGATCTATGTGATCTTGTAAGCGTGCATGTTATAAACCGTATTTCGTTTTCAAATTTATCGTGACAATTTGTTAGATACGAAAAATCACCCAAATGTTGCCCTTGATTGGAATTTATACCTGGTATGGCAACAGGCACACTCCTCAACACATCATGAGATGGAAATATGTTTAGTGAACAGTGGTTGCACCGTTGTCTACCTTTTAATATTATATGACATCAAGCTTATAACGTCTATGATCACGAATTGAGAGACATTTATTTGAATACGGTTGACTAAAAATATCTTACGTACACTATAGAAGTTAAATATTACCCAACCAAAACGATGACCTTTTAAAACTTCTGACGTTGCATATGCGTAGCCTTCAGGTATAATTACAATATTTTTAATGCGAAAGCATTACAATTGTGGTACATAATACGAGTAATCTTAAAATAAACAAAGTAGTCGTGAATATTATAGGAGTTTAATAAAACTATTTATCATGCCAACACTATTATAGCTATCTTTAAGAGATACAGGTAATTAATCAATATATGTACTATTAATTTGTGTGAATATTCCAATTTCTGCAGTAATAACTTCGTTTTGTTAAATATTCAACGTCAATGACTCAAGGAGTATCTTTAAAGATCAACGGTGATATTACGAAAAGTATTCTAACTTTAAACTAGGCGTCTAACAACTGGTAACTATGGTAACCCTTACAAATTAGCCAATATAAACCTAGTTGATAGTTAGAAAACGTTTTGTAATAAGGCCCTAAATGTTCTTACTCTTAAGCGCTTAATAGACAGTACGACGACTTTCTTGATGAAATTACTTCAACCGCATCAATTCATTGGCTACAAAGTTACCTGTTAAGTGTCAGTCCCCGGGGATCCCTCGGAGAACCTGGCGAACTCAAATTACCTCGCTTAAGTAGCACAAAGTAGATACATCAAAGACAACCTAATTGCTATTTATATGCTACAAATTGCTGGCGCTCACGCTCGATTCTTTATTGTACACCATTTTGTTTACGATCCTTTGGACTTTTATGACTTTATAGTTCACAAATTTGCTTATTTTCCTTTAATGTTATGATGTTTAGAATAGATGAACGTTTCCCATCTGCGTCATGTCCTACATATTCTATTGTTCTTTTTATTTTGCTAAAGACTTTGATGATGATATCAGAAATATGTTTACATACGTTTTTGCTAATGATGGTCGTTATGTTTTCAGGTAATTATAGATTGTCCGTAGCTGTAATTTTTTGGTGAGTCAATAAATTAAACATGAAATATCGCAGAAAGGTTGATTCGTAAATCAAAGTTATTAATGGCTTAAAATTCCATTTGCATCTGCTACATACTTTTTAAAGCAATAGCAATAAAGTTATCAACTGCAGCCATGTTTGCAAGAGCATCGCCGCTTATTTTCTCTGCTGGCTCGTTCGGTCATGCATTTTTGTGCGCATAATAATCTGAACCCTGAAGTGCTTTAACTAGGGTCTAAGTTTAGTCAGCGTCTAATTTACCATACAAAAATAAACTTTATATGCCAAAAATACGGTCCAAATCTAATTAGAGCAATATTTGCTTTAACAGTGTTGCAACTTGCCCTATCAAATGTCACAGACACAACTCACTTCACATAAAATAGTTAAAATAAAGTTCTCTGATGTCGCTGTCCAATGTAGGAAGTGCATCTGTTTTATAGGGTTGTAATATTCGTATTCGTACCACGTTTGCTCCTTATGATTTTATATCAACGTTAAAATTAAGTTGTTATGATGGAGGAAAATGAGTTGTTGCTTAATCTTCTTTGGCTTTTAACAAAACGGCTTATGTTTTTTCTAAGAAGCAACTTAGAGGAAAAACATTTAGGTAATAAGGTACGACCTTCGAAGTATATTTATTTTCAAAGAAATCCAATTCTACTCTCTCTCGTACAGTTTGCCTTATTCAAGTAAAAACTAGACCTATAAATACACTGGTTTTGTATCAAATGTTAGCTTGTTCTACTTGATAGGTACCAGGCTTTATCACTGATTCTATTAGTTCAGGCTTTCTTGAAAATATTTTATTGGTTGTATTTAATTGATATTACTTTGCAATTATTACGAATATAATCTTATATATTCTACCACTCGTAGTGGGGTGGTCAGCGGAACATGTTTTTAACACATATTACAGATAAATCTAGATTGAAGTTTATACAACCGGCCGCCTACCTGACGTCAACCCCTCTGGGGAGTAAATACACCCAGACCCGAAACAAATGAGAATCATACAATCATTTGTCTCGGTGCGGGAATCGAACCCGCGGCCTCCCGCTTCACAGCCGGCTACTCGGCCCAGGGAGGCTGTCTAATTATATTATCACGAATAGGATTTTTATAGGTACCTTTATTTTATTATATTTGGTTAAATGAATATATAACATACGAGTATACCTAACGTGTGTTTGGGAAAATCTAGCAAATAAATAAAAGAAAGCATAATATTATCATTAAGAAATTTTAACTAGTTTTTAAACCTGTATTGAAGAATGACTTCATACGTCTGCTGATTTTAATATACCATAACAAATAAAGAAAAAGCAAATTCCAAAGAAACAGGTGTGGTGTTATCAGTAAGTATTAAAATCCAGTTGTTTTAAACAACATAACAAAATGTTGTACTATTTATACAAAAATAAGAATATAGCATTTGAATTAAATTAAATTACACATCCTCCCAAGGCGTCGATTTTAACAAAGACTTTTCTTTTAATTTACAAAAAGAATAAAAACATTTTTATCGAGATACTACTTAGGAACACAAACAAATATAATAAAAGAAGGGTCAGTAAGGAGCTCTTTACATTATGATGTTAAATCTCATTGTGTCCTTCATCCTGGGGGACGTGTCACTGGCTGACTTTGAAAAGAGGACTTTCCTCTTTTTATATCCGCCCCAAACGGACGGTACGCATATTACAAAACTGTTCGAAACTTCATTCAATATTTACGGAGTTTGTTGCGTAGCAGTCAAATGATACATTTTGGTGGTTTTCTAAGTTATTGCCGTTTTTATTATTGTTTTCAATGAATGTGACGATTAGTTAAGTGGCTTTCATGTTTCTTCTTATATTTAATTAATACTAGAATCTAATATTACAAAGAATTAAAATTACAATGTGCGCACTCAAAAATTACTGACTATTAAACCTGGTATAACTATGTTAGCATAGGGATCCAAAAAGGACATACTCCAAAAGTAGGTTACAAAAATTCGCAAATGAATTTCTTTCAGCTAAAACCTATGCAGGCATGACTACGGTTTTCTTTATGGCAAAGAAAATAGCCTCGAGGTCTCGCTAACCCTTGTATCCATTTGACAAGCCTCACACACCCCTGCACAATCTATTTGTAAGGAGATGAGTGTATAATTCCCCCCAAGTTGCGACGTCGCATTTTTCGTCCCTCTAGGCTAAAACATGTACTGGAATCCCTTTTATAGGTTTGTTTTAGGAATTTTACACTTTCAATGAGGTTAGACTAAAATTCAGTTCTGTAAGAATATTTATTGTATTTATAGTTTTAAGATACTGGAAACAAACCTTAAAGATTGCGTGACTCTGTAGATGTGTTGAGGCATTTATGTAATTAAGGCTTAAGAGGAGGCTCCCTAAATTGTACGTTAGTTTCAATGACCATACTGCGTCAATTATATATCCAAGGAATATAAAACTTTAATATATGATTTTTCAGTCCTATTTCTTTCCGTTAATAAGACAGTTACACAATTGTGTTATTTTCCCTCGATACATTTTTATTCCGAAAACGATGTATTTTTGGTAGAATTTTTGCTGTTTCTAATAAATGGCTTGAGTTATATGTCTAAAATAAATATTCACCGTTAGTAAATATTGTTTATTATCCACTGCTAAGATATAAATTACCTAGATCAATTAAAACTCATAATATAAATTATAATAGATTTGCGACTTACGTCATTTACTTCTGTGCATTGATAAACGTCCGACGATGTGCGCAATATTCAACCTTATGTCATTTCTCATAGTGTGTTGAGTAGTGCACGGTAACTAATAATTAAAGCTATTTATCGTTAGTACAGCGCCGTGCTTCAAGGAAAGACTACGTGTTTTATGCCGCGCGAACGCTCTGCCCGAGTGTTGAATCAGTTTATTATATTTGACAAACTATGCGAAACAGACAATAAATAATTTGTGCAAAAAAAGAAAGAAAGTGAATCGTTTCAAAAACTTTGCAATGATTATGAGAGAAGCAAAAGCGTAAGTATTTTGTTAGAATGTTATTTGTACATTTTGAATTAAAAGTATTATTATATATAATATAACATATTTTAATAATATTATTTCTAAAATAGAATTTAACTATTTACATTATTACATACATAATAATGCCTCGGTCGCGTAGTTATATTTCGTACGCGGTATTGCTATGCTGAGGTCTCGGGTTCGATCCCCGGGTCGGGTCAAATGATATTGGGTTTTTCTATCATGAAATGCTCAGTATCGGTCCGGAGTTTGATCCCGAATTGTGCCCGGTATGGCGATAGGATCGCCCGCTGTCACATCATGGGATGGAAATACACTTTGCGAAATGTGGGTGCACTAGTTACATCTCTGCCTATCCCTTCGGGGATTACAGTCGTGAGTATGTATAAACAATCATTATAATGACTTATATACCCTATCTTTTTTAGAAAAAGAAATAAAGAAAATCGAATGATGGTTATCCGGAACAAAGAGTCAGTGGAGTCGCCTCGGCAATTATTTGATTTAGTTTCTACTTTTGTGATGCATGAAGAGTGAGTTACTCTAACATTATATTATACTATACTAATAATAAGATTATAAGCAAGTATGCATCTAATCGTCATGTATAATTACTAACTTGATATTGTAAGTAATATTTACTTTATCTTCTTCTTCACTAGGTGGTCGGTCCCTCGTATGCGAGAGACCAACTAGGTTGGTACCACCGCTTCGTTTATTTGTCCTACCATGTAGCAGTGTGTAAGTACTGTTGTGTTTCGGTTTGAAGCTAGTGACAATACTGGGCATTATGAGACTGCAAAATTTGTGTCTCGGAGTAAATATCGCAATCCAATATCACGCAGTGCGTTGTAATCTAAAGTTCTGTGTAATATTGTCTGTTTATGGTCAGATGTGGCGCTTACCATTAGGCTAGCAAAACGTTATTCATGCTAATAAAACAAACTATTACATATTTTATTGGCATTATTATATGATAATGGGTAATAACTACTAACTATGTATGTAATTTTTTTTTTTTTTTTTTTTTTTTTTATCCTGGCTCGGCAAAGTGACTACGCTACACCTGATGTTAAGTGTAGCGCAATCCAAGAATAGTGTCGACCAACGATAAACAATTTGTCCATCGTAGGTCGGCAAGATTATGCCGGCCTGCCAAAGAGCCAAGGGGGAGGGGAAGGAAACAGGGATGGGAAAAGGGTTAGGATCAGGGGGCAAGCCCCCTGGGGAAAACCGGATATACACTGGCTGACCCTGGAACGCGACGCACACAAGGTGGGCCACTGTGGCAGGTTTTAGCACCAGTGTACGGTGGTCGCTATCCGGTCGGATACAAGTATCCTCCCACCAGCTATTTACATTAAATCTAATCTATGTTCTTTTTATTATCATGGAGAAACAAAATGACGATTATTTTGCTATGTAAAGAACCATGCTGTAGACACTTTTGTGATTTATCTACAATCTGAATAAGCCGGCTCGACTGTTATTCATACTTAAGTGATCTCCACTCATTGATGATTTATTTACATAATTACCTAAATCATTGTTACATTATTATTTAATCTATTTACATAAATCACCAATGAGTGGAGATCACTTACCATCAGCTTACCTACTTTTTGTCCTAGCACGGCAAAATGACTGCGCTATACCTGATGGTAAGCGTAGTGTAGACCAAAAACTCCAGCGACCATCGATGAACAACGAGATTATCGGTGGTCACCAGAATCATGCCGGCCTAAAATAATGCTTCTTCACACTCTGGAAGAGGAAAGAGGCAAATCGAAGAGCCTGCGACAGGATAGGCGGATGGCTGATGAAGGCACAGGGATACAAGGATGTATCCCTATACCCGTCTCAACCAACCATCGAGTCATGTCGCAAACTCCTCGGGAGAACCAATTATACACTGGCTGATCCTGGAATGCGATCCACACAAGGTGAGTGGGATCATTATGACGGGTTCTTACACCGTGTGTATGGTTGTCGCTATCCGAGCGGTTAGGAATATCCTACCAATAGCCAATTCCTCAATTGATTACATAAATGGGTAAGGATGAAAATGATGATGATCCTGAGCTCTAACTTCTAGTGATGTTAAAAATTATGATTTGATTATATGATGATGATTGTTGATGATGTTTTTGCAGACTAAACTTGATGAACCTTGAATCTAGCGAGAACACTGAAAACATAACAGCTATTCATCGTGCATATATTTCGCCACCATCAACTCTCGGGGACAAACCTCCCATACGATGTCAAAGAGAACATTTCTCATAATATTTGTTCCATGAAAGCAAATATGACAATATATAGCCCTTACTTGATGTAACTGACATTGTATGGAACGTACTGTTATGTTGTTTAATTTACGATATTTTTTTTTTATATAACAAAATGTATATTATTATGATGTCTTTCAGATTGATGTTGATCATGAAAAAATCCTTACGAGGTACAAAATATAAGGTGAAGATGTAAGATTTTGTTGTTTTATTTCGACCTTAAACCATTCTATAGACGCATGAGTATCATCCTAATAAATAAATACACAGTATTTATTCCTTCTTTTTTGCACTTTTCGTTATTTCCTTTTGAATACACGTTCTAATGGGTAGACGTATCATCGACGTACAGTCATTTTTTGAAAAACAAAAGAAAATTAAACTATAGTCTATTTTAAAGAAAATTCATTTATTTTTTGTTTTATATACACATGGTCTGGGTTCCCTGGGCCATTTTTCCACTTGATTACTTTCAAGCTAATTTTCCGTGAGTAGCTTCGTTTCGATGAGACGCCCAATAATTCCCTATGCGAAAATTCTCTATTGTGATAGCTAACAGACGTAGCAAGGATAGAATATTTCGATTTGATGATACCTAAAAATTTATAATTTTATTTGTAGGACAATATGACTGTTAAATTATATAAATATTAACTAAGTAAAAACAAAAAAATCTGCTGGTTAGTAATCATACCTATTGGAAGGAGGGGCTTCCAATAGGTATCGCAAACGAGGTCATAAAAAATTATTACTAACCAGCTGATTTTTTTGTTTTTACTTAGTTCATATTTATATAATTTAACAGTCATATTGTCCTACAAATAAAATAAAAAAAAATTGAGTATCATCAAATCGAAATATTCTATCCTTGCTACCTCTGTTAGCTACCACAATAGAGAATTTTCGCATAGGGAATTGTTGGGCGTCTCATCGAAACGAAGCTACTCACGGAAAATTAGCTTGATAGTAATCAAGTGGATCAGCTGGCCCAGGGAACCCGGACCATGTGTATATAAAACAAAAAATAAATGAATTTTCTTTAAAATAGCACCAACACATTTGTTCAAACGAAAATATATTTCATTTAAATTTTGAAGAAGAAAAAAAGAAAAAACACTCAAAAGGCGCAAATAACATTAATTTCTTTCATGAAACTACTAGAGTATGTTTTTGTAACCAGTCTACATTTAGCGGCATTATGCGTGAACATATAATAAACAAATATATTGTACTTTTTTTTTATAGCATAGGCCGGCAAACGATCAAGTGTGTCACCTAATGGTAAGTGATCTCCACCGCCCAAGTACGCCCACCACCAGAAGAATGAATCATGGGCGCGTTGCCGACCTGAAAGGTAAGGGATAATTAGGGATAGGGAAGGGGAGGGGATTTGGGCTTCCGGATATCTCACTCACCGTACGAAACGCAGCAGCAAGCCCCTACTTTACGTCGGTTTTCTGTGAGACAGTGGTAACGACCCGGTCGAGCCAGCCCATTCATGCTGTAGACAAAACTGTCTTCAGCGTGGCTCTACCACTCAAAATGTAATGTAAATGTATGTTCGCAATTCGTCTGTATATATATATATATATACCTCCTCTGTTTTTCCATTGGTTAAAAAATGTGAAAAAAGCATCAAAGATTCTAAGTTTGGAAATATGCATACAAACTGCGATAATCCTGTTCATATTTCCATTCAGTGGGTTTTCGTGTACAATACACGCACAAACATACAGACAAGATAATTAAAAATATATATTTCTGTAATCGAATATGTTTATCATTACTTTTTAAACATATCAAATGTACAGACACAGCTCTGATACAATTTTGTTATATTATATCAACAAAACATTTGTCTTTTAAAACAAAATATATTATTAAAAAAATATTTATGTACAGAAGTCTCCGTGTATTTATGCCCACTACTATAACGTCAAGCGACGCGCGAAACGACGCGTTGCGTACAAGTGCAGAGGGTAGCGGGGTGGATGGGCGGAGCTAACGCACGAAATATTTTAGGCAGCATGCTCTTAATGTAGCTATAATAACATAATAATAATATACGGGTACCGGCACAAGTCGTAAGCACAAACTTAAAGTGAGCCGTAGTTCGTTAGGTCTGATTGGCGGAAGGAAGAAGCGCAGGACGCCATCGCTTCAAACGATTGGTTCGTCAGTCAATGCTCGTCGTCTATAGGATTCTCAGGAGTTTGGCGGGAATTCTGACAGTGCAGTTCATCGCTTATTTTAATTTATTTCATATACTAGTTTAGAGTTGTGTTTGTTGTATAAAAGTGGTGTGGATTTGTTCAATAAACATTGACGGTGATGAACAGTGTATAGAAACATTGAAATAAGTGAATTAAGAATCGTACTGAAAGGAGTTAACACCAAAACTCCGACGAGACCTTGAAATCGACCACACCCGTGTTTCATCGTTCTTATAAAAATAACTTGAGAATAAATTGTACTTGACACTGGCTAAATGCACAATACTGCCATAAATAAAAAAGAAGAAGGATTGTCTACTGCCCCTACACTGTCCATCTGTGCTCATGAAGCTTGCCTGTAATTTTACTAACGCTTTTGAATTGTAATGTTCACGTTAACATTTACATGTAAAACACAATACTTTCTTGATAAAATAACGCATTATTCACCCTCCGGCCTTTGGTTATCAGTGTGTTAAAATTGCGTAGTTACTGATAGAAAGCTATTTTTTACCATTACATTATCACAATATACCCGTGCTGACCCACTTTTGATAACTAAATAGTTCTGTTATTTAGCGTTGCGTAATTGGTAATTGTGAGAGACTTTAATTAATTTTCACCATTGTTTGTTGTCAGTTATTGTTCGTTTTTACGTACCTTCGACTTAACACCTACACCGCGATGATTCATTATTATGTACTAATCTCGCCCACTTCGGCCTTTTGTACTAAAGTAGGCGAAGAAATCTGTTTCGTCAGTGTTTTAATTTACATAATATAATATTTACTTATTTTTTTAAGGTTTAGTACTAATATGTAAATAATGTCCGGCCATTCGAGCCGGGCCAAAACACATAACTTTGATAGTAGTACTATAGTAGGCCTAGTACAAGTTCAATAGTTTTCTAAAACGATGACAGCGTTCGTTTTCTCTCTATACATTAAGTTGTAGCCACTAGTAGGAACTTTGCTAGTATGGTTAATTTTCAATCATATTAGTGGAATGAGAAATTAGGTTTAGAGCGATTCTGTCATTGATATACAAAAAATCCCAAGATGCACAATCAGTGTCTGAAAAACGTCCGCAAAAAATGAGCGCACAATTCTAAAATGTGCGCTCATTTCAAATAGTCTCACGTCGCTCTCGTCTAGACACACACGTCAAAAATGTCAAAGTGCTCTTTGAGAAATTGTAGAATTATCACGTCAATAAGGTTAAAAAAAGATGGGATATCGTATTTTCGGTAAGTAGAAAAGTTTATTGATTAGTTTATGTTGTTTTTATGACTGAATATAGGAAGCAATATGTGATTTTGATTTAATTTGTCTAAAAATTACTCTCAGCAGTCGAAGTATAATACTGCAAATTTCAATGGCCGCTTCTATAGTTTATGAGCGTTAATTACAGCCATCTTTTTATTTTAGTCACATAGTAATAAGACTCTGTTCTGTTTTTAATGGAGTCGTTTTTTTTTATTGTGTTTATATTTTATTTATTAATAAATTCATGTACTTTTAAACTTTTATGTATTTAGTTATTGACAAATATGTTTGCGTTATATAATATGATATAAGAGAAGAAGTAGTCAATTTGTTGTATTTTGTAATGTGCTTAAATATTAATATATAATGTATTTTGAATAATTATGGATCAACTTATGGGTTCGCGACATGCGGCATGCTAAAATATGATAAATGTAATGACAGAAGTGTCGCGTAGTCTGTGAATGTCACTTTGGCGCAACACGTCTAAAAAAACTTCTTTTTTATTTTAGTTTTCCTTGTGATCTGATACGATGTGCAGAATGGATATCAATCGCCAGTCAACAAAAGCCTGATTTTTTTTAAGCCAAATAAATCAAGCGTCGTTTGGTCTGAGTATTTTTTGGACAAAGATATGTATGTCACTTCGAAATACTGGCTCCAATCTAGCCCTAAACACTACATACCTATAAAAGAGTTTTCATAACCTATGTATGTGCAGAATAAATCACTTTAACTTTGAGTTTTAAACATACCATTTTAACAGTTAATATTTGTTTCATTCATTTACCCACGTCTTACCAAAAATCTATTTACGCTTAGATAAAAGTATAATTATTAATTTCAAAACACAAAATTTAAGCAAATGCTTATAAAAAAAATAATAATGTTCGTCTCCACTCAATGCCTTGTCCTACCGTCCACCCGTCAGTCGTAAAATTTTATTGCTTTTCGTACACTGCTTTGAAAACCAAGTTTAAAACAAAGCGCGTAAGGTTGAATATGCAATAATATATGTTAACATACACACATGTGTTATATAGGTATAATTGTTGAGTGTTTGGGGACAGTTTCGAGCGTTAGGTTTGTACGGGACCGTGCATCTAGGTTTTTTTGTATATCAATGGATTCTGTCCTTTTTTACAGTATCAATAATTACTAGCTTTTTAAATTTATTCTTGTTTGAGACTAGCAAGGCGCTCGCCTGATGGTAAGCCCCACACGCCTGCCCATAAACAGAAGCAACTCCACAGAACTTTGAATTACAAAGCACTGCGTGGCACTGAACTACGCTCGTCACCCGGAGACATAAGATGTTAAGTCTCATAATGCCCAGTAATTTCACTGGCTTCAATGTTCTTCGAAGGGAAACACAACAGTGCTTACACAATGATGCTTGGCGGCAGAAATAGACACAGCGGTGGTACCAACTCAGACGGCCTCTAGCATATGAGGGACCTACCACCTTGAAAGACCTCGTTGACAATTGGTTACCTAGTTTGACAATTCGTCAATAGTAATTTTAATCGAATTTGATACAATATTTGTAACTATAGTATTACTGTATGCTGAAGAACTATGCACACAAATTTGTTACTTTGATCAGCAGATCATGGAGTAGGCTTTAGAGTGATCCTGTATTTCAGTAAGTACCATACTATACGAATATTGTGCCAAAGTGAGTTCGAATCTCAAATATTTACAAAGATGATGATCAATGAAGCACGCTAACGTCCAATTCAATAAATAATGTATCTCGACATCTACAGAACGACCTCAAAAAGAAACCATTGAAACTATATGCTTATTGGCTCTTGGTGAAACGACCTTGAGATTGGTAATAGAAATGAAGCCACAAGTCAGCAATTACTCTTAATATGTTTTGTCGTTTGAAAAAGAACTTTGGACAAATTTGTAGATCTTTGTTGTAGAATAATAATGCACTTAATGTTTAGCGGATCTAGTATATTATATTGTGTATTGGTAAGTCTAATTATATTTTGTAACAATTTCGTGTAATCTTTTAAACAGAATTTTATTCACATAAACACGAACGATCAAACTCATTTTCCTCATTCCACAGGAAGTGTACTTAAAATGTGATTTCTAGGAATAACTAAACTGCAGTTTCAGTGAGTAATGCGTAGTGATAGTCACAACGATGTGTGCTGTTTAGGTCGTTCAGCCTCATATTTGCATGTGTACTTACTAGATGGTAAATGAAATGAAATAATTTATTGATCATGTAGGCAATTGAAATAGCGCTTTTGACAAGTCAGGAAAAAAATATATATTTAAAAATCAGTATCAACTAATGTATACATGGCATACATAGCATCATTAAAATACACTCGGCAATTATACTTAATCTATTTATTTATCTATTATTATTATTTTTCCATATTTTTATTATGGAATAGTCCAGAATCGTTATGTATAATCGGTAGGTCCCTCGTATGCGAGGAGCCGTCTCGATAGGTACCATCGCTTCATCTAATTTTACCACCAAGCAGCAGTGTGTAAGAACTGTTGTGTTCCAGGTTACAGGACATTGAAACCAGTGAAATTACTGAGCATTTGTCTCAATGCGGGAATCGAAATCGCGGCCTCTCGCTTCACAACCGGCTACTTCGCCACGAAGACTTGATTCATAAAACCACAGTATTGCATATTAATAAAGCTATAAATTCCCTAGTCTCCTGCGTAATAAATTTCAACCCAATTGAATAGTTTACATTTTGTAATACTTTGTTTATACACCGTAGTGCTTAGCGGCGCGTTCTACGGGTATAAAATAAACACCATCAATTACCAGTTAACAAACAAATAGTAAGGGTCGATTTATTTGTTTTATTACAGCAATAACGTCCGTGTACTTATCGACCGATACGTTAATAAAAACATTACATTTTGCTTTTTTCGTTGATTGGTTTTAGTTTATTTTACGTTTCTAAAATGGATTTTGATTCACCAAAATGAGATGTTATTTACTTTTCCATAAATTATCGTTTTATTTATATAAATAAAACCTTTAGTTAAAACAAATCTATTTTTAATCTGAGCGGGCTGCTTTGCTGTGAATAACATTCATAACACGTTCTTTTCTTTGTCCATAAACTTAAAAAAAAAATCTTGTTGAAATGAAATCAAGAAGTTCAGTTAGTTTAAAGCTATACAATATTATTAAACATATAAAACCGTGTAAACCTATAAAACAACCTTAGTTCTACAGAGATCGTGGCTATAAATTTTACTGTTATGATAAACTACTTCAAACACATTGCAGACATACATAAGACTTTGCAAATTAAACGAGATCCACGTTGCTGTAAAGTTCAAAAAGCTCCGTTGCCATTGTTTTGTGAAAAATAAGAACAAGTACGCTCGTTTCGCCGACGTGACCTACTCACGTGTTGAATGTGTTTTTTATATCTCGTACCATAACATCGTACGTGCGGGAATGCAAACTAAATAAAATAAACGATTTTTCGCTTATAATGTTACCGTTTTTTGTTGTTTACAGTCTGAGCGCGGTTGAATCTCTGACATGAAATTATAGTAGATAGTTTTTATATTTGAAATTAATATGTCATGGGTATCTTATTTAGTTTATGTTTATTTCTTTATTATATTATAACTACCATGATCAGTTTTCTTGATCTCATCTTTCGTTTCGCGTTCTTGTATCTTTCTATAGTAGCAATAAATTATAGACTTAACTCTATTCTGTGGCGAGCAGTCTATCATCCACTATTGATATATTATTATATCCCAATATAAATTTTATTATAATCCGTATGAAAAATGTTGAAAGTTCATCTCCGGATCCATGGAGTTTCGAAATTTGTCAATCCGGATTAATATACCGAGTATTAATAATTCATTAAGGTTTAATTAATTTTGTGTTGCAATAATGTCCATAAAATGCATCAATTACATTTAATATTAATTAATATGAAATGCGATTCACAAATGTTACGAAGGGATGATAAAATATCCAACAAAAGACTTACGTTAATAATTTCAGTCTGGCCTCAAAATTTAATCCGTACAATTTGTAACCTTTAGTTACAGAGATTTGAATGTTAAAGCGCTTTAGTTACGTTGGAGGTTGAAGTTATTCTCTTATACACTTGAGACGCATTACATAAAGTCGTACTTAGATAAGCGGTAGATGTTTTCCTTTGCGAAAATTTTCGTGTATAGGTATTACTATACTCTTTGGCGAAGATATTTACAATTTTATTAATTAAAAGGTTTTTTACAAAATATAATCTTCCTATGTGTTATGATGAATAAAACAAAAAATAATGCACATCATGGATTCCATTTCGAGTATGCTCTCTGTTTTGGTTAACCATTCAGACCGTTTGCATATTATAGTGAAGTTGCACTGTTTTAATACAGCCGGGAATTAAAGTTAGTTATTTTATTCGTCCAGAGACTTTCCAGACCGTGCTTGGAACGAAATAAAAACAGGTAACGTGCCACTAAAATAAATTTTGAATGAATGTTTTACAGATTAAACGAATAAAAAAGACATTAAGTCGGGTTAACTTGGCTCACAGAGTTAAGCGAAGTTATATTGTATCCAGTAAAAATAAGGTGATAAGTTCATATCTTGATACAAGCGAAGGCTAATAACTTAAAACAAATAAACCCTTTAGTAAAATAGTAAAGAAATCGAATGTTTTCATTGTCTGTAGTCACAATTGAAAAGCCAGCCACACCTCAAGACAACGTGACCTCCTTCTGCGTAGATCGGACCATCTTAAAACCTTAATAATTTTAAACTGAAGGTAGATAATATTTTGATAATAACATTAACATTTTGGGACAACCTGGCTGAAAACTTACGAAACGTCGGGACCAAAATTAAAATAAAAAACCGCGATAAAATCCGTTTATATTAGTTTTATTTCAATAATTGAAAATTTTGATTATGGACTAAAGTGATATTTCACGTTTTCTCTTCTAAAAGAGGAAAGGAGATCCTTGCATGCCAGTAGGATATTTGTAGGCTGCATAAATAACCTTCACGCTACCATACGATGGTAACAACCAAGAACGTAATTTGTAAGTATGAAGCACTTGTACACGATTAATTAAGAGCAGTAGTGATATTTACAATGAGCCTCTCTCGCTCCTTCGTTACCCTACTACCTTAGTAATGGCATGTTTTATTCAGCCACATAATCACAGAGATATATCCAGTAACTTGTATAACTCAACATTATTGTTGCGAGAATCAACGTCCAGACGTCCAACGTAACGCCGGCACACCTGCGACGGCTGACTTCCTTTGCGGTTGCAGCCGTCGCGTTCGGGGCGGCAGGATGCAAATCTATGTACATTAACATTTCAATTCGTGCTATGATACAAACATACAGTACTACTCGGATGAAATGGTTGCTTTGGTTGTGTTATTTAACGTTATTTCCTTTACCTATCCATTTTTTTTACGAAGTGTTCACTAATTTATTAGCCTGCACAAGTTAGTATGCATAGTAACTTAATTCATATAATATATTGGTGCGATATCAATCAAGTTAGATATATTTTCAGCATTTAATCTAAATAGCATTTGTAAATCCTTTTACAATGATAGTGTTTTCACTCAACTTAGTTTATTAGCTTTAGGTACTACTAAAATGGGGTCGCATGTCTTACATAAGAAATAAAAATAGATCGCCTACAAGCGATTAGACGGCTGAAAGACACTTCCGTCCAATGCCTTGGGCTAAAAATAAAATTGTCTTTGATGTTACTTCATGTAATGAATTTGTTATTTCACAATGTACAAAAGCTGGCATTGCAGCTACGACTGCTGACTTTATTTTGTTTATGTTATATTTATTGGATTGCGCTGATTTTTCCAGTAATAACGTCAAGCCAGAAAAAAAATAGTAAAAAATACTGTTGCGCAACAAAAGAAGACAATCTGCATTTCATGAAAATACTAAAACTCAATAAAACAGAAAGTAAGTGAAACAACATCTCATTTAAGAATATAATATATTTTAAACGTTATGCGCAGACTTTGTAACAATTTCCAGGAAACTTCGTGACGGATCGAGATAAATGTAACCTTACATTACTAACATGTTAAACTATCTTTATGCTACTTTCCTCTCATATAAATACATGAGTTCTTGCGTATTTCGCCTGAGGTGAATTGGTACACTGAAACCTTACAGTCATTTTGCATAGAAAAGGAAAAAATAAATAAAAAGAAAACTCGTAAACTATTCTACTTTTATTTTTATTTTATCGAATGACGAAGGAAGGAAATTCCTTCTGTCCAAGGAAAAAGTTTATCTCGCCTGAGTCATTCGTATTAATATCTTTCAAAATTATTTCGAAGGAATGTGAAGCCTACAATTCCGTATTAGGCCAGCGTTGTGTACTAATGCCTAATCTCTTTCATTAGTAGGTCCTTGCCCAGCAATGAGGTTGTTATTATTTACTCTGTCATCAGATCTAAATATGGGACTGCCCTTTGAGTAACCCCTGTCGAATACAAAGAATCATTAAAATCGATCTACTTTTTGCGGAGCAGTCGCATAGCGTACAGAAAAAAAACCAGATGAATTATATACCTCCTTCTTTTAGAGTTGGTTGCAAAACCTACAACAGATAAAATCGGAGGAGAAAGCGATTGCGCATTCAATATTGTTTATAATCACAGCATGGCATTTTATTTTACAAACAGATTAACCAAGATTTACTTGTAATGGATGCAATTTGTTTCACGCATTCACGTTTACGTTTGTACTGACCTTGTGCTGACAGATTCCTTTAAATCAGCGCAGGTCATTGCATAAATACCATTTCAATTAACACCATTTATAGTTACCACATTACTTTAAAATGCTTCGGGTCATGTGAACTTTATTGGTAATTTGTATTGACTTCGTATTTTTTTTATTATTAATATTTACTCATGATTAATTTATTCAGTCGTTTTGTCTTTCATAGCCTCCATGTGCAGCGAGCGAGTGGCCGGCTCTAAAAGGGATAGCCGTGGATTCGATCCCCGCACTGGGGTCTGGGACTTATGTTTGTGTAAACAGATATTTGTTTCGTGTCTGGGTGCGAAAGTGTCTCGTTTTAGTTCCTGATACGTCACCGGGCTATGGGTATTAGAACTACAAATAAATTGCGGTTGTACGACACCCAGACCCGAATCAAATATTATGTTGTTTACGTTGCAAATGTTTGTCTTTGGTTTGTCTTTGTGCTTGAAACACGTGGTATCTCCTTTTATAGCTGGTACTCATCCACTCACCACTGAATCTGTCAAATTGATTCAACAATAATTACCTAAACGGTAAACCTGCATTAGAATCACCACCAACCTTACATCTTATAAGATAAAGAACCTCGACTGTGGTTGCCAAACATCAAGTTTGCGGTCGTATCGCTCTAGTAACGTTCAAGGTGACCGTACGCGCACAGATGCATTGATAATCATCGATGATAACAGGTGTAATTATATACGCAACTCCGCTCTCTGCTAACATGTATACATTCCACGCTTCATTGGATACGCTACAATGCAGAGTTTGATTTTGGATCAAACGTGTACAAATGTTTGCTCCAGTGGTTTGTATTTTAAACAAATGGCGCGGTTGCTCTTCGATGCAACGTCATGTTTTTAATTATAACGAATTTTTTTCTTACAAATAAATAAATACACCCTACAGTCACATACATAGTCCTGACCCCACATTAAGATACGAGTCTTGTGTCGTGGGTATCAGGAACTACGAGAGACTTTCGGTCTCACAACACCCAGACCCCGAAACAAATATTTGTGGATCACACAAATCAAATCAAATCATTTATTGAATCAGTAAAATGTCAAACATCATTTAGATTCAGTCAAATTTTAACTCTACCGCCAGTTCGGAATGCTGATTCGTTAGAGAAGAACGGGCAAGAAACTCTAACGTTGCTCTTTTCTAAACTTATTACAATAATATATATTAGCACTACATACATTGAAGTATTATTTATTTGAGTTAGAGCAGCTCAATTTATGCCAATGAGGAACGTCATAAAGTAAAATAATTAGCATAATATAATAGTTTTTTGTGCATGATCTTCAAGAACTATATGAATAAATCAACTAAACACGCAATAAGAGCTTGAGCAGACCAGTCCACACAAGCAGCACCCGTTCACGAGCATGACGCATGTGCCAGCCATCGGCCTCCCGAACCATGTTACAGGGAAGTGACCGACCCGGCACACGACGCCGCCGCAAGCACAGACATTAAAGCGAGCTTGACATACCCAAACTGCTTACAATTAGCGTATATAGTAACGTATTCATATATTTATTATAAGCTATTCCCATGCCTTAAGATCTTCCAAATATTCCGAAATTTTATAATATGCTTTATTGCATAACTTTCGCTTAATAGTGGCTTTAAATTGTCACAAACATTTGTCTCGGTGCGGGGATCGAACCCGCGGCCTCTCACTTCACAGCCGGCTACTCGCCCGCTGCGTCACGGAGGCTGTGTAAGAACTGCTTTGAGCTTAGTATTATTTATCCTCATTAGTATTTTACTACTCGTTTTTAACTATTGCTAGAGTTTATATTCAAAGACTTAATTTACAAACTTAGGTAATATACAATCCAGTAGAAACAGTTTTCTATTCATATCTCAGTGTAATTCAGGAAGCTTTCGCGTAATACTGGTCATATAAAATACACAGATAAGCCACAAACCAGTACTAGCAGGTGAAAGATAATTTTTATCTGATAGAAAAACAGGTGACAAATTCTTTTTATTTTAAGCACGTGCCAGTATAATTTATCTTATATTTACATATAAAAATCAATTGCCGTATCACATCATTACAAATTAGAACGATCAATCTACAGCCGTCAAGCCATTCTGGTCTAAGATCCCGGGGAACATTGACCTTCACCCATCTGTTTAAAAATGATGAAAATAAATAAAAGGATGAAAATAATATTTTAGGATATAAAATATGTTGCTGAACACATACCAATAGGGTTGCCAAAAAAAATATGGTCAAGGATATGATTCGAGTCGTGCGTTAGTAGGTATTTCTGCAATAGACGAAGATTGCTGAACTGCATAACTTTAATTAATATTAACTAATGTTCTGTATATATATAAATATAAAGTTTTTTTTAATTCTACAAATTTCATCTACTATCATCGATTGTATTTGCAAAACTATGATTTCATTTTAATTCAACGCTATTTCTTCGAAATGATTTTACTGACTATAATTCTCGTTTAAAAATCACATTGCTAAATAATGCACTTTAAATTCACTCATCATAAAGAAAATGTAGGTTTTGCCAACACTAGCCGTTAAAAATATTATGTTAGTTGCATTTTTTCAAGTTCCATGAATTGAAACTGCAGATGAATAACGAGAACACAGTTTTATAAATCTCTCGGTTCGCTCACCTTATCTTGTGGCTGTGTGTTCCGTGGAAGCTGGAGTTCTCTGCGTCTAGATGAACTAGACATACTGAATTTATCTACTGCAATGTTTTATTACGAGTCGTTTCTTTATAAATTCTTTTTGTTTTCGTCGTTTTACTAAGCATCCTCCTAAACTAAAATATCTGTGATATTAAATACAGTTAGTTTATAAGTTAATTTACTTAGAGCTTTTTATATAGCGTATATTTCTAGAAATTGGGACTGACAGAATACAGATAGCAACATAAATCGATAGCGTCTGTCGAAAACTGCTTAGTTTTTTGCTCATAATCTGTTACTTTTGGGGTCAACGTGGTTGCCTTCAAACAACTTTACTGTTTTCATAACACTAACGGTTATCAAGACATTCTGATAGTTTTACTATTGAGGTGCAGAATATGTGGAATTAATTTTATTTTTGGAACGAAGTTCCTTACGGCAGGCTTGGAGGGGATAGGGATTTCGCTGCGTGACCGAACTGAAAAAAATGTGATAGTAAAACCGTAAGAAAAATGCGTGGAAAAAATGCGTGGAATAAAAGCGTTAAATGAGACGTGCGCAGGCGCGACAGTCAATGTGTCAATTTTAATGTAAGTCATTTCTATGTAATTTTATGTTGTCAAACAAAAATAAAGAGACATATTTAAAATGAAATTCATTCAGCCAGTTATAATTGAAGTATATAAAAATACTCCTTCGATTTTTAAAAGATTACGCTAGCTCGTTATCTATATATATAAAAATGAATCGCTGTGCGTGTGTCTCGCTAAAACTCGAGACTGGCTGTACCGATTTGGCTAATTCTGATCTTGAAATATTTGTGGAAGTTCAGGGAAGGTTTACCCGGTGAGAAAAAATGAGTAACATAAATAATAAGTAAAGGAAAACACTAAAAACGACAACTTAATTTTCCAGTACAAACTGTTCCTGGGTATGATAATAAGTAAAGGAAAACACTCAAAACGACAACTTAATTTTTCAGTACAAACTGTTCCTGGGTATGAAACACTTGATGTCTTTTTGATGACAGGACAGGACAGGACAGGACGGGACGGGACGGGACGGGACGGGACGGAACGGGACGGAACGGGACGGAACGGGACGGGACGGGACGGGACGGGGACGGGGACGGGACGGGACGGGACGGGACGGGACGGGACGGGACGGGACGGGACGGGACGGGACGGGACGGGACGGGACGGGACGGGACGGGACGGAACAGGACAGGACAGGACAGGGACAGGACAGGACACGGACACGGACACGGACAGGACACGGACACGGACAGGACAGGACACGGACGGGACACGGACAGGACACGGACAGGACAGGACACGGACGGGACACGGACAGGACACGGACGGGACAGGACACGGACAGGACACGGACGGGACACGGACAGGACACGGACAGGACACGGACAGGACACGGACAGGACACGGACAGGACACGGACAGGAAAGGGACAGGGACCGGACTGTCCCACCGGGGGGAGGTGGAAGACGATTAAATGTGCGACGGGCTACCTCACGTGCAATGGTGCAGTACCTCACTTAATTGCATTTAATGTAAATGAAACATTTGTATTAAGTTTTGACCACATTTTACACAAATATATTATGTAGGTGATACGAAGTTCACCGGATCATCTAGTTAATTATAATTACATAAGTTGATAAAAAATGCTATACAATAGCTTTACCGCGGCAGTCTCCGAGCGCCACACGTCTTTTTTTTATTTCTATTTTTCTATTCTATTTCTATGTAATTTTATGTTGTCAAACAAAAATAAAGAGACATATTTTGTTATTTTAGTTGATAATTTGAATTTGTGTCGATTGTACATTAGCCGAAGGAACTTCGTTCCTACCTGGTGTCCCACGACACACACCAATTTTTTATTCATTTTATGCTCGGTATAAGGGGAACGCTTCCGAAAGCGAAAGAAGTTGGTAGTGCTGATGATTACAGACACGATAACACTAAAAACGCAAAATAAATCGACATATATTTTTTAATTTTCAAGTACATTCTCGTTTTTGGCAATAAATACAATGACGTTTCATTCAATTAATTATAAAAATCATATTTGTATTTATAACGTAATGTAAAACCAATTAAAAAATCAGCTGAAGTTTGGAAGAAGCTGTGCGGTGCGCCGCTCGGTGCGATATGCCTATTGAGTATAGTAGCGCAGTAATGCGCACGGCATTGACTCCGACTTTAGCATACATACACTTTACATTGCGAGCTTACGTTTCCAAAACGGCAGGTAAATAGCAAAGACATAGCATTTTCTGTTTATATTAAGGTAGTCTTTTATTACCGTTTTGGCTTTGGAAGCGGTCCACTAACACTCGGTATACAATGTATACAGATGGCATATTGTAGCATTTTTTTTTCAAGTAATCGCTCAGCGTCGCTTCTGGGCCATAATTTTGTAAGATTTTATTTCGAGGATGGAGCTGTTGGCTGATGCTTAATATTTTCTCAGTTGTATTGTTTCGCTGTTTTTTCACATGTATCAAGTACTAAAACAGTAGTGAACATTATGGTGCGTTGACCCTCCTTTGCGTTTCGAAACCCATTGTTCCATTATTATTCGCGAGGTGCACGACTCTACATTTATTATAAGGCTATGTTGGTTAATTTTAAATCTCCTTTATGGTTTTTGTGGAATCTGTGTCCGAAATTGGTAGACAATTTTTTGTCTTCATAATGATTAATTGGCTCTCGGTGTGTGGCTTCTGTAAATGTTTCAATTTAAAAGTAATTAAACGCTATTAGTATTTGTGTTTCTTTTTATTTTGGCACGGCAAAGTTTACACTAAACCTAGTGATGAGTATAGTGCAGTCTAAACGACTATAATATCGACTGTCGAGAGATATTTCGTCTCTCGATGGTCGCCAAATTATACCTGTAGTTACTGGATATATGCTGGCTGGCCCCGGAATGCTACTCCCCTGATCGAGCTGTTATGGCGGGCTATTCACTATGTGGACGGTGGTCGCTATCCAGTCGGGTCCAAATATATTTCTAGTATACTCCCTTATGTTTCTTTGGTCAATAATTTTGCCTCTTTAGACGTGGAGGTCGCTCACACGATGGTAAGCAGCTTTCCTACCCATAAATAGTAGCAAAACCACCCAGAATTTTAAATTATAAAGTACTGCAAGGCACTGAACTGTGCTCATTATCCCAGGATTTTAAGTCTCACAATGCTCAGCAATTTCACTCGCTTGCTTGCGCTTACATGCTGCTGCTTGTCGTTAGAAATAGACGAATCGGTGGTAACCTACCAAGTAGGACCTCGTTAAGGTACATAACCTTACCTTACTTACCTTTCACCTACTAAATTGCCATTATTACTTTAGTTGATTCTAAAAGTAACCATCCTAATAACTATTAAGTCCAATATCCTACAAACAATCGGCAAACTCATCCTTCGTACTTCCGACGATCACGATACGCAATCGATAAATTGTAATCGATTGAATAACTTACCTCTTCGTATACTCCTACTACTAACATAATGTACAATGCAGGCCACATTTCCTGTCTAACTTAATATCCGAAAATCGGTACGGCGTGTCGTCACGGTTGGCTACTCCGAACAATATCCGCAGGGGTGCCACCTGGCGTCAACGCACGCACATGACTGCCTCCTCATTACCATAGCGTATGTAGCGTGTGATGGATCAACGGCTCGTCGAGAGCTGGACTGATGGATTCCACTGTTCGATATTTAAAATTGTTACTGGTTTGAGTGGTTTTATTGGAGTGCGACGGTTTTATTGATATTTAGGGTTGTCCCTGATAGCTGTAAGTATTTTTTTATATCCATCTGCCGTCAATCCTTTATTCATAAAACTGGTTCCGCTTGACATTTACGTATGATCGATCAATGTTCTGTCGGCTATAAGATGTTCTGATGAAAGTAACTTTTTCTTTTATTTTTTTTTTTGGAACGAAGTTCCTTACGGCAGGCTTGGAGGGGATAGGGATTTCGCTGCGTGACCGAACTGAAAAAAATGTGATAGTAAAACCGTAAGAAAAATGCGTGGAAAAAATGCGTGGAAAAAATGCGTGGAAAAAATGCGTGGAATAAAACCGTTAAATGAGACTTTTTTTTAACTTAATTTGATATCTAGCACACAAAGTTAAAGTCGAAATTCCGTTAATAAAACAGATAGGTGTGAAACTTATGACATATGGAAATGTAGACGCGGTTTGAAATTTGAATTTGAATTTTTGATTATAGAACACGGCCGTCCACCGTTTAGTAGCCAGTCTAAGTCTAAATTAATAAGTTTTTATTTATAATTACATAAGTCGATAAAAAATGCTATACAATAGCTTTACCGCGGCAGTCTCCGAGTGCTACACGTCTTTTTTTTATTTCTATTTTTCTATTCTATTTCTATGTAATTTTATGTTGTCAAACAAAAATAAAGAGACATATTTTGTTATTTTAGTTGATAATTTGTATTTTTTACAATTTGTGTCGATTCTACATTAGCCGAAGGAACTTCGTTCCTACCTGGTGTCCCACGACACACACCAATTTTTTTATTATATGTCGTATTTAAGTTATACGCAATATTTAATCAAATATTTAAAGTAATTTTTCACATGTTTTTTAAATTTCCAGTAATATAAATTTAAAAGTTATATCAATTCAAACAAATTTTTACTCCCGCAATCAGAGATGTCAATGGATTGTAATTATTGCCAATTATGTTACTTCTTTGGATTGAATTATTTCCACACTCAGAGCCAGTTAAAGATTTAAGTTACATTACTGAGTGCAGAAATAATCATTGACGTCTCTGAGAGATAATCGCATTCTAAGAAACGGCTAATGAATAGTAGGTACTTAAACTTTATTGACAACTCAAAGTAGCTACTGCATTTAGTCCCAGTCATTCATTATTATTTATTTAGTAATTATTTATTCCAATTCTTACTTGCCAATTCATTTAACATAATGTTACTGCCAATAACAGATTCGATTGACCCAGTCATCGCAATTTAGGAATGTTTAGTGCTAAGTATATCATTGCCACCCGGGCATTGGCATAAAGGTCGTACGTGTATTTTTGTTCTCTAGTTTTTAGTAGTACAATACAGTAGTAGGTACTCTTTAGACGTTGCGTGAGTGCGTCTGCCGAGTCGCACGCTCTTAACGATCTACATTTCAAAGGATTAAAACTCTTATTCCCTTGTAATAAGATAGGTATAGTTTCTATCGCCTAATTACTAGACGGTGACGAATGGAGCGGCGTGCCGTGCGAAATTCCTGTGAAATCTTCAACAGTCAGTGTTTTATCAGTCACTGTTCGCTTTTCACCTGCACTGAGGTCTAGTTTGAAGGTGATTTTGTGTTTTTGTTAGTTAATTGTACATTGTTAATTTAAGTGTGGCATATTTGTTTCACAATTGTGAATGTTTGGTTCAATATAATTGTGATAGTGATGTGATTTTTAGAAAGTTATCACAACGGGGTATTGGTACAAAATATTGTGTCCTAATTTCAAAAGGTATTAAAATCTTTTATCTATTTCCTACCATTTTGGTAGTTTTTATTTGTCTCAACCTTTTTTTATAGTAGAGTGTAGCATACGTAAAGTCTGTTATCTGATGGCTAGTGATCTGAACCATGAATGCCCACAATAGGGAAATAATCGTGGACGCGTTGCCGTCCTATAAGGAAAGGCGTAATTAAGAGATTGCGAAGGAGAGGAATTTTAGCGTCTAGGTATCTCACTCACTGTACGAAATGCAACAGCAAGCTGCTACTTTACGTCTGTTGCATGTGAAACATTATTAACAGCCCGGTCGAGTCAGCCCATTCATGCTGTAGACGAAACTGTCTTCAGCATGATTACTTAAAATCAGAGCGGTTCCGCTGGCCTAACACGGGATGACGTCATATACCTTCGAAATTAGGTTTAGGTTTAAAGAATTTATTCTCATAAAAACTTACAAGTTTGCTTACAATGAGAAATACATAGAATATTATCTTATTTGCTAAATTTATTTTTTTCATCTAAACAGTTGGATAGTGATATATATACACTCCTTTGCAAAAAAAACGGGCGGGTTTGATTTTTTAACATTATTGGTAATAATTTAGTTCTTCAGAGGTTTTAATAGCCAAACTATGTTACTGGCACTTAATAAAGAGTCTGGGTATGAAAAAAAGTTCATTCCAAATTCAAAACTTTTGTTTTTTAAATTATTAATCCCTTTTTCATTTTGTGACACTTTTCGCGGGTTTGCGGTTAAAAGGTTATCAAGCAACTAAAAGTAACTTTTCGTTATTTTTAGTACAACAATTTATGTTTATCGCATAATTCTGCCTTATTGTGACTTAAAACAGATATCTTTGTGTCTATCGTAATGGCAGAAAAAGCAATGAGAGCTAGTAAAATTATAGCGCTGCTGGAAGAGGGGTGTAGCCAATGTTACGTCTCACAGCGGTTAAACGTGAGTCGTTCAACCGTACAAAGAACCTGGACTCGATACCAAGAGACAGGTTCCGTTCAGAGAAGGCAAGGTTCTGGGAGAAAACGTTGCACACAGCCGCGAGACGATCGCTTTTTAGTGACTCAGGCGCTGAGGAACCGCAAATGCAGTTACATAGACCTCAAAAGAAACCTTGAAGAGGTACGAGGAGCACAAGTTAGCCTATGGACTGTGAGGAGAAGACTTTTAGCTGCTGATATACGTAGTCGACGACCAGCGCGGGCCCCCAAGTTACTCCGTGAGCACCGGATTGCGCGGTTGAGGTTCGCTAGAAATTGCCTATCTTGGACACCAGGTAACTGGAGTAGCGTACTCTTCTCCGATGAGGCTCGAATTTGTCTGCATGGTGAGGACCGACGTCGGCGAGTGTTACGAAGACCAGGGGAACGCTATGCCGATGTGTGTTTTGAAGAAATCACCCCTTATGGTGGAGGGTCCGTTATGTTTTGGGCGGGCGTAACTTCCAACTATCGTACCGAGATAGTATTCATAGAAAATGGCTCACTAAATGCGCATAGGTACATAACAGAAATCCTTTCTCAAAATGCACAACCCGCACTGACTGTAATTGGTGAAGATGCCATTTACATGGACGATAATGCTCGGGCCCACCGTTCTGGCGACGTAGATGCTTATATGCAAGAGGTCGGTATTCGTCGTTTGGATTGGCCAGCGCGGAGCCCCGACCTTAACCCCATTGAGCACGTTTGGGACCTCCTAAAAAGGCGAGTACGATCTGTCCAACCACCTCCACAAAACATCAGAGAGCTTAAACGTGTAATCTCGACTGAGTGGGAACACATTCCACAGGACACCATCAAAAGCCTGGTGGGAAGCATGCCAAGACGATTACATGCCGTAATCGCTGCAAGAGGAGGTCATACTCGTTATTAATTTTTATTTTTTAATGTCTCTTTTATTAAAATACCATAAAAATACTCGTAGTCTTAATTTCATTATACCCATAAAAATGTCCATTTTAACACGGCTCTCTGTTTACATTGACTAAAACACCGATACCAGGATAAAAGTGTTAAAAAACTAGATTCTCATTGATAATAAGAAATTTCTAGTCATCCAAGCTAATGACATACTAAAAATATAATAATATTTACCCATAGAAAAGCTAAGGTAAAGTGTGTGTGTAAGGTGCCCGTTTTTTTTGCAAAGGAGTTTATATAGTATAGTATATTATTAAAGTTACAGTTTACATACATATTTTTTTAGTTTACTTTTGAATATTTTTATATTATTACATGCTTTTATGTCATTATGTAATTTATTGTATAGCTGAACCCCTTCAAACAATATTGTTTTCTTTCCGTAGTTAGTTCTTATATTAATCAGTTGGATTTTATTTTTATTTCTTAAGTTATAATTATGCTGTGTTGTAGTTAGCTGTATATTTGATTTTATTGAGTTCATGTTAATATTTTTAATTAGAATGCAAGTGTTGTACGTGTAAAGTTGTTTAAGATTTAATAATTTTGTTTTTTCATATAATTCTTTTGTTGGAGTACGGTAGTGATAATTATATAATACTTTAACTATTTTATTTTGGGTCCTTTGTAATGGTTTCAAGTTAGTTGCAGCAGCCGATCCCCATATTTCAATGAGATATTGAAATTGCGATTTAACTAATGCATTATATATAATAGTACGGGCTTTATTTGGAATACAGTTAGATATTTTACGTAATGCTCCCAGTGTAGAGATGAGTTTATTTCTGATGTGCTCAATGTGTACTTTTCACGTTAATTTATCATCAATCCACAAGCCAAGGTATTTTTCTTTACTGGAACGTTGTAATATATCGTTATTAATAGTGAGAGGTGTAAAATCTGGTACTTGCTTGTTTTTAGCGGCAAAAATCATAAACGAGGTTTTAGACGTGTTAATAGTAAGTAAGTTGTACTTCAACCATTCATTTAGAGTATTGAAATTCGTGTGATGAACTATCATGTACACAAGTTCTTCACGATGCTTACCAGTTTACAACACACGCGTAACTTCGAAAAATCAGCGTGCCTTATAGGTCGGAAGTTGGCATTGAATCAGCAAAATTTGTCTCTGTAATCATTTCCTCTCTTAGCTAAGCTATCGCAATTTCTACTTACCGAATTAAAAAAAAATACAATATCCATGAAACTTAACTGAAAGGTCTTCAACTATTTGGTTATCTCATAATGTCATACTCGACCGTTCCGTTAATAGGACTCGTCTGTAAACTAGTCTCAAGAGAGTAATTGCCAGTACATTTTATTTGGTCTTGTAGATACGTGTGGGAAGTGATTGTAACATGTGTTGACATTTAACTTGTTCTAGATACAGATTTTTTGTAAGTACCTACAGTTACATACTCACTCGGAGTATTTATAACGTTTTGTTTTTTGTTTATTTTATTGAATGACGAGACGAGCAAGGCGCTCGCCCGATGTTAAGCGCCACATAAACAGTAGCAACACCATACAGAATTTTGAATTACAAAGCACTGCATGGCACTGAATTGCGCTCGTCACCCCGAGACATAAGATGTTAAGTCTAAAAATGCCCGGTAATTTCATTGGCTTCATTGTCCTTCAAACGGAAATTCAACAGTGCTTACACACTGTTGCTTGGCGGCAGAAATAGACAAAGCGGGGGTACCAACCCAGACGGCCTTCCGCATACGAGGGGCTTACCACTTTTTAAATCACACTGTTGCTTGGCGGCAGAAATATACAAAGCGGGGGTACCAACCCAGACGGCCTTCCGCATACAAGGGGCTTACCACTTTTTAAATCAACTACACCTACAATACAATTCTGAAATACTTTAAAACGACGCGAATATAGCCCGTGTGTCATGTGTATAGTATTTTAGTATGTTAGTTCTGTGATTATTATTGTAGTTGAAAAAAAAATATAATAATAAGTAGGTAGAGCCACGCTGTAGACAGTTTTGTCTACAGCATGAATGGGCTGGCTCGCCCGGGTCATTACCACTGTCTCACAGAAAACCGACGTAAAGTAGCGGCTTGCTGCTGCGTTTCGTACGGTGAGTGAGATATCCGGAAGCCCAAATCCCCTCCCCTTCCCCATCCCTAATTATCCCTTTCCTTTATGGTCGGCAACGCGCCCATGATTCTTCTGGTGATGGGCGTACATGGGCGGTGGAGATCACTTACCATCAGGTGACCCACTTGCTCGTTTGCCGGCCTATGCCATAAAAAAAAAAAAAAAAAAAAAAGATACGTCAAGTGTAAGGTCATAATTTTTGTTATTAATTCTTTGTTTTAATCAAGCAAGAATTGCACGCGATTGCATTTTTGACCGGCATAGTGATGCTTATTAAGTGCTATGAAATGTTTTAACAATTTTTTGTATATTTTTCAGGTAAAGGCGATTCTTCTCCACGTATATCAAAAAACTGTAAGTTGTTAAGAAAGATATATTACAAAACTCATTAAAACGATGACTTTGTAATGAATGGCCATTCTATTTCAATAAGATTGCTTAGCGGTAATCGTTACATTACATATCAACTATAATCTTTATTAGAATAATAAAAATATTACTCTATTTTCTCTGACTTAACTCATACACTCTCAACAACTCTCAACTCATATAAAAGAAAATTAATAGGGAGATCTATTCAGAAAATAAAGATCTAAAAATGTTATTGCTAAGCGAATATATGTTTAATCAAATATTTCGTTTAAATAATGATATTATGACAGGTCATAAACTTGATAGGCCGTTACAGCTTACAACTATCATGGAATAAATAAAACTATAAGTACACCCATACGCTATATGTTCCCATAAATTAAATTGTTTCGTATAAATACCCAACATATTGTCCAATATGTTACCGCATCTCCATCAAACAAAAGTTGGCAACATTTGTGTTGTTAACATGAATTGCGACTGAGTAATCACGATCAGCGCGGTAAACTAAGGCCTAACCCCTCCATTCAGTAAAGGAGGTCCGTGCCCAGCAGTAGGACACGTATAATACAGGGCTAGTAAAAAAATAAAGACCGAGAACTCACTCTACGCTTACCAAATGTTGACAAAATTTTTGTTTCTAACATCGTGGTAGACACAGAAATTAACAACTTTTTTGGTGAAGTCCACCCACTACGAGTTGAGAACATTTGGTGGTTAACATGAATTGCAAACACAGAATTGTAAACTTTTTGGTTAGAAATGTGGCTTTACACTAGTTGCTCGCTTTGGAAGTTCCCCTGCAGCAAAATACACGTTAATTGGCCAATAGCAATTAAGAACCAAAGAATGTTTTATGAACATGATAAATAACAAGATTTCGAGTGCCAAAGACATTTTCCACGTAATATATCATACTTTGCAATATCCAAGGAGCATTCGACGCCGCCCGTAGCATCGTTTAACATAAATATTTGCAATTAAAATTAAGCTTCGGCACCCTGTCCCGGCTATTATTCAAATTGCACGCCACAGGAGACCACGGAAAGTTTCAAATTAATTAAGAGGGCCATAAGACGGCCCGTTAAGGAAATAACAATGAAGGTAGCCCCCTTAACTCGTATCCTTATTTATTGTTGGCCCGACGACGATTACAGTTGCCCCCTGTCATCATCTTGCGGCTTTTAAGGCCCGTGAAGTTTCTCATATTTTAACAACGCATGCAACCCTTTCGGGCTGCATATTCATTTGTAAGGCTGGCTGTTCACGCCGCGGCGAGGGAGTTCGTGCCAATTTCCTGAATGACAAAAGTTTTGTGGTGTAGGGGTGTCTCGTATCAGAATGTTGCTTTATGTCCAAACTTGTCGCGTTAGGGCAGAATTTGAGTTTATGACGTGAATAGTATATTTTAATGATAAAACGGTTAGCCATCAATGCTCGCTGATTTTACGTGATTGGTTAACTAAAATCTATTACTTGAACATGAATCCATTCAGTTGATTGTATCTCTCAAAAATGCAATATTCAAGGCCTATTAAAAGACAGCTTTCGTGGCGCAGCGTGCGAGTAGCTGGCTGTGAAGCTATAGGCCGCGGGTTCGATCCCCGTACCGAGACAAATATTTGTGTCTGGGTGTCGTGAGACCGAAAGTCTCTCGTAGCTCCTGATCTTCCTGAGTATGTTACTGCGGGGTCAGGACTATGTATCTGACTGTTGGGTGTATTAATTAATACACGGTTTTGGAAAAAAACATTTCACAACAATACCCATATCTCGTTTTATTATTTGACCATTACATTACATCATGAATAGGCCGGCTCGACCGGGGCGTTACCATTGTCTCACAGATAACCGACGTAAAGTAGCGGCTTGCTGCTACGTTTCGTACGGTGAGTGAGATATCCGGAGGTCCAAATCCCCCTCCCCTTCCCAATCCCTTAATTATCCCATTCTTTTAAGGTCGGCAACGCGCCTATGATTCTTCTAGTATTGTAGGCGTACATTGGCAGTGATTACTTACCATCAGGTGACCCACTGGCTCGTTTGCCGGTCTATCTATCTATACTAATAATAAAGCTGTAGAGTTTGATTGTTTGATTGTTTGTTTGTTTGTTTGTTTGTTTGTTTGAACGCGCTAATCTCAGGAACTACTGGTTCGAATTTAAAAATTCTTTTTGTGTTGGATAGTCCATTTATCGAGGAAGGCTTTAGGATATATAACATTACGCTGCGACCATTAGAAGCGAAGCATCAGTGAAAAATGTTGCAAAAACGGGGAAAATTATTCATATTTGAAGGCTTCCGTTGCTAAGCTACCGAAATAATATTATTTGAAGGCTTCCGTTGCTAAGCTACCCAAATCTATACTAATATTATAAAGCTGTAGAGTTTGATTGTTTGTTTGTTTGTTTGATCACGTGGGCGGAGCCGCGAGCAAAAGCTAGTGCTATAATAAAATCATTCCACGATAAAATTCCATATCGATTCCAGGAAAATTTTCTTATTTGATTCTAAGAATTCTCCTCGGGAATTATTGGAAATACCATAAGATGAGATCATAGGAGCTTTCAGAATCTTTATGATATAGGAATGTAAACAAGTACTCCATTTTACTGTAACTTATAAGAAAATCAATAATATGAAGCAACAATAACTTCCCTTTGTAAAATGATATTAAATCAATTTTCTGATGCGAAACGCTTTCCACACAAAGCAGTAGGGTCAACCAGGGTAATTGTAAACGCTTTTGAAAAATACCTGCGCACAAATAGTTTCGCGCTTTGTAAAAAAAAATATATAGGTGAATTTGAGGAAGAAGTTAGTTACTCTGAATAAGCATTAAATTATTTAAAAAGTTCAAAGTCAGCTATTTTAGCTGGCGCATTGGTGGCACTGAAAATCAAGCGTTTACAATTTCCCCTGCTTTTTTTTTCAAAATTGATATTTTGGGGTAAATGGAAATAGCTAATGTATACCTATATGATAAGAATTATAATGAAACTAACTTGTTTTCACTATTTAGTGTCTCTTAAACACGAAAGTATTCGATATAAGCATCTAGCTATGTACAGGGGCAAATGTAAACAAATCATCTAGTTTTTATTATTATGCATTGACAAAACTATGGGGTATTTAGAAACATTTAATTTTTCTGTGGGCAATTGTAAATATTTTGAAAACTAACTAAATAAACCTGTACATTTTTAAAGGGGTAAAATAAAACAAAATATATAAAAGTACTAATCGTCGCCAGGTTTATTTTGTTTGAAATTATTAACAATTTAATTGTTTCTATGTGATCTTTAACTAGGTTTTGTAATTCCCCTTTTACTACTGGATGACCCATTTGCGCTAGAGTTTTCAGACAAGAGGCTACGTATTCTTCCACGCAATCTGGCAGCACTTTAGACACACCAGCACCCATTCTATTCATATCTACTATTCTACCTTTTATTCGGTGATAGATAACTGAGATAGGTACGTTGTAGGCTTGTCGGTATGTCATTTTATTTTCTTGTATGGCCTTAACAGCCTTATGTAAGTTTCCCTTTTTCGGACCTACACGTGACATTTTGAAAATGTACCTAAAAGAAATGTTTACCATTACCCATCACCATGTTAGTAGTAAAAATGATATACGTTCACAATTACCCCACTGTTTACAATTCCCCCCCTTAGCCGATTACTATTACCCCGCCCAGTTCTATCATATGGGAAAATGTAAACAACACTCAGATGCTTGTTAGCTTGGTTTTATTGATAGAGTATTAGAAAAATGCAAAGATATTTTCATTATAATGACCGCAAAAACCAATCAAGAACTTACCCGGCAACTTTTTATACAAAATCTTTTGGGTATCAACTTCGTATGAAAACTTAAAAACAATATTTTGGCAGACAAATTTTCGTCGCGCTCAAAGTGACATTATTTTTTATGACAAGAGTAAATTTGAAATATAAAGACATAGGCTATAAAATAAAATAATGTTCTGTTTCACTCCCATCATCTTAATCACAATATTAAAAGTTTACTGAGAGTCGTTTCCAATAACCCCTGTTTACAATTATCCTGGTTGACCCTATACCACAAAGCAATTTAGACGTCCTTATTCGGAAGACTCATCATTATTTCTTTACGTATGTTTACAAACATAAATCAAAATGTAGAAAAAGAAAAGAACATAATGCAGAACTTAACCACGTTATCCGAGGTTAAATGTAATCAGAGATATGCATACGAAGTGCGTAGTGTAAATACTAGCAGTACGTTGACAATGGTACAGGAGTCGCGGCAGATTGCTCCCGAACCTTTTGTATTCCAGTCACACGTGCCTGGAATAGGGACGCTCTGACGTATCGTTTGCACTTTTTCTTTGCCTCGGGCAAACGAGCCCGGTGCATGCTAGACATAAATGCATTCTTGGTAAGGTTTCTGTCTGCAAAGTTTCATACATATAATTTCAGAGAAAATTGCCCTGAGAAGCCTTTATGTTAAGCGGGCATTGTTTGCAAGTTTTAAATTCATTCCTCTTTCGAGTAATGCTTCCTTAGCTTTAATAATCATATTTTCCGACTTGAATATTGAGGGAATTTCTTTCTATGCACAGATGTTAGTGAACTGCATGTAAATTAGATTATCTATACTAATAATAAAGCTGTAGAGTTTGATTGTTTGTTTGTTTGTTTGTTTGTTTGAACGGGCTAATCTCAGGAACTACTGGTTTGAATTGAAAAATTCTTTTTGTGTTGGATAGTCCATTTATCGAGGAAGGCTTTAGGCTATATAACATTACGCTGCGACCGTTAGAAGCGAAGCATCAGTGAAAAATGTTGCAAAAACGGGGAAAATTATTCATATTTGAAGGCTTCCGTTGCTAAGCTACCGAAATAATGTTATTTGAAGGCTTCCGTTGCTAAGCTACCCTAATCTATACTAATATTATAAAGCTATAGAGTTTGATTGTTTGTTTGTTTGTTTGATCACGTGGGCGGAGCCGCGAGCAAAAGCTAGTCTTTAATAAATCCGTTTCCTTGCCGACATAGAACAAACAAAATTGTATCACAACGAAGGAGGAGAGAGAAATCTTTTTATAGATATTATTATTCCCCTCATTCCTTACAAGTTCCCCAAGAATAAAAGTGACTACAGTTACCGAATTGTTTTTATCGTAACGTTTTATCTGTTTTGTTTCTTTGTTTCCTCGCGACATTGACAAACTCCTTTATTAGCTGAGTAAATGTGCCAATTTACTCGCCTCTGATCTTTTATCTCCACCAAAATTTGCGGGATTTGTGGGAAATAACTTAATTCGAGTTTTACTTTTTATTGCCAATTTGCTGTGGTTTAATAAAGTACATATGTTCTTCGATTGAAATACTTCTATGATATTCATATGGGTTATTTTTATTTTTCTTGTAGTAGAATACGGTAAACGTGCAAGTGGGTCACCTGTTGATAAGAGATCTTCACCACCCGTAAACATCCACAATACCTGAGGAACTATGCGCCCGTTGCCGACCTTAAAGGATGTAGATGATTAAAGATGTGGGAAGGGAATGTGAGCCTCCGGACATCTCTCTCACAAACCAAACGCAACAGCAAGCTGCTACTTCACATTGGTTTTGTGTGATACAGTAGGAACACTCCCGCCGAGCCGGCCCTTTAATGCTGTTGACAAAACTATCTACAGTGTTGCTCTACCATTTTAAATATGATTCCACTAACATACTTAAAAATTAATTGATTAATTGTATTATCATTTAATAATATAATATTAAATAATAAGATATAGGTGATTCAACAAATATGAAACCAGGAAAACAACAATACAATTGGATTTTTTTTTTTTTTTTTTTTTTTTTTTTATCCTGGCTCGGCAAAGTGACTACGCTACACCTGATGGTAAGTGTAGCGCAATCCAAGAATAGTGTCGACCAACGATAAACAATTGGTCCATCGTAGGTCGGCAAGATTATGCCGGCCTGCCAAAGGGCCAAGGGGGAGGGGAAGGAAACAGGGATGGGAAAAGGGTTAGGATCAGGGGGCAAGCCCCCTGGGGAGAACCGGATATACACTGGCTGACCCTGGAACGCGACCCACACAAGGTGGGCCACTATGGCAGGTTTTAGCACCAGTGTACGGTGGTCGCTATCCGGTCGGATACAAGTATCCTCCCACCAGCAAAAGTGGGTGGATATTGTAGGTCAATTTGTTATGAAATGTTTTTTTACAATGAAAACATTTCATAACAAATTGACCTACAATATTATTACCATGTCCATATTAATAGTGCAAGACACGACCTTTGTATTTATTTTTTATAATCAGCGTAACCCATAAACAAAAACATACTAGCATGTATGAAAACATTGTGTTGTAACTATTATCGGTTCACACAAATTATCTCGTGTTGAACTTAGTGTCAACGACCGTTCGATAGTAAACAAATGACTGTGCCGTGTACAAAAGTTATCAGTTCGGAAGTGATTGAACTAATGTCAAGATGCTTTAGGTTTAAGGGTCCTGCTATACTAACGGCGTACTAAATGGCGACTGTTGTAATAACGTTGCGTCAGAACATAACACGTAGTTACCGTTATATAAAAAAACTAGCTATATGGAGTACTTCTTCCTTTTTCGAAGTCTGTTAAAACGGATTCACTTACATATTCCTACTATTCTTATGACCATCTCTTAGAACCATCCTATCAATATTTACCTCTAGAGACCGGAATGTAAACACGTATCAAAATATCGCTGACAAGCCGACACAGCGGCTCGTGTGTCATCAAACACCGCTCTGTGCTCTGATGAATGTTGATTATGTTTAATTGTATGAGAAGTGGGACTGCCAGTTCAGTCTTCAATTCTGTATTGAGATTTAGATATCACGCCCCAGACGAACTTTACGTAAATTATCTCTCGTCACATTCATTATTTAAGTCGGGTTTTTTTTTATTATTTTATGCTTTTTCAATAACATTTTAACCGTGGTGGGTTTTTTAATTTTGCCTTTTATCAATAATTAAATAAATAAAAAAATAAAAACATTTAAAAGTATAATAAACTATCATCCACCAATGGCGAGGCCTAGGACCCAAGCCACTGGCGGTCAGGATCCCAGAGTGAGGAACAATGCATGCCATATCCAATAACACCGCCTTCTGATTATCATCCTCAGCGTTTCCTCCAATTCCATTTACGAAACCACGGCGAACCCACACGGTTCATGATACAGAATTGAGACCCTTATGTTGTCAGTATGTGGTTATGTGTAGCGTTGTTATGTTTGTAGCCAACGGTTTGCGCTTTTTTCCGTCTCGAAGAATGCGAACAAGTCTATTAATAACGTCCGTGAGAATGTGACTACGTTGTTGGAATATAATTACAGGTATGATATATATTCCTGATTTATGAACGTACGAAATGAGTATGGAATACTTACCATGGGAAATAAGTATTTCGAATTATTGAACTTGCTTTGGCTGTTTGTATAGAGAGCTATGGTCAGGTGGCTAACAAGGTGATAGGTCCCTTGTAGGCGAGAGGCCGTCTGGGTTGGTACCGCCGCTTTGTCTATTTCTGCTGCCATCAGCAACAGTGTGTAAGCAATGTTGTGTTACGGTTTGAAGGACATCGAAACCAGGTTACTGGGCATTATGAGACTTAATATCTTATGTCTCGGGATGACGAGCGCAATTCAGTGCCATGCAGTGCTTTGTAATTCAAAGTTCTGTGTGGTATTGCTTCAGTTTTTGGGCAGGCGTGGCGCTTACCATCAGGCGAGCGCTTTGCTTGTCTCGTCATTCAATAAATTAAAACAAAGGGTTTGTAGGAAATCGTAAGAGTGCGTCGGTCGCAAATAGCTGTGCCAGATCATATTAGGCCGAGATGCATTCCAGGGCGCGGTGTCTTATAAAGAAACTAGTGTTGCAGCCACGGTTGGCCTAGCTTATTTCCGTCCTATGATGTGATATAGGGAGAGCCTCTTTACAGGCGCAAATAAAAATACATGATGAAAACAATCGTATATACCAGTCAAATTCCGGGATCGGCCAGTGTATATCCAGTAACTGTAGACCGGCATAATTCTGCCGATCGTCGTGGGACGACATTATGTTGGACTGCACTGTACTTAACATTAGGTGACAGGTCCAATGTAGTCACTTTGCCGCTAGCAAGCTGCTAGAATAAAAACAAAAATCCAATCCCGGTCAATTCATGTTTATTATTTATATTTATGTTTATTATTCTAATAAAAAAATCGAACACACATTGATTTGAATGCAGTACCTCACGGTTTCTCAGTCTAAGTAGACAACCAGACCAATGGGGTCACCAATGTTTACACAAATATTTTTAGCCACAAATATTTCCATATTAATATAAAATATTTCCATATAAAATATTTCCATTTTTAAGGTAACTCAAAAATAAACTCGTAACTAAAAGAGTACTCCCAAATCCAATGTTATTTATTACGGAGTAAGTAGCTACTTCGTTCCTATAGAGTCTGCATGAGTTTCAAAGAGTAATCCGCGGATCTAACAGGCTGGAGGAAATGGCTTCCTCTTGAATTACTGCTAATAGTATCGTTGTATAGAGCCCAGATGTAATGTTTATATTGTTGTTTGTTGCTATTTCATACTCTGATGTGCAAAAAGGGTAGATTATTGCGTTCGTGTTATTTAGTTTAATTATTTAGAGAATTCAAACATTGCTTTCCGTGGTACCTTAATAATAGCAAATATATTATTATGAACCGCTAGCGTTTCTTCGCGGCTCCGCCCGCGTGATCTGCTTTTTCCGGGATAAAAAGTAGCCTATTTTCATTAGGGATAATGTTAGAAAGAATTTTTCAAATAGGTTCAGTAGTTTTAAGTTTATCCGTTACATACAAAAATACAAATCTTTCCTATTTATAATATTAGTGTATAGTAGTAGTAGTAGTAGTAGTAGTGTATAGTATAGTGTAGTGTCCCTCGCGGTTTTACCTACTTGAATTGTACTGCTATGCTCAGGTCCCGTAGATCATGGCATGATGTTAAATAGCTATGACCCATCTGGACAAAACAAAACAAATATTTTGTGTGAATATGACCTTAATCGTTCTACACGTGGAAAGTTCCCAATTGGCTACATCATCATCATCATCATCATCAGCCACAGGACGTCCACTGCTGAACATTGGCCTCCCCCAAAGATTTCCAGACCGACCTGTTGGAAGCGGCCTGCATCCAGCGACTTCCTGCGACCTTTATCAGGTCGTCTGTCCACCTTGTAGGTAATTGGCTACATAGTGACGATAAATTGATTCAGTTGTTTATTGGGCCTAAAGCCAATCTCAACTGCATGTGGTACAGTCTATTGATTAACGGATGAGGCAATAGCGAAAATTGGTTATCGTTGCGGGTTTTGCGAGTCAGACGGCGGGTCGCCCTATATACCAAATCCACTGGCAAATTATGATGGGAAGGTGGACCCTAGCATTAAGCTGGGATAGCGCCTGGCACTCACGAGACACCTGCATATTATTCAATAGAATATTATCAAATATTATTTATTAGAATATTAGTTTTGTTTTTAGTTATTTCATCATCATCAGCCACAAGACGTCCACTGCTGAACATAGGCCTCCCCCAAAGATTTCCAGACCGACCTGTTGGAAGCGGCCTGCATCCAGCGACATCCTGCTATTTAGTTATTTATTACCATCATACAGGACACAATTGATCATCCCGTGCGGCCCGCTCTACCGCCATCTGTCTTCGGCAAATGAACATTCCCAAATTCCAAGTTCCAACACGAGTGAGTCACACGAGGCGCTTAAGTGCATACCTCGTTGATCCAGACAGCGCCATTATATTTTATCTTTATCTAGTTCGCCAACAACCGAAAGTGATCTCGCTGGCTGGCGGCCAGTATCACGACAGACAAATATTTTGGTGGCAATTCATTCGTGCCCAGTGCACCGAACCGCCGCGGGCATAAATTCAACCACTATTTATACGGCCGCTAAATATAAACATTCAACTTTATCGGTCCGGACAAACGCACGCGTGCCGCTAATACTGTGTCGCGGAAGCGGGCAATTTCGGCCAACGCGACCTAGTGTTGGGTTGACTTTTTTAACATTTTTATTTTATAACTATATAACTACACTAAGAAACTATGACACATTTAATACTAAGCACAACCCGACATTCTATATATATTTTTTATTATCAAATATGGCGCATAAGACGCTTTTTAACTGAGTACTAAATACTCAAGCTAAGCTGGAAGCTCGGAACCTCTCGTTCGCTTATTATGGATCACCTATAAATAAAAGGGATCCAGTTAGCAACCGAGCCGATAATCCTAAATCAATATTTGCTACCGAGCAGACGTTGTTAATCGTGTGTTTAATTGACCCACATTGCATGTGGAACGTCGCAATAATTCAAGGAAAATTACGAAATGTAATGCATTAATATGTTAGTTATTAATTTGCATTACCCTGAATTATAACTTCGTAACCCGGTTGTTATGCTAATAGATATAATTTTGGTATATTTACCATGAGTTTAAATGTTAAATTTAATATATTTCTGTCTCAAAAAGGTGAACCTGTATAGTGGGTATCGGGAACCACAAGGGACTTACGGTTCCACAACACTCACTCGTGAGAAGGTACCTGATACATGTTTCTACCATATATAGCATTGAACACATGGTGAAAAAGCTCGCCGTAGTGGCTCGTTCAAGCAAGTCGCATTTAGGGGTTAGTCGTCGTATATCCAGTAAATTCAGACCGGCAAATAGTTAATTTGCCGTGCCAGGACAAAAAAAACCCCTATACAAATATTTGTTGATCACGCAAGCATTTGTCTCTATTATTGATGGGGATCAATTCTACGGTCTCGTTTTAAATGTTGAACTTATTCTTGTGCAAGGGACTATAATACTATTAGACGTATTACATTTTTAATGTACCCAAACGCCCATAAAAAGGCACTTCCACGTGCATTGAATATTCAAGCGTACGTCCAGCTAGAGCCGCTGTGAGAATGTCACGCGAACATTTTTCACTAGAGAATGCTGTGTCACCATCGCCAGCGACGCGGCGTTACCGACCTGGATCCACTTTCAAATAATGACTAAAACACATTATAAAATGTTTTTAGACTGCCTCGTGTTTCGTTTTTACTGTTTCTAAGTTATTTTTTTTTTTATGGCATAGGCATAGTTATGTTTCTAAGTGAAAAGAATACGATTGTACAATGCTATCATGTGTGTTTGTTTTAGGAAATGTAAATAGATCGGGTCATATTTTCATATCATACCTTAGTATTACTATTATTCCTAATATTCTATTTTAATTGGCCCGATCTCAATAGGTCGCAAACAGTACGTTTCATAGAAACATCGTTACGCAGTTTAATGCTAACAAGAATCTGCCTTAACAAGTTGTTCGAATTAATATTCTCAAAATTTGAAAATAGATACTCACTTGATGAAAATAGGAAATGTATTGCAGGATTAATCACTATTATATTTTATTTACATGATGAACAATAAACACATAATAATAATATACCTCTATATTTTTTGACCACCAATCACAAAAATTTCAATGAATGAATATATTTTCTTCAAAACTAACCGATATGGCGGATTTTTCAACATGCGTACAATGATCGGATACAAAAATGATTCGGATTTAAACAATCCAAGTGACCACGCTCTTTTTTATAAAAACATCTCAAGCTCTACTCGTAATAAATACGGTCGCAGATGAAATTATCTTATCTCATCCCTATGTTAATCGTTATTTTTAGTTTCGTACCTAAAATAAAATACTTTTAAAATATACACTACGCGTTAAAAATAAATGACAGGACTAAAGTTCATTGACCCTTCCTTTTCTTATAGGCTATGAGAAACAAGATTTTGTACTGGGAAGGAATGTCCAAGAATATCTGTGCTAGATAAAGGAGTCTATTCTCGCACGTAGTCGACTTTGAAACCCCGCTTAGATCGAGAGAGTTTATCGCATGCCATAGACGATAATATATACAAAAAACTCTTATTATCTGAAATAGGTAATCACTCTGAGGGCGCATCATACACTTAGAAAAAATAATCATATGACGCCGCCTCGTAAATGCTATGCTACGAAAAATTCTATCCAACCAAATGGGGTTGCTAAAGTGACGTGTTTCAGTGCGGTAAGGACTGTGCGTGACTGTGTCCTAAAAGACTGTGTACACAATATTAATATTCACGTCAAAAAAATTTCCTCAGCACGAGAATAGAACCCGCTATCGGGATAAAAGTATTCTATTTTGTAATTCCAAGTCATAATTTACCTATATGGAAAATTTTATCCGAGCCGTTTAAGCATGATTGAATGACCGAGATACAATATTCTAAAGGACGTTACGATAGAAGGATATACTATTAATGTCTTCTACACTCACTATTACATTTCAAAATGTGTACAAAAAGGGTTCTCATCAAATGCAATATAATCGTATTGTATTTAGAAACACGACACAATAGATTAATTATCGTGTTCGATATGCTATCGAAACCCTTCGAAATATAATCCGATGTTCATAGCATTACATCTCTATTGCGCTACAGTCTACACAATGAACATTATTCAATAGGTATCCAGTTTATGGTGTCCATAAAAATCATTATAGCCTTTGCTGAACAAATCGTATTGGCAGCCATCTACTCGCGTTTCTCTTACCAGATTTATTGGAGTTTATTTCCCTTCATAAATCTATGTTTGTTATGTTATACAGAATATTGTTATATATTTCGTAATATGTTAGCCTAGTTTTTTATATGAGGTTTTATGAGAAGTGTTGATACGATGTTTATAATAGTTTTTAACAAATAACTGTCGATGATTGAGAATTTGTGATGGTGAGAAAGATCTGTATACAATTACTATGTGTGAATTTTGCAAGAGATCGTGCATAGCAATCCAATCAATCAATTGCGCGGTCTATTGACTAACTTTATTCACACCAACATAGCGTCAGTCTAACATAAATGTATTGAACTTAAAAAACGGTCACAAAAGCTTTTAGGATTGAAATAAAAAATAAATAAAATCGAGAATGGAAAACAACATGAACACAAAGGTGAAATTCAAAATAAAATTGCTCGTACCCAAACAGCATTTGCAAAGAGTTTCCGTGTTGTATGCCTTTGGGCAAAAATGGGTTAGAAGTACATTTCATTAATTCTACAGGCTGTAAACGACTTATAGAACCCCAACACTTACTCTTATTTCACTCTAAAGCCTATTAGAGTACACCTTGAAAAGGTACGCACGCCTTTTCACGTATTTTGGTGAAGACTAGAGTTACGAATGTATGGATAGTGTGTGTATTATTTTATTATAAGACTACAATATTCAAGACTTTAGACCATTATCAATAACGTAACTGCCATAAAAAATCCCCAGCAACAAATATAAAAAGGTTTTTAACTTCTAAATCGCTCGTTAGTATTTTTTTTTACGAACAGTCTAAATTTTACCAGCTTTCGAATACAAAACGCTATTCAAATCGTTCTTTTCATTAAGATGGTAGTATAGCTAATTAGATGATAGCTACATATACAATTTTACATACCGAAACAAACAAAGGAGTCATACATATATTATTAATTCTTCATTTACCACCTAATGCCTGCCAATAAATGCTTTCCCTCTTTCTTCTTATATAAGGCCTCTTTTTTGTCGAGGGTTAAAATACTAACTAAAGATAAACATTTATTATAGGGATAACGTTTTAAAATAAGTTTTTTATTGTAATGAAGTCAACAAAAATGACTTCTGTGTCTAGAAATAAAGATCTGGCGTATTTATTTGCACTTTATAATTTATGCAATAAATAAATAATGTAGTAACTTAAATAGGGGTATTTTATTTTTAAAATGTTCGTAGCTCAACGTGTGGGTTCCCCTAAGAAAGCCAGGGATTTGTCGAGGGTTCTTAATGAATCGTCTCGCAGTACATCTTACCTAGGAAATGACTACAAAGCGTTGTTGGATATAAATTGTAGGTTCTGTATTAGAAATTGTGTTTAGAAAACATTTTTGAAGCCTACTTGTATAATTTTAGAAATCCATCTAATTATTGTTTTCTTTAATAATGCGATATATATTGATATTTAATTTATATCACAAAGGGTTTAATTTACTATCTAAAGAAAAAACATTTTACCAAGCCGCATTCGACAAGTATGGCGAGGGAGAAAGATAGGAACAATAATTATAATTATTAGACCATAAACGAAATTCTGTTGTAACTAAAACACAAAGAAAATAAATAAGATTCCAAACAAAGAAATTTCACGCGCACACAGACCGTATTCCTTTAAATCTGAACCCGAATAAATCGTCATCAAAATCAGACAGTGGTGAAAAGTCGTCGTTCGCTCGGCACATTTCCCCGGTGCAATGATGCAAGCCGGTTTATGTTGTGTGAAACACTGACGCATTCGAGGGTCGGAGACTCGGCCCTCCGATCTTCATTTGTTAAAAGACAGAGTCAGGAGCGATGTGTTTGAATCGGGACAATGGTAAAAGGAGAATCTTTTTAGTGATTAAAGTTGTTTATGTAATGTGTTTTGTTTGGTTGTGAAAGGTGATCAGTATGATGATATGGTAATCACCTCGGTGAACCATTCTGGAAAGAATACTTTCAACTTTGCATAGTAGGTACTGTAAATAAAACTTTTTTATTTGCAAATTACAGAACATTTCAGTCTATATTATAGAACATTGGCTTTTGAGTATCTAATTATACATCAATGTTTATCGGTAACTACTTCTTCTGCCTCTGACTGTACTAAAGACTTAACATAGATAATTAACAAAAAAATATAATTATGTCATGAATTCGATTGACTCTAGTGGTTATTTAAAATTTTAATCTTATCTCTATCTGAATACGATCGAGAACAACTTAATTTTAAATTTGATCAGAGAATCAGTAAGGACACTTGTTTATATTCAACTAGTTTTAATCGTTAAATTAATCTACCTACCGTATTTGTGCTTTATCTCTGACCCAGTTTACACAATGGTCAATTGTATAAGGTTTAATTGTCACACAATATATTTCACACACATAATTATGTATATTTCTCTATATACTACATTGATATACCTATGCAATGGAATAAATTCGTATTATATTATCATTAGCAAAGGGGTGACAGTTAAATTTTGAGCGTTGTTTGGATATTTCACGACAGTACTTTCATTAAAGTTATGCGATTCAGCAATATAGTTTTATTAAGTAATCGAACCATGCTGTAAATATTTATCTGAATTATGAATGGGCGACCGAGTTGTTACCATTGTCGCACTGAAAACTGACGTAAAGAAACAGCTCACTATTGCGTTTAAGAGAGATATCTGGAGGCCCAATTACCTTCCTTTCCCCGTCCCTTAAGAATCAAATTGATAATATAATATGATAGTTTATTTTCAGCAACAAAACTAAACAAATCCAGTCATTTCACTCAAAAACTCGCCAAAGTAAATTTAGCATGCTCAAGCAAGCGTGCTCCTTCTTAGGCTACATCGTCGCTCACCATCAGGCGAAATGGTGCCCAAACGCAAACCTATTACGAATAAAAAATAAGTATAAGATTTTTAGCAACTGCAGCCAATTTTATAGCATGTTCTAAGTAATAACTTGGCTCACCAGCTCATGTGTGTGCTTAATAACTTTGCTACATATAACGTCTGACAGAAACTAATAACGGGCGGAAGACTGCGATGCCAATCTCAGTATATAATAATAACATTTGATGAAGACATTGTTATCTTTACTGATTTTTAAGAATAAACCCCTTTTTGTTCTATGTAGATATACATTGAGTATACTTACATCATTAAATGTAATTTACTTAAAATATCACAAGACTGGTTTAACTTAAGTGTGTTTTCCGCTAAAATAATCTACAATGTAAACTAGAGATAGAACAAGTAAAATCCATTATTTTGATGGTGACACGACTAAATGACCACGGACTTAATGGTAATATTAGTTGCAAAATGTTACAAACCAAAGTACTACGTAGTTAACAAAGGGTTCGCTAAAGCAACTTTATTTATGTAGTTTGTTTTCTACCATACTGTGTATGTACGTAAAACATTTTCACTAACAAACGCTAGTATATTCACGTATGATTTATATGACGTCAGTAATTTATGTTTCTGTTCCTCTTTGCACAGAGGAAATAATACGAGTGTATCTGTGAAAGTGGTTCAAGTGATTTGATGAAATTAAGCGGTAGGGCCACGCCATTCATGCTGTAGACAGTTTTGTCTACAGCATGAATGGGTCTGCTCGACCGGTTCTTACCAGGCATAAGTATATCATTGTATGAATACAAGATTCTATTTACAATGTTTAGAAGAGACGTTTACCTTTATTTCTAGATTCTACACTGTAATAAAATTGAAGGCAAAACATACTGACCTTAATCTGCATGAATTTACTCTTTCAAAACAACGCTAGCGTTAAACTAGAACAATAGTAAGTAACGGAAACATGTGTTTTACAAATGTAATTCAAGCGAAACCAACACCGTGAGAGTTTCAACCGAAATTTTGAGACAGCTGTTAGTAAACCTTAGCAATTTTAAAATTCTACCACAGACTATAAATATTATTTAATGTTTTTTTTTCTTAACTCCGCGAAGAAACGAGATTTTTTGACTTTAATTAGAGGCATTTGCCGTCACGTGCAACCTAATGCATAAATACCATCTAATCGTTGGCGATAAAACACACAACACGCCGCGAATTTTAATGATCATTATAATATATTATTTAAAATTAGAATAAGTACCTATCCTGGCCAGTTTTAATAAAGGATAATGTCGACAACGGCAACGTAGACGCCATTTTGAATGCAAAATGGATGCAGTGGACTGTGATTTTAAAAGCACCGCCTTTAGAGCTCTCAAGTGCGGTTTTTGAAGAAAATTTTAATAAGGCAAAAGACCGTGGACCTTATGGCATGTTGGTTTCTTGAAATTTTCAATATTTTTCCTGCATGCTGCTTTTGTGTTAAGTTGTTTTGTTTACTTTTTGTGGTTCGTTGTGCTTTTCAATACGTTTCTGAATGTTGAGTTTCTTTTTTATGCGCTTACGAATGTTTTATTGAAAAATTATGAACTTATTTTAATTATATTTTTGAACACAATTTTTTTCAATTGTTTATTGTCAAGCTTAAGTTAACATTAGCCTGATCAACCTAGTTTTTATGCATCGAAAATGAGAATCAATTTATTATAGTATGTATATTTTTTCCTTGTTTTATTAGCAAATTAATGGTATTTCATACTAGCCAGTGGCCATAAACAGAATAATCCAAAAAGTTCAATTTATATAATCAACATTTTGGTGTAGCTAAATAGAGCAACATTTTATAAGATTCTTTATATCATCTTTTTATCCATAAAGAAGAGACTCATAGCACTTAGTGGGAACCTTTTCAAGTACTTATTGCATCAATAAAATGCTTCGGAAATACTCAAAGCGTATCCCAGACCAATTCTTGTGCATTTGTACTGCGCAAAAATGTTCATGCTTTCTCCCAGGCATTTATTCACATTCTCTTAAAGTCGAAAGCCCTTTGCGGAGATCATTTACGTTATATTGCGAAGAAAACTATTGGTCTAGGCTTGGAACTGCTTTAGACAGATTTTGTCGTTATATTCGTACAGATATTGAACCTCTTTAAATTTAAAAGCCACTGGTGTGGAATAATCTTGTACCATTACTTTAAAATGTTTACGGGTGGGAGAAAATATATTTGTGCGTAAATGTTTGGTAAAATAATTGAGTTATGAAATTAATATTATGTCTTATTTTATTACGAACTTATATGTATTGTATGCTATTAAAAAAAGAAGATAATAGGTATTCATGCTATTGTCAAATTAACAAAATTATATTGTAGTCCTGTTTAATGGGTAAAAAGGACGATAATTTTAGTTCTGCAAGACTGATATATAACATACACACATATCATAAGGTAGAATGACTTTGAATTAAAACTGGATTAAAATCTAATTTCATAATTAAATTTTAATCGGTAACAACAACATTTATGTAAGAATCGATGGTTTGTTTCGTCCGTAATGTTCTTGACGAGTTAGACGTTAATCATTCATCATATATTCAGTATTTTTACTTATTCTTAGCCTTCAATATTACCGCACTTTTAATTATTGCAATAAATGGCGGAGTTACATAACGAAAACATACACAATATGCTCATATTATTCGATAGTGATATAAAAAGTCTGCAAATAAGACCAAGCCGTATGTATTACATAACATAGTTATGAAATATCCAATTTATCTCTTTGTTCCATCAGACAAAAGGTCTAGAAAATATAATAAGATTTTACTGTGTCTGCGACATTCAACAAGATAGCCCAATTATCTTCATCTCATTTTACGTGAATTATATTAATCAACTTTTGCTGTATTCTAGCTTAAACTGATGTTTACTCAGGTAGACGTTGGGTGACTTACAAATAACTCCGAATGTTAATTTTCTTGTTTGCGTATTTACTTGTTAGGCTCAGCACCAATCGAATAATCAATGTTATTTGTTACCAAAGTATAATTTAGCCCCAATCCTCAGTAGTAACTTGTAACAAAGTATCGTTTTAACATTAATTTGGAGGGAACTATTGTTATAAATTGCTGTTATTTATTTAGGATTGAGATCCGGCAGAACAAATCAAAACTTCAACTTTCATACTGAAATGTTACGTTAAGCGTGTAAGTAAGTTATTTTATCGATAACCTCGCTTTATCTTTTCATAAATATATAAAATGTCGTGCAGATATAGGAAAATAAAACTCCATTATGCAAGATCAACTTGCAGTTCCTGCAACAGAACTGTCACTGACTTGTTCTTGTGAATTCTGCTGGTTACGTAGAAATCCTGGTATTTTAGAAACGCATTTTTCTATTCCCTAGATAAATAGTAGGAGAAATCCTACCTAATATATATTTCTACCCGACCGAACAACGATGACTGTTACGGTTAATCGCGTTCTAGGGTCAGCCGCTGTATATCCAGTTATTTTAGGCTGTCATAGTACTGGAAACCGTCAAGGATATGGTGATTCATGACCGTCGATGTTCTATATAAACTGTACTGTACTTTTAACTTACCACGACTGCCATGTAATTACTTTGCCACGCCAGGATATAAAAAAATCTAGATCTTAATTAATATAGTTTCCATTAACTTTCTCTTTATAATATGACACCTAATCGTTAATAGTCATAAAGGTTATTAGAAGAATAACAGACTACCTGTTTAAACAGCAGCAAGCAGCGGGTGCAATCTTAAGGAAACTGAGGCCGTGGTCATGGGCGTGGCAGACAAATTGCTGTAATCAAGGCACGGCGCAGCCACCCGGCCGCGACACACGCTCTACAAACAAAAGATTGTTTAGCGGTATGTGCAGTTTACGGCAGTTTACTGTCATTACAACGTTATTTTAGAGCAAAGATGCCACTTATTTATATAGAATACGTTTTGTGGTAATGGTAAATGCCACCATATTGAGTTGCGACAAAATTTAATATATTTCGGAATTTTATCTCGTTAATCATCATTATTGTGGTGTGAAAGCACCTTATGACAAAGTTAGATTAAGATTTATACACAACAATAAGTTTCATAATTACATAGCATCAGGGACTTGAAAGTGACTTTTGGATCTTCGTCTTAGATGTATCTATTAAATCAAAATCAAGTCTCGATTAAAATTTTCTATCAATTCTATTACCTATCAAATTCCCAAAAATAAATGTACTGTTTTGACCCAAAATATAGTGGATTTTAACAATAGGGATTTTTTAAATGGTAGATTGATATTTTTATGGAATATTAAACAACTTTTATAAATTCTAGTCGCTTAAATTTTTACTTACGCTCATTTCAACGCTGTATTTTTGCGTCAATAAAAAGTCGTTCGTTAACGTGTTCAAAAAAGTATTTCTCTTAGCCTTAAGTTCGACATCACCTTAAGGACTTTTCTTAAAATTGATAGCATGTTTCAGACGTAACCCATCGATTGTCAAGGATAATTTATTGACTTGTATAACAGCGATATCATGGTCACGTTAATTGGTAACTGACACGTCTTGCCGGTCAGCGGGTGGATTGATGGCAATAATGGCTTTACATCTAAGCAGATCAAGTTGAGGAGCTGTGAAACCCAATTATGCCACCAAACCCAAAATATCAGCTGCTAATCCTATTAAGACTATAAACGTCAATGTTTGGATGTTTGATCATTTTAGATACTATTCTTTTTTGTTAACAGTAATTGGTAGGTTTGTTTGTCCGTATTCATGATTCGGGTATACAGACTTGCATTAAACCCCGGTTTCATAATTTCCCTCCGGCTAATACAAGCTCGGTTGTTAGAACCAGCTAAATAATATTGATGCCGCGCTGTCTTAATGGTGACTGTATTCACATAATTATATGATCCAACTACTTTCTATGTTTTGCATGTAGCAGTTTTTCACTATAACAATACCGTACAGCCGGTTAAACATTACGTGAGTGGTGGCTTATAGTAATTGCTGGAATCAATTATAGTACGAATTCACTTTAGCAAACACTTAAGCGAAGGAAAATACTTTCCTACTTCCACAGTAAGATTATAATTTTCAATGTTCCGTTTTCATAGAATACTCGCTGCAGTATATCGGGGTTTAATGTAAATTATTGAAACCTCCGAATTGTCTTCGAGTTGACTTATCTCGAGCACGTACTGATCACCTGGGTTATCTGTCCACGCCAGCTTTGCAGATCTGATGCTAAAAATCTTCACTATACAATCCCGAAGGTGATAGATAAAACCGTAAATACCCCAAAATTAGAAGAACTGAGCTATGCAGAGACTGATTGAGGTTTCTAACGAAATCGTAATGAGTACATATTTTAAAACTGAGTTTAATTTATAATTCTTTGGACAATTCGTAAACAACATTTGTATTCTCACATAAAATATATTGGAACATCTCATTACAAACCTCAAGCATCATGAATGAAATCATTAACCAAACGTTGTCGGGCAATTGGCATTGTTTCGTATTGGCACAGCTTTTAGCACCGCTTAATTTACAAGTTCATAAGACAACCGGTGCCAAATTACTTTTGTGACATAATGCCCAATAACAGTGTCACTACACTCGATTTTATTACTTGTATTGTTTTATAAGCTCGTCTAGACTTAATTTCACATAATATATTTAACGGAGAATTCATTGTGTCACGAAATATAGCACATCTAAATATAGCACAAGTTAATTGTAGTAAGTACATTTATACAACTTCTGAAATCGTTAAGACTTCACACGTCACGTTAATTCCGCACAACTATTTTAATCTGCTAGTAAATAAATAAAATGCAATTTCTGATTGATCTTCTAGATTCCAAGCATAAATCTTCACTTTGTTACATTCAATAAAAAATAATGTTACGGTACAAACTTTCAATTAAATACAAAATCAGCTTAATACAGGTAGATAGATCTCTTTAATAGAAGCCATACCTGTGATGAGCCATTGGCCTTCGATGGAATAACGGATCACGCACTTACTGATAATTCGATAGATATTATGTATTCCGATAAAACTAGTTGTTACCACAAACTATTTAATTTTATATCTACAATAACACTTGTGAATATTGGGTTTTATATTCTAGTCCACTATAATTAAACGGACATTAACTTTCTGCTACGGGCAGCAATGAATTTTCGATTTATAAATTCTCTCTAGGCACTGGAGTTTATGTAATCATTAGTCAATAGATTGATTAAATGTTATTGGCTTAGGGAATAATTAAATGTTTTAAATATTGGATGTTTGTAGTTAGTAATACGTCACGCATGGCTTTGATAACGTAATCTCAAGATCTTCTTCCATCTGTTTTATTCCACTCACAGTGGGGTCGGCGCAAAATGCTTTTTAACATATGTGACAGAATGATTATGGCTTTTAGATTTTACGATAGGCCGCCTGACATCAATCCCACTGGTGTGAAATATATCCAGACCCGAAACAAATATTTATGGATCACACAAACATTCTATATATAAGTACACAAATGTATATCTCCTTAAATAGAACCAACATACAGATTTATTTCAACCACAAGACGAATCCAAAGATAATAACATCCCGGTCGCAAGGAAAGCTATTTGTTTAGATCAAAAGTTGAGTTTCGTAATTAACTTCTTCACGGAGGCAAACACTTTTCCAAAATGAAGATTGAAGTTCGCCCTCGTGAATAAACAGGGAACAAACTGAAGCCTGATCCGACGCAACATTTATATTCACTAAATTAATGTAAACACGAGGATTTAAACGAATCTCTCATTATATATTAACCAAAGTGGGGATGTTCCCATTTTGCTTTCTTTGATCGACCCTCGCCGTTCTAATCTTAGGGATTAAGAGCTCTGACGATGTCTCACTTTTGCATAATTATTCGCTTTATCAGTTGGGTAAAAAATTAATTTGTGCTTACGTGACTTCTTGGTTTATTGCGAGTTGGTGAATTTTAATGGACTTGGTGATACTATTATTAAATGATCGTGTTTTATAATTATCCCAAAAAGCTTTAAGTAAGTTGTTATTGTACTAATTACGCATTTTGACCTCTTCTTGTAGAGGCGGAATCTATCAATAATTCGTTTGTAAGAAATGGTCGTTATTGATCTATCTCTCTCTGATCATATATTGTTCATCAGAAATCATTGCTCGTTTAACCAATATTGACGTTTTAAAATAGCCCGATATTCTTGTCTCAGTAATGCGCGTGTGACCAACGTCAAATCTAATTAGTTTGTAATTATTTTACTTTCACCGTAAATTCAATGGATGCCGATATGTATCATAACCGTCATTATAAATACGCAACGTTTCCTGTAAAAAGTGGACGTTTTCCTATCGTTAGTGTGAAGAAAAATTGTACAGTAACAAACCGCTGCATGTGTATGGTAATTCGATGAAAAAAATACAGCGGGATAATTAGGTACAAAATATAGGAAGTGAGTGCCTTTGTTCAAAGGTTTTATTTAAATTTTGTAATTTCACATTTGCACAAGTTCTTTACAAAAAAGCTGTTTTTTGTAAAGAATACGTCACATTATTTCTCCTCTCTTATATAAGGATTTTTTATGTTCCAAAAGTGTTTTAATTTGATTTATATCAACTAAAAAGTATTTGTTGTTAACGCTAACAAAATCAATGGCGTGAAGTGCACCTTCACACTAAGATCTACTGTAGAGACATTCGGTTATTTTATTAAATATAAAAAATCTTTCCTTATTTTCAGTAATACTCTGACATACTAACTCAGACAGCTTCTCGCATACGAGTATACCACATCTAGTACATTAGTATACTATTTTGAAATATTTTCAGTATCACTAATGCTTGATATGTCCAATATCATACATATCGTATATTTGAACTGAGCTCAGAGAAGGGTCTTCTTTGCCAATGACACTTCCTTATTCACCATTTGATAAGGCTCCAAATGAGGGTTCCGTTGTAAGTTGAAAGGTAAGTATCATCTACGTCGACTTTATCACGACGGAACTCGGGTCATTCCGGGCCACTGAGCACCGTCGGTAATAGGGTTAAAATCGGCTTTTGTTTCGGCTCCAATGAATTGAATTTATAGATATCCTGCGTATCCTGACCCTTGAATATACTATCGGATAAAGGGATGTTGGTTTTATTAAGTCTTTGAAAGTTGGTTTTTGGTTTGTGTTGAAGATTCGTTGCATCTTCTGCATCATTTTTTTTCTGAATAATGGATACTCTACTAATAGTTTGTAGATAACTAGACATTACTCTATGAATTAAAATATTGATATCATATTTTTTATATTGTACCCTTAAACAAATTAATTTCTCTTTAATACCTATTTATATTATTTTTAGAAGAACATAATAGCTACTCTTAGACAGTTTATATCAATTTTATCATAAAACAACAATAATTATTGAAGAGTTAAAGGTATAGCTATAAATTGCAATCTGTATACCAACTTTATTAAGCGACCTACGCAAATAAAATTTTATAAACCGTCAGACGATAAAATAAATTTTATTAAATGCAAGGTGGAGCGACGATGACTAAGAGCTTAGATGCAGTTATAATTGTATTAGTGCAGGCGTCGGCACCTCTGTGCACTTATTATACAGCACTTTCAGCTGTAACTTATTTAACGTGACGTACAGTCAGCCCCCTGTTAATATTGAATAGTGTTTAGTGTTCGTAGACTTTAGTTTAATTGAGTTACTTAGATCTATATTTTAGTGTTTTGTTGTTCATGTTCATCAGACTTTATTATACCATATTTTCCTTTAATAATCTCTAAATCTTGTGGAGCTATTATTTTTATATTTTAAAAGCATCTCTTGGAGTTTTTAGATTTGTTACTTGTGCTGTTTCTTTTTTGATAAACAATACTTGACATTTTTAGATAGAGTAATATAAAAAAAGAATAACTAAACTATAAACTACGTCGTTATATTTTAAATATAATCCCGTTCCATATAAATTGTTGATATACACTGGTTGTATAATATTAGCGACAAGTAGGCAATACCATTAAGTTAGAGACAGGCATTGAGATCTTATAATAGTTTATCAATTATCGCATCCCGGAACTGGTAAGCGTTGCATTACAAAGCGTTGGCTATATCCGAGTGTCCGTCACCGAGTGCCCTCTCCGACCTCGCTTGCCAACATTACTTACACTGTTCCTACTATTATTATCCGATATTGAATTGAGATTGGGAGCGTGGTAGAGCCATGATATAGACAGTCTTGTCTACAGCATGAATGAGCCATCTCGACAGAGTGGTTATCGCTGCCTCACAGAAAATCGACGTAAAGTAAGTGCTTGTTGTTGCATTTCATAAAGATTAATGAGATACCTGGAGACTTTCCCTTCCCAATCCCATAATTATCTCCTACCTATAAGATCTGCAACGCACCCATATTTTTTTTGGTGTTTTGAGGTTTTTTTCTTGCTTCAACCAAGATCTCAAGATGAGAAACCTTTTTTATAGTGAGTACCTAATCAAGTGATCACAGTGTTTGTGGCTTCGTCGGTCCGTTGCTGATGTATAAGGAAAAGGGGAAAGATATTTTTTGAGCTTCGTTGTTCAGAGTTTTTAAGTCTATTGTTTATAATTATTGCTTGTTTGTATTGGATATCGTGTGCGTTTTGTTTCTTAATATCCTTTCTGCGATTATATTAAACGGTCGATTCACGGAAATAAGTTTTTGAAACGTCCTCTACCCAACCCATAATTATATGATTAAGTAATTGCAGACTTAAATATATAAATTATTTGTATGTATAAATAGTTTAAATATCATTGGCAATGGGTGAACGATCATAACACGACGAAAACTTGTGGCGAAGTATGACAGGGATCTTTAGATTAGAAGTGGTATATGGAAAGCATATTCTTCATGTACTATTAATTTTTTTATACTAATACTACAATATCCAACCTTAATACTTGTAATATAAGGATTAATTTGGTGATCACAAAGAACGAGAGTGCACTTTATTGGTCGGCGTCAAGTGGTCTCAATGTCAGCCTCGGGTGTAAGTTACCCAATATTTACTTCGAAATTACTATTTGTTCCCGACAATGTTTAACCTTAAACACAACGTTGACGATAAGTTGATTTCCGATTAGCGTCTTTATTTGCTTTGACACTTTTATTGTGTATTTGATTTTCAAACATTGATATACATACGTTTCAATATGACACGAACAGAATGTTAAACGAAGTGGTTCTATATACAGAGTAATCCGATTTTAATTGCTTACGTTTGATAATTCGAATTAAATTCACATTCGGTTTTTAAATGTAATGCTAGCCATTTCAGTCATACCAGACCATTTCCCAGATATCGGAAACCACCTTCCAATGGAATTCTTTTGAAAAGTGAATTCAAATCGAATTCCAACGGTAAGCGTTTCTGTTCACAATGCGATTGCATTCGGCGTGCGAGGCGCTCCTTTGTGACAGATGTAACGCCATTCACAGGCAGAGCCGAGCCACTGAGACCGAATCTAGAGGGGGATATTGAAAGGTAAAGCCACAAAATATTTGCAAATTTGAAAATCACGGATCACTTGCGGCAACAAAATTAATCCGAGTTTATTTAGTTGTGACATGAAAGTCATGTTTCCACTTTTATTAAAATGAAAAAACAGAAAAATTGAGCCACGTTATACACACTTTTACACAGCATGAATGAGCTGGATCAACTACTTTCTAAAGAAAACCGAAGTTGAGTAATAGATTGTTATTACGTATCCCTTTAATATCTTTTCTGTTTAAGGTCGACAACGCGTACTTACTTCTCTGTTATTGTGGTAGTACACCCACTATGTACATGGGTGGTGGCAATCAAATAATCGTCACGTGATGCATTCGCTCGTTTACCAGCATCTACTATAAAAACAGATAGCTTTTCAAATCTGGATATGATTTAAATTCTGTATAATTTTGTCAGTTCAAACGTGATGTTATGAACTGTAATCATTAATTTTTTTATTTTATTTCATTGAATGACGAGACGAGCACGGCGCTCGCCTGATGTTAAACGCCATAAACAGAAGCAACACCACACAGAACTTGGAATTACAAAGCACTGCATGTCGCTGAACTGCGCTCGTCACCCCGAGACATAAGATGTTAAGTCTCATAATGCCCAGTAAATTTCCAGACGGCCTCTCGCATGCGAGGGACCTACCACCTTGTCACCTATCCATATCATAGAATTTTTCGTCAGTCTCGTGATATTCTACCTCGATAAATTTTTCTTAAGCCCCAAAGTGAATATTCTAGCTACGGCCCTGCAAGCCACTGAACCACTATAGAGTACCGTCGCCGCGGCCAATGCAGAAGTGCCACAATAAAACGTGCCCTTCGCACCTTGATCCAAACGTTTACCGCGTCGAAGATTTATTTTCGCTTTGGCTTTGAGTCTTTTGCGTTCAGATTGAGTTGTGACAACAGCTATAGCACTCGTAGGGTTTGTATATGGACTTACTGACGCAAACAGGAACCAAGCCACAGCAATTCAATTAAAGATATTGATGAAATCCCCTTCTCTATCTTCCATCATAGTTCTTTTGACATTGTGGGCGTCCATGGGAAGATGGTGATCACTTACCCATTAAACGTTTTACTGGCGTATGCTATAAAAATGGTTTTATATATAATTCATGTGTAAAAGTAGGTACCGTGAGTAAAGTAAGTGGCATCTTTGCATAAATATTTCGATTTTAACATGAATTTAGCCCAAAAGCAGTCTCCGTGTCGAAATCTATGAACGATATCTATTGAATTTAATTCAAGTTAATTTTCCAGTGAAGTTACGTCCAAACCCGTTTTACGTCATAATCCACGTTGTTAAAAGGCAGGGTTCATGAAATACAAGTAACATTTAATAATTACACAACAAACATAATTAAAACGACTAGTTTTCGGGACATTGAGTTGCTTTGTTTAACATAATACCCGCGGTCCTCGGACGGTCACTAAATGAGGAAAAACAAAAGCCGACCATTAGGGCTGCTACCGGTCTATGATAAACAATGCCACAAAGACCTCCGGCAATAGGGTTGTGGCTTTTTAATTATTAAATAGCAGAAAGGAGGTAGTTGGGTAAATTAAAAAAGGGGTCACAGTTCATAATATTACACATTTTTTAATTTACTCGTTGTAGTTACTTACGTAATATGATTCTCATTATATAATCGTCTTTGCGGAGAACTGTGGATATTGTAATATTGGAGAAGAAAAAAAGGACCTTCAATAAACTCTCTTTAACGCTATGAGAATTACACAAATATTTCGCTTCGCATGCATGAAAGTCTGTACCGTCATATATTCTGGATAAAAAATTAAATTACTATTGGACAAAAAAGACGCGTCTTATTAAAAACCTCTTCCGTTTTTCCGTCGGGTAAAAGGCCTGAATTTACCAATGATTTTTTTAAATTAGTTCGGATAAACAAACAGATAAAAATTGAAACAGCGTGTTTGGGTTTTTATAACATACAAATAATCGTAAGAGCTTAATATAAAGCTTTTATTTCGAAATCAAAGACAGATACTTTAATTAAAGTTTATGTATCTCTTGACCACATTTTAAAATTGCTCATATCATGAAATAGTCGAATATTTTATGAAATTATCAATTCTAAGATTTGGTCACGACAAATAGATTAATATGTCCATGCGGGAATCTACTTATTTTATTCTGCCCTTCGTGCCATCGAGGTCATTAATTTGATTATTGCTATTTATGTAATTAAACCGTAATGATCTATGGCGGACTATTCCACAATATTGGCACAAGGTCATGCCATAGACAGTTCAAAGTTAAGCAAAGTCACTGTAATTTAATAAACAACACTTTCATAAATTAATGTGACCATTAGTCATTGTGGCTTTTTATGTTCATCCACGGATTACTAAACAATTATTACACAGTGGTAGGTCCCTCGTATGCGAGCCATCTGGGTTGGTACCACCGCTTTGTCTATTTCTGCCGTCAAGCAACAATGTGTAAGCACTGTTGTGGTTTGAAGGACATTGAAGCCAGTGAAATTAATGGGCATTATGAGACTTAACATCTCATGTCAGTTCAGTGCCATGCAGTGCTTTATAATTCAAAGTTCTGTGTGGTGTTGCTTCTGTTTATGGGCAGGCGTAGCGCTTACTGTCAGGCGAGCGCCTTGCTCGTCTCGTCATTAATTCATTCGCTCAATCAAATAATGAAAAAAAAAACAGATAGACCATGACCTGGATTAGGACATAGGCTACTTTTTATCCCACATAAGACCGCTCACGGTATCAATATAGCCGCGGGAAAAGTCTAATAAATGCACAAGTTCTGGACTTATTTCTTAATACTTCACTCAGCAATACTCCTTAAAAACAGGTCTAAGTTACATAGCCCGGTAATTAATAACATTTTTACCCCACCAAACCAGGTTCCAATTTCGCCTGACCTTTCCAGGTTACGCAAACTGCAAGGTCCGGTTAATTACCGTATGATTAACGAGTTGCGTAACACATGACACCGCATTAAAATGAATAAATGCTCAACGGTGCACGTGTCATGAAGTTTCGTGTTCAAATGTCACGTGTAAAATATGCATGTGAGGCCCTTCAGCCGTCCGCGTCCCTGCGTAATGACCACGGCATATGATACTGATTTGTTGCATACAAGCCTGTAGGTAGAGTCGGTCGTAGCCAAGGTACAGGTAATCAAAATGTATTAACCCATCACTCTAACAAGGTTGTTTTTTTTTAAATTAGATGAATGTAAGGGCGACTTCATCAACGATCCTTAATCAACAAGTTGGTAGGTCTCTCGTATGCGAGAGGCCGTCTGGGTTGATACCACTGCTATGTCTATTTCTGTCGCCAAGCAACAGTGTGTAAGCACTGTTGTGTTTGTGTTGTGAAGGACATTGAAGCCAGTGAAATTACTGGGCATTATGAGACTTAACAGCTAATGTCTCGAGGTGACGAGCGCAGTTCAGTGCCATGCAGTGCTTTGTTATTCAAAGTTATGTGCGGTGTTGCTTCTGTTTATGGGCGCCTGCCACGCCTGTGGCGCTTACCATTAGCGCCTTGCTCGTCTCGTCATTCAATAGAATAAAATAAAAATCGCTAATATTTCACAGTTAATACGTTTACTAAAATCCAGATTGTTCATCGACAGTCAACTAGTTTAAGAGTCAGGTGATCTCGACATTTACTGCTGGTGGCCAAGTACCGTCCCCATTCAACTGTACATTACCGCAATCATCACACGTAATACGTAATCGAAACTGCGACATCACGGGCATACGTCTTAGCTCTTACCCTTGATATGCCATAATACGTGACTCAATAATCGCTGGCATAAGATTATGTATCTACATATTTGAATATTCATATTTTGTTATTAGTGGTATTAATAGCTTAGATATCTAAATGGGTCGAAATATAGATGGGTAATATTGGATGTTTTGTGTTTAATGCTGTGAGTTTGAAATACTGATTGGAAGCAATTTGCTATCACATATTTAAAAAATAAAAATACTTTGTAGTGTCATTTCTAATTATTTAACAACTAGTGCAGCATTTAATTCGTTAATCGATTGAAAAAGGTGCATTACTGTCCATACTTACTCATATAGGGAAGATAATTCCAAAAATATAAAATAACATTTATTCAAATCATGAGAATTATTCTCAAACAATCTGTAATATAAGAAAACTAATTATTTAAACATAAAAACTAGGTTATCTATTTCCTTATTTGTGAATCCTTTCAGATTCCTAGGAATCTTTAAATATTTATAATATTTTTTTAGGAATAGAAGTGGCTGACCTAATTTTTTCCCATGTCGTAACGTCTCCCTGCATAAAAGTGATACGGAATGCGTAAACGAATCTAAAAGCTCTGTTATTATATGGGTCATTCCATTTAAAATCGTCTTATGGAAAATAAAATTTTCCCGAGTCGTTTTAGATTTTGGTGTAACTTTGAGAAACTCTACTCTAGGGTCCCAAAGAACAAAATTTACACGAGTTTGATTTTTACAAGCGCTTGTTTCCGCCTATTTAAACATAAAATTTTAAAAATCGATATTTTTAAACCTTATCAATATTTGCTGTGAAATTTTTCTGTTTGAAGCTATCTGCATGATCAAGACGGAATTCACAGTGGGAAAGATAGTAGTTTAAGTGTAAATGAGGAGAATTGGCTCGGACGATCCCTTTGAATAATAGCACCATGCTGAAAATGAGTGTTTTTTAGTCATTTTTCGTGAATTTTAATCGACTCTAGCGTCTTAACTGTTGAGAATTAAAAACTCATGCTCCGCGGGAATTAAGTATACATATCATAGACAAAATTCAGCCACAAGTTGACTTGAGCAGCCCACTCTTCATAGAAAAAACTTTGCTTCAAATTTTGGAATTTTAAAAAATCTCAATTTTCAGGTTATGAAACGAACGTGTTGACTGCGAGATAAAAATCTGATACTCACAGAATCTACTGTTTTTACCTTCAACTTAAAATTATTACATCACTTGTTTTGTTATTTTAATGTTTAGTGCATGTACGAGCCGTTTTTTTTTTCACAGCAAACATCTGGACGTTTTTACTAATGGATTAAAACTAAAAAAAAAGAAAAATGAAAAAAAAAAAAAAAAAAAGTAAAAACAACAACTACTAGGTATTTAAAAAAAAAAATTGAGTCAACATGAAAATAACAAAACAAGTGATGTAGTCATTTTAAGTTGAAGGTAAAAACAGTAGATTCTGTGAGTATCAGATTTTTATCTCGCAGTCAACACGTTCGTTTCATAGCCTGAAAATTGGGATTTTTTAAAATTCCAAAATTTGAAGCAAAGTTTTTTTCTATGAAGACTGGGCTGCTCAAGTCAACTTGTGGCTGAATTTTGTCTATGATATGTATACTTAATTCCCGCGGAGCATGAGTTTTTAATTCTCAACAGTTAAGACGCTAGAGTCGATTAAAATTCACGAAAAATGACTAAAAAACACTCATTTTCAGCATGGTGCTATTATTCAAAGGGATCGTCCGAGCCAATTCTCCTCATTTACACTTAAACTACTATCTTTCCCACTGTGAATTCCGTCTTGATCATGCAGATAGCTTCAAACAGAAAAATTTCACAGCAAATGTTGATAAGGTTTAAAAATATCGATTTTTAAAATTTTATATTTAAATAGGCGGAAACAAGCGCTTGTAAAAATCATACTCGTGTAAATTTTGTTCTTTGGGACCCTAGAGTAGAGTTTCTCAAAGTTACACCAAAATCTAAAACGAGTCGGGAAAATTTTATTTTCCATAAGACGATTTTACATGGAATGACCCATCTCAAATTAAAACGGAGTTTCAACACACTTGAGATGCTGCTTCTAATTGCTTACGAAAACTTTAATATTGACTCTCTGGAATTCCAACATTCTGTTTATAATTACTTCCTAGCTGTATAAGTGTATAGCCGCGGGGTCTACTCTTCAATCTCTTCAATATTTTATTTGAATAAAATATTATCTTATTAATAGTTCTAAGATATTTTTTTTATAGCATAGGCCGGCAAACGAGCAAGTGGGTCACCTGATGGTAAGTGATCTCCACCGCACATGTACGCCCACCACCATCATGGGGGCGTTGCCCACCTCAAAGGAAAGGGATAATTAGGGATTGGGAAGGGGAGGGGATTTGGGCTTCCGGACATCTCACTCACCGAACGAAACGCAACAGCAAGCCGCTACTTTACGTCGGTTTTCTGTGAGACAGTGGTAACGACCCGGTCGAGCCAGCCCATTCATACTGTAGACAAAACTGTCTACAGCGTGGCTCTACCACTCAAAAAATGTATTCCATCACCTAGATTTTTAAAGAGGAAATGGCTTTATATGAGTTTAACGAATCAAACTGTGGACTGTGGTTTGTGCGGTACATTGTGGGTTGGATGTTCATTATAAAGACAGATAATTTGATTACAATTTTAACCGTAAATAGTTTCGCGGTGATTTCATCTTGTATCAAATTATTGGTTATAGAGATTTAGTACAAAAATTTTATACTTAGTGGAGCGTAGAGATGTGAAAATCGTGATTCAGAAATTCCAAAACAAGTATTTTAGCTATTATAAAATAAATGGTACGCAATTAAAATGTCCTTTAAACGGAGTGTGAAGAAGCAGTTAGGCAGGCCGGCATGATCTTACCGACCAACGATAGACACACTGTTTGTCGTTGGTCGACACTATTCCTGGATTGCGCTACACTTACCATCAGGTGTGGCGTCACTTTGCCGAGCCAGAATAAAAAAATCGATGATCAACATTTTATATACCAAATATTGCATACGGCATGCAAAATCATCAGTCAACTCTTCGTGTGCAATTAACATGATAGTCATTACGTTGCAGGTTCACTCGTCACTAAATTAAGTGTCAGTTACGTGTCAGCAGCAGACAGTGTTATTACACTTTTAACGTCAAACACACGAGACGGGTTAAATTGTGTTCGAACAGGAAGCTCGATGGCTTCTACACGGTTTAATAGATGCGGTTGCCGCGTGAGCGTTATGGTGTTATAATAGGTTTTAAAATTGATTTTGTTATATTAGTGACCAGTTACATATCTTTAAGCCGAGGTCCGACTATGTTTTCAAACGTAATAGAATAAGTTTCATGATTACAGAGCATCTACGAGTTGAATTTATAAGTTGAAGTAATTCTTAGATATGTCAATTAAAACATAATTAATCAATGATATAAGCCTGGTTAACATTGTAGTTTAATACTAACAAAAATTATGAAACTTACTCGAGTATACAACAGCATTTTTGCACGCTCAAGGAAATATACACGTACAAAAGCGTCGATAGGTATACCGGGTGAGTAATTGGCGAAAACATCCAACGCACTTGCGCTGCGTACGTGAAGTCGTGTCGTGTGGAGATTTTTAATTAATACCCACGTGCCGCCACCGGCGGGTATAAATCTTAGTTAATGTCCCTTTAGCCTGCCCGTGTCCACTGCCCACTGCCCAGAGACCCATGTTCATGTATGGGAATCGATTTGCAGGCCAAACACTGTTCCGACGCGCACTTGCGAGCCTACGTGAAAGCGTTTTATTAATTCAACCCGTTATGCAGAATGAATGATATACCTGAGCGTGATTGATTTGTTCTGTTACTATCGTGTTCTATACCTACAGAGGTATAGAATGATTTATGTAGCTTTTAGAAGTGACACTAGACGCAAATTGAATAACGCACGCCAATAACAATTTACGGGAGATGGAAAACGAATGTTAATCTTACTACAACCACATATCTACAACTGTGTTTAGTATTACTATAATCGGAGTTTCACTTTACCCACCAAATCTCAAAACCATATTAAACTGACATCTTGTGTTCTTTTACAATATAACAACATCATAGATTATAGAAAACAATGTACAAAAAGTGAATATTATGTAATTGAGTGAGCCATTTTAAATTGTCAGTAAAAAACGTACAGTACATGCTATAGTATAAAATACAGGCAATATAAAGTACAGGTGTCCGAGAACAAAATGGTTGAATGTGATAGTCCTACTGTGATGGTAGGTTTATATTAAGGATGATAATGATAAATTTATATAACAAGTTGCTTCTATTTCTATTTGTTCCAGAAATGCGACGTTTCTCGAACCACATCTCCAAGGCATAAGGAGACGGGCCAGTCGAAGCTCTGAATCAGATCACGATGAACGCTCCACGGAAGATGACGAGCGTTCGCTTCTTCGTAGTTCACCTCGAACAAGGCTACCTCCACCGCCGCCACCACCGGACGACGAACCTCCCCCGCTAAAGCCGAGAGAGTTCTTTGAAAGACTGCAGAGTCAAGCGATGAGGGAAGCCCAGGATAGGAAGCAGCGACCTCGAGACCTGCCTATCAAAGAACCGAACCTATTCAGGCCGGTCGACGCGGACGGCAGTTTGGGAGACAGCCTCAGTCAGGTATGTTGTTTGTTAAAGTAAAAAAAAAAATAATTACGAGTCAACGACAAGGTCTAATGAAGCGTTACAATACAGTTTTTAGTTTTCTAAGATTATTCTAAACGTATTCTTTTTGAAAATGTATTTATAAAGTAAAATTAAAAAAGCTACATCAAATAATAAAATAAGTATTATGGAGTCGGTGCTGCTGCCGTTACCGGGTAACTGAAACTGCGATTTGGTTATTAAGTTTTTTAATAATAATACTAACCCTTTATTATATACCTCCCACTGGTGTGCATCGGTCTTCTTTGCTGAATAAGAGGGTTATGCTTTTTGCCCCAAGCTGGCTTAACGCGTGTCAATTTTTAGTGGTAAGTATACCTAAGGCATGTAAAATATACATAAATACGAGTGTGGTGTTATCCTTTGAGGGTTTCATTATTTACTCCTTACTCCATTACCAAAACTTTACAACAATTTTAAGGAACCACATTACAGCTAAACTCTATCGAACAATGTTTTTTTTTCAAAGCCAGATCCATCTCTTCGCCAATTATGGAAATGTTCGACATAAAAAAAACGTAAATAAAAACACACCACTACCTTTTTTAACCGACTTACGGTTAAATATCCTTTGAAAATTCGTTTGAAATATAAGTATTTGTTAGCAAAACGCTAAGTAATTTCGGAATTCGTTCTTTACGACATCGTCGCAGCGAAAATAGATGCTTCCTTTTATTCCGATTCCATTACCGCGAGAATACGACAAGACTAACGTTACATGACAGCAATATTTTTCAATGCACGATCCGAAATTAAATTTGTGGCAACATCAATGGGCGCTTTACTGGAAAGCGGAAATGTATGTTTGAGATACATATTTGCTTAAAAGAGGTATTGTGCTACTCCTTCTGTATGGCCTTATTCCGTCTTGTTGCTAGGTTCCGACAGCATTTTTTTCCTGTTGCAACCCCTGACTGTTATTTAAATATAATTTCATCTTTTCTTTACCTGCTTCATTATATTCTTATCTTTGTTTATTATTTTCTAGCATTACAGAAATATATTTCAGAGAATTGATATTGATTTAAGTTAAAGGTTGAGAGGTAGAGAATGCCTCACATTAATGTCTGTACATAATTTATGTATAAATAAATATTATAAATAACATATTATATAACTTTTTTCTTTAAAGTTTTAATGTACTGCCTTTGTATATAGATGGTTACTTGCTATCTGAAGCTATGAAAAACATTAGCCTCTCGATCTATTCCGGAGGGAGTCTGCAATTTATTCAATATTTTCCAATAAAGGTTTCGAGTTTGATCATGTTATTGCTTTGTTCGTTCGAAAACGAAGAATGCACTTGTAAATTGAATTGCCCGTAGTCTAGCGATAGATACAATCATAAAAGTGTGCGCCGATGAAATCACATCGCCACCGTGATTGAAAGGCTAATGGAATATTGAAACACGGAATTCCATTTCGTGAATACAGAATATTAGTGAAGACGTTATGGTATATTTATAATTTCAACAAAGATAGCTCATTCAGGATATTTTTACCATGTATATTATCTATACTAATAATAAAGCTGTAGAGTTTGATTGTTTGTTTGTTTGTTTGTTTGAACGCGCTAATCTTCGGAATTACTGGTTCGAATTAAAAAATTCTTTTTGTGTTGGATAGTCCATTTATCGAGGAAGGCTTTAGGATATATAACATTACGCTGCGACCATTAGAAGCGAAGCATCAGTGAAAAATGTTGCAAAAACGGGGAAAATTATTCATATTTGAAGGCTTCCGTTGCTAAGCTACCAAAATAATATTATTTGAAGGCTTCCGTTGTCAAATCAAAATCAAATCTATACTAATATTATAAAGCTGTAGAGTTTGATTGTTTGTTTGTTTATTTGATCACGTGGGTGGAGCCGCGAGCAAAAGCTAGTATATGATAAAATTAGTGATTTCTGACGCACACCAATAATACAAAAATCTTTAACATAGATCATAGACTTCTAAATATATAAAACTCAAAGGTGACTGACTGACATAGTGATCTATCAACGCACAGCCCAAACAACTGGAGGGATCGGACTGAAATTTGGTATGCAGGTAGATGTTATGACGTAGGCATCCGCTAAGAAAGGATTTTGATAAATTCTACCCCAAAGGGGTCAAAATAGGGGATGATAATATTTAAATGCTGTTCACGCGGGCGAAGCCGCGAGCAAAAGCTAGTTTTAAATATGACGTAAAATATATTTACCAAGTTATTTACAACTAGCTTTTGCTCGCGGCTCCGCCCACGTGATCAAATAAACAAACAAACAATCAAACTCTACAGCTTTATAATATTAGTATAGATTTGATTTTGATTTGACAACGGAAGCCTTCAAATAATATTATTTTGGTAGCTTAGCAACGGAAGCCTTCAAATATGAATAATTTTCCCCGTTTTTGCAACATTTTTCACTGATGCTTCGCTTCTAATGGTCGCAGCGTAATGTTATATATCCTAACGCCTTCCTCGATAAATGGACTATCCAACACAAAAAGAATTTTTTAATTCGAACCAGTAATTCCTGAGATTAGCGCGTTCAAACAAACAAACAAACAAACAAACAAACAATCAAACTCTACAGCTTTATTATTAGTATAGATTAAAAATATTTACACAAAATATTGCGCAGCTCCCCAAAAGGGGTTTGACGTCAGGCAGGCGCCCGGTCGAAAAAACGACAGCCAAATCTTTCTGTAGCATGTGTTAAAAAGCATGTTGCGCCGACACTGCCAGTGGGATAAGGTTAGGTAGAAGGTGACACAACATATTGCGCGAAAATATTTACACAAAACGAAACGCGGCACCGACACCCTGTGTCATAAGAGCACTCCAGGTGTAACCCTCTAGAATACTGGTGTTGCTTTGTACTTGAAAACCCGAACCCTTTTGACGATTGTCGCCTTCCCTACTAAAACACGAGAATTGTTACGGTCGTTTCGCTGTTTTTTACACGGCTTTTACGGCCTCACTGAGTTCCACAATACCTTTTATGACTAGGGTATGGTCCGATAGGTTAAATATTTTATTTGTTCAGCCCAAATAAGTAATGTAAATGATTGTCTTCGTGTACATTGAGAGCGTGTGTAGTGTGTATTGTCGGTATGAGTAATTTATAACCTGCACTATAAAAGGAATGGATGTTTAAGTTTTACATAGCGAAACGTGATATATCAAAGCTGTTGGAAATTATGCGTTCATTTCTTGAAGGTTTTTTACTCCGTCTGGGTAGAAACCACCGCTTTGCATAATATGCAGATGTGGGTAAGCACTGTTGTGTTTCAGTGTGAAGGACACTGAAGTTAGTGAAATTACTGTGCATTATGAGACTTTACATCTTAGGTTTCGATGTGATGTTGTACTTTGTAAACCAAAACTCTGGCTGCTGTTGTTACTGTTTATGGGCAGTCGTGGCGTTTACCATCGACCTACTTGTCTCGCCGCAGACTAATAAAACAAGAAAACATACGCACCAAATTGAGAGCCTCCCCTTTTATTGAAGTTGGTTAAAAAGGTCCCCTTTGGTTATTAATAATACACAGGGATTCCAAGTAAAATTAATTAAATTAAAAATTATTATTTTTCATTAAGACATTTTAACGAAAAATATAATTTGACCATATAATTTTTTTTTATTAACGGTACTCCTAAAACCTACAAAAAGTTTATTCGTTTTATGACGACATTAATATCGCCATCGAGCTGGCCGCAACTGCGCCAAATGTAAAGGGTGCATGAAAGCATAATATTCATTACACCACTCACTGGCCCATTGGGTTGACGATTAACCCACGAATTAGGGCCCCGGACTAAGTTAACTGCATTTTGCCCATCATTGCCCACATGTGCGGCCGAGTTTGAATTTAAGATGCGACCTAACACCACCTAGTTTCAATAGCCGTTGTTAATAATTAAACTAAAGGTTTATTTTGGTGTCAGATTATTTAAGTGCCTTTCTAGGGAAGGACGAATGATAAAAAATAAAGTATTAAATTAGAGTATTATTTCAAACTAAAATTAGGATAAATAAAACTGTTATGTAATAAAGGGGGTATTTTCGCCAATATGCATAAATAACTTAGTGGAACATTGTGAAACAAACGTTGAGTATATTATATGCAAAAAAAATTGAGAGAAATACAAAATTGTGAAACCTTATATAACAAAATGGTACTTCCTAATTTGGCTGCGGATATAATTGAATTGGTCTTTGTGAAACAGGCTCTTATTATTGTTAATTCAAAAAATATATATCCAATCTAGTTAATATATACATACATACTTAGGTTGTCTGGTAGAGATCGCTTTTAGCGATAAGACCGCCTTTTGTAACTTGATTTAGTTGTAAGGTTCTTATTGTATAATTTTAATTATTGGTGTATACTTAAACTCACCTTTGTTTCCCATAGGGATAGGCAGAGACAACGGATTTCCACTTTCTACGAATCTTGCAAACCTCTTTGGTCTCCTCCACTCTCATTACATTCTTCATCTACGCACATGTATTCCGTAATGCATTTTTTCCCACCCCGTATTTCGAAGTCCAACGACGCCTACCATTTCATTTTAAAGCAAGTTCCGCACTTCACGTCAACCAGGAAGTTAGACTTTTACGCGATAATTACTGCCATTGTCAACACGGAACGATTATCGAGCACCCTCCATTCTCCCCGGCCGCCCCAGTCTGGGCGGAATTTAATCGTTGCAGATGAAAAAAATCACCCATCCCTAGTTTAATTTGCATAGGCTGTGCCGATTTGCAACAATATTTAATGACTCTTGATTGTAAAATTGTAGCGTATTTTTACGTTTTTTATTATAGTGTAATTTTATTTTTTATTTTTTTATCACCTGATTGTAAGTGATATTCCACCGCCCACGAACTTCCATAATACCAGTAGAATCATGGACGCGTTGCCGACCTTAAAGGAAAGTGATGAAGTGATGATTAAGGTTGTCGAAGGGGAGGGGGATTTGGGCCTCTAGATATTATTTCACTTACCTTACGAAACGCAGCAACAAACCGATATAGGTTACGTCGGTTTTCTGTGAGCCAGTATCTATTAACCTGGCAAAGCAAGCCCCGTCGTGCTGTAGACAAAACTGTCTACAAAATATGGCTCTATCAAAATATATATACTTTTACGTGAATTTACAATTTGGAGTTTTTACTGGTTCTGTAGATTTATTGCAAGAATGTGTTAAGACTTTTTGTTTTAATATAAAGTAACAATAAGTTATTGTGTCTAACCATAAACAAGCCAATGTCCATGCATGTATTTTAGTAACAATTGTTGTAAAAATAATCATACGCAAAGTCCAACTAAGATAGTATGTAAACTAAAATATAGGCTCTTTATACATAGAGAAACAAGCTGACTCTTGTGATTTTACTCGCGCGTGCGTTACACGTCTCTGCTTCGTAGTGGTGTGTTTAATAATTATATTATTATGTATAAAGTTTGCACCATCGATCTTGAAATATTACATACAAATATTTAACGGTTTATATTATTGTATGTTTGCGTGCGAACTGCTCACTGCTCTTACAGTCTCAATATAAAATGATTATGAGATAATTAATTAGTTTAGTCTAGTAGCAAAATAATTAATTTCTTAATCACATCAATAAAATTACTTGTAATAAACTCTCAATAAGCCTTCATAAGTGGATTATTATAGAACCAATAAAAGCAAATGCCCAACCGCATAATCAGATAAGCGCGGCTTCCCACGGTACTCGCTGGTCACAACTATTTATAATTATTCGTATTTATTAAATGTTTAAATATAACTTAAAGGTATTATTATGGATTACAAAATGAAATGTCAGTAATGTTTATTGGAATATTAAAAAATCGTTTTAAAAAAAATAACACTGGAAAGTCAAAACTAACAACCTCTATAGGTATTTTTGGAGTCGGAGGTTGTGTCCTGCCGGTTAACTGGAATGAATGACATTTTCTTCCACAAAATCGATCCACGATTACCGAAAAAATCTATGTAAATACATAAAAAAAGCAAATAATTATACGCGCCGAATTTTGAAACTCTTCCTTTTTTAAGTCGATTAAAAAGACTTAAGCTACACATTATTGTCTAATCAGAAACGTGCTGTAATACATTATTTCATCAATAATTTGTTCTTAAATGTACAATATATTAATTTTATTTAACGTTATAACAAAGTTTTATCATCTGATACAAATATGACAACACAAACACTTTATCCTTCCAATTAATTAAACAAACAGTTGGGAAAATGCCCACCGCGATGGCAACGCTTGACTCGACCCGACTTATTGATTTTAACTACCCCTGGTGAGTCATCTGGTGCACTCACCCTACTGCATCCGTGGACCGTTAACCCCGAGCTGTACTGCGTGCGAAGATTTCCCATATAAAAACATGTCTCACCAATCTGTTATTTTGGGTGGCAAAAAGCCTGTCAGTGATAACCGTATTTGTCGTAATCAATGTGTTAAACACCGCAAAAAATAGTGTTATAAATTTGAATGAAATGTTTTATTGTTTTTTTGTTAACCCCCACATAAAATAATGTATTGCTGTGCTAGATTTATTAAAATTGGATCGAGACACAATTTTTTAAAATCCACTATAAATCACCATAGTAAAATTTCAATCTTCCATGGTAAAATTTTAATCTAAACCATAAAATTATATTTGGATCGTACGCAACGCAAAACAGCTTAGCTCAAGATGTAGTGGACGTTGGTTTTGAAAACCGTACTCTATATTTAAATTTGAGGAAACTTAAAGTTAGCAGAGTTATTACTATCCCGTTTTAAACCTATTTTTTGCATCAATAGTACTCCGGTTAGGGTCGTTTAAATTATGCTTGTTAAAAGTTTTCAGAACATTAAAAGACGCTTGTAAAGTTATAAACCTTTCCCGCCATTACGTTTTTCTTCCGACGAGCGAGTGGGCAAAGAGGGGCAAAAGAACTTGAATAAGGAATTACTAATGTTGAAAGAATTTATGGAAATGAATTCTGTACTTAAAACGGAAGTAATTTAATGTAATACTTACTGAATAACATTATACACTTAATATTCAGTTCGTTATAAATAAACGGTACATATATAAGAAACGTTGATTAAAAACTATTAACTTCCTCATAATGGATTGTGTTTGCATTTTACAGTTATTCTATAGACAGTATTTATTTTATTAGATAACCTCTTATTTAAAATATAAATTACAAAACCGACAAAAAAGTGTATATCTTGTTCAATTACTAGTAAAGAATACCAACTTAAATTTGGTTAGTTTTATTTTTCGCTGTATAGTTTTATTTTTGTTAAATAGTTTATTATTTTACTGCGTTTAATGAAAATTTACCAAAATCGGTGTCAGTATTATTTATTCATCCTCGGTTTCATACCTTGGTGGAATTTATTGTTGAAATTTAAATGGAACCAACTTTTATAACCTTTCGAGTCACCAAAATCAAATCAGACTGTGAAATATTATGCGTTTATATACAAAAAAGAGATACGCATCGAATTCAAAAGCGCACTGTTGTCTTAAGGTACAAGTTGGAAGCGGACGACATGACGCAGCAGCAGACGACGTGTCGCAACGACACTACTGGTTTCTATGTATTTCTATGAAATTACATCCGTAGTCAGCGACACGAAGCTAGCGACGCGTCGTCGAGCGGCCGACGCCAGTGTCGTCCGACCGCGGATCAGTAGTGCCGCTGACGACGGAGCAACGACACGTCCAGCGAGTTTATTTTCAAAATGAATTTCAAGATTCAAACGACAATACTGTCTGAATTCTTTAATATCGCTTTCCAAATGGTTTTTAATCAATATTGAATAGGTTCCGTGTACCTTAAAGGTACAAGTTGGAAGCGGACGACATGTCGCAGCAGCAGACGACGTGTAGTCGCTTCATGTCGCAACGACACGTCGTTACGACGTGTCGCTGCAGTCATGATTTCGAACCCGACTGCAGACGGCAACAGCAGATGGAATCCAGTTGGTACCGAGTGTTCCGTGAAACAAGATGCATTTTTTTATATCTTTTATTAGAAGAGGAAGAAGACGATGATGACTTGTTTTTGTTGTACTTGTACAGAAAAAGACGAGAAGCCATACTTAAATGCAGAACAAGTGAGGAAACCTATTTAATATTGATTAAAAACCATTTGGAAAGCGATATTAAAGAATTCAGACAGTATTGTCGTTTGAATCTTGAAATTCATTTTGAAAAGAAACTCGCTGGACGTGTCGTCAGCGGCACTACTGATCCGCGGTCGGACGACACTGGCGTCGGCCGCTCGACGACGCGTCGCTAGCTTCGTGTCGCTGACTACGGATGTAATTTCATAGAAATACATAGAAACCAGTAGTGTCGCTGCGACACGTCGTCTGCTGCTGCGTCATGTCGTCCGCTTCCAACTTGTACCTATAGTCAGTAAAAAAATATTTCATATAGTATTAATATGATATTTAAATAATATCATTATAACCAACTATTATTTACCAACTACTATTCAAAGCATTCATGATTCTTCAAGCCGATAATGCTCTATCTAACCACTAGCCGTAACTCTTCACGTAATTATAAGTTCCCTTGGACACAGGTGCCCGGCGTGGCTTGCTGAAACGATGCTTCCATTTCCAACGCGGGAACACGTGCCACCACTTCGCACTTAGTTCCAAAGTCGCGTAAAAGTGAACTGTTATGCGACACTAAGCGCTGAGTGCTGTATATTTTCATGAGTTTCTGTATCTGAGCGCAGCTGCGTCTAAGAGATTGGGATGAGAGTTCAAAAGTGGTTTGATAATGGGCTGTGTTGGTGACTGTAGACTGTACGCGTCTTGTACACCTGATTAAGTATTAAAGCGTGTTGAATTTTTAAGTAGTAACAAACATGAACACTCGACTAATTATTTTTTTAAATTTGTGAGATCACCTAAGATCGATCCGTAAATCTTCTAACTTCTTAAGCGTTTTATTTCGCTATATGTAATTGTTGAATGAGCATACAATTATTACAGATAGCTTTCTGGTTATTTTTTTAGGATAGACTTTAGGATATTCATGGTTTTTTTTTTGGAATTACGGTAGATCGTTAACATATTTACACACTGTGTTTGGTTTCGATTTATTGAATATTTTTGATTGATAAGTTCTTATATATAAAATATCTTTGTCATAATCGACATCAGTAATAACATAAAACCAAATTACTTTGGGCCAAAACTCATCTGACATACAGCTTAGAATAGTTTAATCTAACTTCTGCTCTGTGTGCTCGCCTATTGTAACCACTAAGCCAAAGAAAACTAATTGCAATCCAACTTTGCGCATAAATCGTAAGCCGCGTACGTGTTTGAGGTAATATTCGTTGTGGGCTGTGGGCCTTTTGTGCACCAACATTTAACACCTTTGCCGTCGACGCGAGCCATTGTCGCGTATGATTCATGACAGTTATTATTGTTGCCGATCGAATTAATTTCACGAGATTGTCGCGTTTCAGGTTATAATAGTCGTGGTTGAAAAGCAAATTGCTGAACATTAAATATGGCGTTGTTTTCGGGCTATAAACGCGTGCCTTTAGATGCATCTGCCTTTATTTTAATTTGGAGATCATTCTTTATTGCTCAGACAGATTAATTGCTGCGTTAAATGAAATAACTGGCACTTTATGTATTTATTACATAATAGATTAAAGCCGACTTGAAAGACGATCCTTAGATCGTATTTGACTTTAGTTACATAATAATATATGATTGGCATTTAGCCACAAAACGTAGATCTATCACACGTCACATCGTATGAAAAGTTGACATTATTAGACATGTTTAATGGCTAAATACTAGCTGGCCTTAAATACGTAAAATATGGATGTACTGAGTGTTTTTAGAATTTTAGTCATAAAGTTAAAAGGCAAAACATGTTTTGATTTTGTCTAGACTGAATGGAGCAATGTCCCGACTATATTGACAAATCCGAGAGAAAAATCGATTTTATTTTTGAGGCGCTGTTGTTTCTGTTAGATTTTAATAACTTGAATAATTAAATAAGTAAAGCACATAGCGGAAATACATAGTTATAAATCTGATTTCTAATTAGGTTTATATTAAAGGTGTAAAAACTATGAGTGGTTCTTTCCATACTCGGGATTATTATTGGCGGAATTGTCCGTGACACATTATAGTCGCGTCTTCTGGCTTTTCCAAATTCTTGTCTCAATATAAAGTTAAACAAAATGCAGTAAATAAAACAGAAAATACCATTCTATAAATTAATTTGTTGATCAATAATGTAATCCATACAGGCTTACTTATACTACAAATTGCGAGCGACAAAACCTGTGGTTTAAACACAGTAGCAGTTTATTGGCACAACAGCACAATATTAATTTATGAGCTAGTGCGGGCTTGCACCGATATTAATTTATTTGAGCCCGCACTGTTAGCTTTTACCCCGTTTTGATTCCTCACTCTTGTTTTAGATTACGTTAGAGAAATCCATGAACATCATTGCCTCACTTTCTAGTAATCTTGTGCAATGATTTCTTAACAAATTCTATTAAGAACTTATTAGACACCTAACCGACTTTTAATAGTGGGTGCAGTGTTATAAATATTACATAAGATGAGCGAACTTGGGTTACTTGTTTGTTTTGTTTATTTCACTCGATTAAATTAAATGCTTAAAAGAATTAGTGTTCATATAAATCGTAAGATGTTAGAATCTAAAATTAAATGATTCCCACTCATAAATTTATTGCATAGCTTTAGCAAGCCTTTGTTTGCATTCATGCGTTTTTAAACTGGAAGTTTCGTCTTCGCCTGTTTCATGCATATGACAAAACTATATATTTGAATGACAGTTCACAGAGCATGCTGCAAAATGCACGGTGATACGAGAGCATATAAGAGGCATGTGTATACGGAAATTTAAGATGAAAGCGCACAAGTAACTGTGGGCAACGTCTGAGACAGTATGTTTACTTTGCCGTGAAAAAGACAATTTCTAATTAACTTAGTTGCACAATTTTTTATTTTTGTCTAGACGTGTACTTAGCTGCATTAGTACGGCAAATGTAACATGTTTTTATACCTCTAACGGATCAAGTCATACTCATATTTATTTTCAGTTCAGGAATGTGAACATTCGAATGTCGAAAACGTTGGCATAAATAAAATTATATTTACGGGAATAATTTCATATTACCATTTGCAAAGCACATTAGCTCGGTGCAGGGATTTTGCCTCAATTAGCGAACACAAATGTGTTCAACATTATTGAACATTATGAACGCAGCGGCTTGCACCACGAAATGTGGCACATTTCATGAACATAATTTAAATATATTAAAGGCTACGGTCCTCCCTTTATATGCCATACATATTTTACAATTTCCCGCTCCCGACGAAAGGGACATATTTGACCGCCGTATCGCGCCGGCTATTTCAAATTCATAAAAACATCAGCGGAAAATTGAAGCGAGCATATTTCTTGAACTTGATGCGATCTTATCTTGGGGCGGTGACCGCATGCCAAACCCGTATATAATTTTAACATATAAATAGCGAAATATACGCAACTGAAACGAGAATGGACGACCGTGTACGAAATTGCCCGCCTTTGTGGAAACCTCTGGCGGACCAAGCCTTTGCGGGAAATCAGGTAATAATATTTCCAAGCTTCTGAATAAAAAGCTCCCATTCCGTTTGAAGTTAAGATCGTCGTGGACGTTTGTCTCCAAATATTGTGTTCTTTTTTTTACATCCCCGCTATATATTATTACGAACTTCTTCCCACCAATAACGATTACAACAACAACGAAACAACTTAAGAATATAAATAGTTAGTTGTGAAATCTTATCTATAATTTGTATTTTATGACATCTTCATAAGTATTCCAAATTAATAAGTAACCATGTGTTATTGGGTATTCCAGAATTCCAATATTAAAATTTTATAATAATAAAATCCTTTAAATGAAATCCCTTAAATTAATTTCAGCAACAATAATGACCGTCATTCAAACCAAAAAATACTGGTGAACCCAATTAAGTCCCTTAAATTTACAACACACACATTCGCCGATACCAACAACAAATTTAATTTTAATGTACTCCACAGTAAAGAGCCTCAGACCGAATATTGAGCCCATAAGCCTCTCCGTACCTGGCGTAAAGGGACTCACTAATATTTAGCTATTATGATGGCATGAAAGCTGCCCAATTAGGGAAGCGTTTTCACTTTGTAATACGTCGCTTTTGGAAAGGTAAATGTGAAATACACGGCGGCTATCCTTTATATAGGTGATTGTAATTAAAACAAGTATTGCTGTGTGCTTTTGAACGAATTTTGTGCATTTTGAAGGTTTACCATGTTTAAGTATACTGCTAACTCACAGTTTGAATAGTTATTTTTATTTAGATTACATTTTACACTAGATAATTATAAGCATAACATCAAGAAATAGAAATAAAATGTAGAATTGTATAAATATTTAGATTATCTAAATTACTTGCAAAACATCACATTGTCGGTTTTATATAAAAACGATCTATGGACAATAGTCGCAAAATATAAAACATGATAAGCGCCAAAATAATGGATTTAATTTGCATACATTTGAAGTTAATTCACAGTATAACTTCAACACCGACGACTCCATAAAACTTTTAAAAGTTGATTCACAAAATAGTTTTTCAACTGTAGCCAACATCGAAATGAAACTTAGTTCTTTTATGTATTGTGATATTATAATATAACTTGTATTTCACTTACACGCTTCAATAATGTATTTGTTTTTATAATATCAAAGCTGTATTCCATAGACTGAATAATCATGTCATCGTTTAATTCGTAAAACTATTTCTCCATTCAATTTACCTAGTATTTTTTATAATTGCAAATTTCTTATTTCCAGAGTCGAGAAAGTCTTTCATCAGACGGCGAAGGCGCTCGCGGGGACTGTTCATCTGTCGGCTCCTCAGGGTCGTGTTCCGAGGAGCAACCGCCATGCGATATCGGGATCCTGGAGAGACTGATCAGGACGCACCCTGTATGGTTCCTGCCGGGTATACAGAGGGCTGGGGCATTCCACCTTCTCCAGGGGAAAGAGGAGGCAGTAAGTATCGAACAGTAATGTTATAAAAATGTGTTCTTTTATAATGTCTTATTATGGGTGAGGCAAAGCTGTATACTAACGATTTATCGCCAGTGTTGGATATTTAATGGTGCTGCCACACCGATGTTATAAAATGTTAACAAAAACATTTTCTAACATTATTTAACATTTTATAACATTTGAAAACATGACATCGGCCATTCTTTGACGGCTTCTTTGACGGCGCCGCTCTCAAAAGTACCGCCGCCCGCGGTTAAAAAATGTTAACAAATGTTACAAAATGTTACAAATTGTTAAGAAATGTTTACTAAATGATGCTGCCACACCGCTGTTATAAAATGTTATATAACATTTTCTAACACCGGTGTGACAGCACCATAAGTAAAGGCCTGATAGTAACTGAATGAGAGGGGTCGAAGCTCGCGCTCAATGCAACCCCTCAGGGAGATCTTTCTACAACAATAGATGTACAAAATAATAAGCATTGTAATTTGAGATAAGTTTCATAAAATGTTAAAGATAGTAACCTAATGAAATACGAAAACAAAAATATTGTGATTAAAGGAAAGATCATTTTAATTTCCGTGGAGGATAAAAATAAATAAAGCCATTTTACTAAAATAATGATTTTGTCTTTAGAATTTTGTAGTCCGGCAGTCGAGCCAACCGGATACGATGGCTATCAGCGTCCGTCTCCCCCCAGAAAAAGGTCCTTACATCGAACACTACCTCATCCAAGCGTCGGACGGTCGCATCGGCTTAGAGTCTTCACACAACCGCTTCGACAATATTCCTGAACTTATCGCACATTACTCACAATGCTGGTAATTATACATAAACTTCATTGTTTTGATAATTGGTGTATTTTTAACAAGTATTTTAAACTATAACTGTCTTTTGGTAATGGTGCAAAAAAAATTAAAGATCCTTAAATCTCTTATGCTGGGTTGCACCAACTTACTTTAGCAATGACAAACGTGTTAAACTAACGGTTAAGCAAAATATGAGTTGCACCATTTTGACAAATGTTAGATAACGTCATAATTTTAGCTGTTAACCGTAAACGCCCAATATTCGCTAGTTAAAGCCCGCGCTAATCTAAGTTAAATAGCTGTCAGATGGTTTAATTATAACCTTCAAACCGATATATCTCCTAAAGCGTCTGTGCTCCAAAATAATATCATGTCTCTGCTTCTATAATTAATCGAGGAGTCTATTAGTCGGAATATAATGGTGCAACACATTCCGCAGTCAATGTTAAAGTCGGCGTTACTGTTATCGTCAAATTTGACATAAACCTTAACTATAATTGCTATTATGGTGCAACCTAGTCTTAGATTGTTTTTTTTTTTTTATTTCAGTCGGTTATAATCTATCAAAAATTATGATTCCAGCGACGAGTTACCAGTGCAGCTACAATTACCTCGTGCTCTTCGCGAAGCAAAGAGCCGCCACCAACTTAGTTCTTTGGCGCTTCTTGGCCAAGAGTTTTGGGGATATCCGATGGCAAACCCAAAAAATAACCCACAGAACCTGCTTTCTCCATGTCAGTTGGCTAATGAAGTGGTGCCAATGGCTATGACGCCTTCTGACACTGGATCTAGTCTCAGCAGTTTCAACGCCAGTAAGAAATTTTGCTTCTTCGCATGAATAAGTTCTTATTTATTACAATAGATCATCATCCTCATCATCAGCCACAGGACGTCCACTGCTGAACATAGGCCTCCTCTAAAGATTTCCAAACTGACTTGGAAGCGGCCTGCACCCAGCGACTTCCTGCGACCTTAATCAGGTCGTCTCTACAATATATAGCGCTATATATATATATATTTAACATCTTATTAAAGAGACGAGTAAGTCGCTCGTCTGATTCCAAGAATTAGGCCTGCCTACAAACACTAACAACACCACTCAGTTCTCAATCAATTGTTAATAATATTGTTTTAGGCACAAGAACAAGTTCTCGTGAACATATCTTAAATTCAGAAAAGGACCAGAATGTAGTTCTAAAGATGTCGCCAATAGACACATCAGGTTCCCCACCGAATCAAATTCAGAACCTAAGTACGTTTAAAGGCAGGACAGCACCATCACCACCACCAAAACCAACAAATACTTTTGTACGAGCTCCGCGGCCAACCCCACCAAATACTTTAAACCTTATATCTAGTACGGTAAGTGCATTTAAATATATTATGCTACAGCTTATTGGTGTTGTATCATTCTGACTTAATGTTAATGGACGCTTCACCTGTTTCCAGGCTCATATAACACAACCTCACACATTTCCGACGACAAATACCCAACACTCTCCCATCCAGACGAATAGCATCAAAATCACTCCGCCTCCACCACCCCCTCGATGGGCTAAACCACCTTTTCCTAAAACATCCCTGTCTCCCAAATCCGAACCTTTCAGCCCAATTAACAAGGGTGCACAGAATGGAAACATAACAGTCACTACAACGGTTACATTCTGTGTTAATAACACACAAATTCACAACCATCATGTCAATGAAAGCATACATAATGACAGGCTGCAACTAACGCTTGCATCTAATAATACCAATAACAGCAGTAATGCAGACTCTGTAATCAATGTAATGGAAACGGCGAAAACAATTGCTGAGTGTAATGAAGATGCTCAGGTGAGAATTGTGAGTAATTATGCATGGCGTGTGTGTACTAGTATGTGCTTACTTGCATGTGTACAGGTGTATATGGCTAAACCGCTAGTATGACGTTTGTACCTAACATAGAACATAGATAATTTTACTTATTAGAACAGAGACGAGTATTTACTGACTGTAACTATTCCTGTTCCCGTATAGAACATGATGCACCGTATGTCACCTGAAGGAGAGTGCATCAATGCAATGACCACTAGCTTGCACGGAAGCTTCAAAAGACAAGCCAATGAATCAAACACTGCCGAAAATGGATCACCTACAGAGCCACAGTCTCAGACGAACACCTCAGATTCCGTCGATCCCATCGCAAATAATAGTTTAACTAAATCAATGAGCAGTTTCGCTCCTAACCAACTTGTTTCACCTAATGGAACAAACTCGGTTACGAGCGGAATATTCTCTCCAACTAGTCAAATAAACTCTCCTGTTTCCAACGACACGATATCATCTAAAAGCGGTGTCTTCTCTCCACTGAGCCAAACGAACAAAAGTGAAATTTTCTCGCCTATATCTCGAAGCTCCCCAGTATCGGCCAAAAATGTATTCTCTACTTCCAATCAGTCTATCATATCTCCAGTGATGGGAAAAGATAGAGAAAAAGTAATGTCTCCTACTACAAATACAACAAGTACAACGCCGTCTGGTAGATCAAGGAGGAGTAAGCACTCCCTGCGAAAGGAGTCCAGACATTACCAGGTAGGAGTGTAGTCCTGCAAACGCAAAGAGTCGTGTATTTTGTATAGTAACTACTAACCGCATGTGTTTTTGCAATATGTAAATTGTTAATTAATATAAACATAGTTTGTTGTTTTATATAATTAATACCAAAATTAATTTATAGTATGTAATAATTAATATATAATTTTTAGGAATCAGATATCCTTGAATCTCCGGGCGTATATTATCGAAGTTCATTGATGGACAAAGTGTCAGACTATGAAGATATCTGGGGACCGGAAAGTAACAATTGCACTACGTTTAAACCTTTAAAATCAGAAAATGAAAATATTATTACTAATGGTCTCATGAAAAGCAAGAGACCAGACCTATTACCGGATACTTTACGTAAGTACCAATACTATTTTACCACCACCAAACCGCATTGCCTAGTGGTCTAGGGTTGGAATAAATTGAGCTGCTCTAATGCAAATAAATAATATTTCAATGTAGTGCAAATATTGTAAATCAGTTTAGAAAAGAGCAACGTTAGAGTTTCTTGCCCGTTCTTCTTTAACGAAACAGCATTCCAAACTGGCGGTAGAGATAAATTTTGACTGAAACTTAATTATATTTTACATTTGAAAGATTCAAAAAATATAGGATTATGATTTAATTTTCTTTCATCTTTGTTTCTATCCTACTTTCTTCCGCATAACCGATTTGATTTTTTCCTTTATAGCAAAACTCAATGCAGCTAAAAGTACTCAATCAATGCTAGAAAAGGAAAACATACAGATAATCAACTCAAATGAAAGCATACATGAAAAAAAGAATATATCTGATGGCTCATTAAAAAAAAGTTTCAAAGGTTCTCACGAAGTTATTGCAACAACGAATAGCAAAGGAGACGTTGTGCCAAAAAGGCCAGATAAACTTAATATAGCAATGAATATGAACAAGAAATTGACTGAAGAAATAGAAGCTGCATTAAAATGTAGAGAGAACTATAATACTGAAAGTATGGAGACTGTCAAAATAGAAGATGATATCAAAGATGCTATATTAGATGATTCCGACAAAGATAATACTGGCAGCCCTTTCTACGCTGATCCTGTAGATGCTTTAAAAGAAGTGAGTATGATTTACCGTTACATTATAAAATACGTCTGCTCTTTCTGATATACCTATACAAATATTATTCAAGATATTATTGTAAGTTAAAATGATGATATTTTTTGGTATGCACTGATGAC
>OX421381.1:5000-15000 GCA_949126905.1 Amorpha juglandis
AACCTAACCTAACCTAACCTAACCTAACCTAACCTAACCTAACCTAACCTAACCTAACCTAACCTAACCTAACCTAACCTAACCTAACCTAACCTAACCTAACCTAACCTAACCTAACCTAACCTAACCTAACCTAACCTAACCTAACCTAACCTAACCTAACCTAACCTAACCTAACCTAACCTAACCTAACCTAACCTAACCTAACCTAACCTAACCTAACCTAACCTAACCTAACCTAACCTAACCTAACCTAACCTAACCTAACCTAACCTAACCTAACCTAACCTAACCTAACCTAACCTAACCTAACCTAACCTAACCTAACCTAACCTAACCTAACCTAACCTAACCTAACCTAACCTAACCTAACCTAACCTAACCTAACCTAACCTAACCTAACCTAACCTAACCTAACCTAACCTAACCTAACCTAACCTAACCTAACCTAACCTAACCTAACCTAACCTAACCTAACCTAACCTAACCTAACCTAACCTAACCTAACCTAACCTAACCTAACCTAACCTAACCTAACCTAACCTAACCTAACCTAACCTAACCTAACCTAACCTAACCTAACCTAACCTAACCTAACCTAACCTAACCTAACCTAACCTAACCTAACCTAACCTAACCTAACCTAACCTAACCTAACCTAACCTAACCTAACCTAACCTAACCTAACCTAACCTAACCTAACCTAACCTAACCTAACCTAACCTAACCTAACCTAACCTAACCTAACCTAACCTAACCTAACCTAACCTAACCTAACCTAACCTAACCTAACCTAACCTAACCTAACCTAACCTAACCTAACCTAACCTAACCTAACCTAACCTAACCTAACCTAACCTAACCTAACCTAACCTAACCTAACCTAACCTAACCTAACCTAACCTAACCTAACCTAACCTAACCTAACCTAACCTAACCTAACCTAACCTAACCTAACCTAACCTAACCTAACCTAACCTAACCTAACCTAACCTAACCTAACCTAACCTAACCTAACCTAACCTAACCTAACCTAACCTAACCTAACCTAACCTAACCTAACCTAACCTAACCTAACCTAACCTAACCTAACCTAACCTAACCTAACCTAACCTAACCTAACCTAACCTAACCTAACCTAACCTAACCTAACCTAACCTAACCTAACCTAACCTAACCTAACCTAACCTAACCTAACCTAACCTAACCTAACCTAACCTAACCTAACCTAACCTAACCTAACCTAACCTAACCTAACCTAACCTAACCTAACCTAACCTAACCTAACCTAACCTAACCTAACCTAACCTAACCTAACCTAACCTAACCTAACCTAACCTAACCTAACCTAACCTAACCTAACCTAACCTAACCTAACCTAACCTAACCTAACCTAACCTAACCTAACCTAACCTAACCTAACCTAACCTAACCTAACCTAACCTAACCTAACCTAACCTAACCTAACCTAACCTAACCTAACCTAACCTAACCTAACCTAACCTAACCTAACCTAACCTAACCTAACCTAACCTAACCTAACCTAACCTAACCTAACCTAACCTAACCTAACCTAACCTAACCTAACCTAACCTAACCTAACCTAACCTAACCTAACCTAACCTAACCTAACCTAACCTAACCTAACCTAACCTAACCTAACCTAACCTAACCTAACCTAACCTAACCTAACCTAACCTAACCTAACCTAACCTAACCTAACCTAACCTAACCTAACCTAACCTAACCTAACCTAACCTAACCTAACCTAACCTAACCTAACCTAACCTAACCTAACCTAACCTAACCTAACCTAACCTAACCTAACCTAACCTAACCTAACCTAACCTAACCTAACCTAACCTAACCTAACCTAACCTAACCTAACCTAACCTAACCTAACCTAACCTAACCTAACCTAACCTAACCTAACCTAACCTAACCTAACCTAACCTAACCTAACCTAACCTAACCTAACCTAACCTAACCTAACCTAACCTAACCTAACCTAACCTAACCTAACCTAACCTAACCTAACCTAACCTAACCTAACCTAACCTAACCTAACCTAACCTAACCTAACCTAACCTAACCTAACCTAACCTAACCTAACCTAACCTAACCTAACCTAACCTAACCTAACCTAACCTAACCTAACCTAACCTAACCTAACCTAACCTAACCTAACCTAACCTAACCTAACCTAACCTAACCTAACCTAACCTAACCTAACCTAACCTAACCTAACCTAACCTAACCTAACCTAACCTAACCTAACCTAACCTAACCTAACCTAACCTAACCTAACCTAACCTAACCTAACCTAACCTAACCTAACCTAACCTAACCTAACCTAACCTAACCTAACCTAACCTAACCTAACCTAACCTAACCTAACCTAACCTAACCTAACCTAACCTAACCTAACCTAACCTAACCTAACCTAACCTAACCTAACCTAACCTAACCTAACCTAACCTAACCTAACCTAACCTAACCTAACCTAACCTAACCTAACCTAACCTAACCTAACCTAACCTAACCTAACCTAACCTAACCTAACCTAACCTAACCTAACCTAACCTAACCTAACCTAACCTAACCTAACCTAACCTAACCTAACCTAACCTAACCTAACCTAACCTAACCTAACCTAACCTAACCTAACCTAACCTAACCTAACCTAACCTAACCTAACCTAACCTAACCTAACCTAACCTAACCTAACCTAACCTAACCTAACCTAACCTAACCTAACCTAACCTAACCTAACCTAACCTAACCTAACCTAACCTAACCTAACCTAACCTAACCTAACCTAACCTAACCTAACCTAACCTAACCTAACCTAACCTAACCTAACCTAACCTAACCTAACCTAACCTAACCTAACCTAACCTAACCTAACCTAACCTAACCTAACCTAACCTAACCTAACCTAACCTAACCTAACCTAACCTAACCTAACCTAACCTAACCTAACCTAACCTAACCTAACCTAACCTAACCTAACCTAACCTAACCTAACCTAACCTAACCTAACCTAACCTAACCTAACCTAACCTAACCTAACCTAACCTAACCTAACCTAACCTAACCTAACCTAACCTAACCTAACCTAACCTAACCTAACCTAACCTAACCTAACCTAACCTAACCTAACCTAACCTAACCTAACCTAACCTAACCTAACCTAACCTAACCTAACCTAACCTAACCTAACCTAACCTAACCTAACCTAACCTAACCTAACCTAACCTAACCTAACCTAACCTAACCTAACCTAACCTAACCTAACCTAACCTAACCTAACCTAACCTAACCTAACCTAACCTAACCTAACCTAACCTAACCTAACCTAACCTAACCTAACCTAACCTAACCTAACCTAACCTAACCTAACCTAACCTAACCTAACCTAACCTAACCTAACCTAACCTAACCTAACCTAACCTAACCTAACCTAACCTAACCTAACCTAACCTAACCTAACCTAACCTAACCTAACCTAACCTAACCTAACCTAACCTAACCTAACCTAACCTAACCTAACCTAACCTAACCTAACCTAACCTAACCTAACCTAACCTAACCTAACCTAACCTAACCTAACCTAACCTAACCTAACCTAACCTAACCTAACCTAACCTAACCTAACCTAACCTAACCTAACCTAACCTAACCTAACCTAACCTAACCTAACCTAACCTAACCTAACCTAACCTAACCTAACCTAACCTAACCTAACCTAACCTAACCTAACCTAACCTAACCTAACCTAACCTAACCTAACCTAACCTAACCTAACCTAACCTAACCTAACCTAACCTAACCTAACCTAACCTAACCTAACCTAACCTAACCTAACCTAACCTAACCTAACCTAACCTAACCTAACCTAACCTAACCTAACCTAACCTAACCTAACCTAACCTAACCTAACCTAACCTAACCTAACCTAACCTAACCTAACCTAACCTAACCTAACCTAACCTAACCTAACCTAACCTAACCTAACCTAACCTAACCTAACCTAACCTAACCTAACCTAACCTAACCTAACCTAACCTAACCTAACCTAACCTAACCTAACCTAACCTAACCTAACCTAACCTAACCTAACCTAACCTAACCTAACCTAACCTAACCTAACCTAACCTAACCTAACCTAACCTAACCTAACCTAACCTAACCTAACCTAACCTAACCTAACCTAACCTAACCTAACCTAACCTAACCTAACCTAACCTAACCTAACCTAACCTAACCTAACCTAACCTAACCTAACCTAACCTAACCTAACCTAACCTAACCTAACCTAACCTAACCTAACCTAACCTAACCTAACCTAACCTAACCTAACCTAACCTAACCTAACCTAACCTAACCTAACCTAACCTAACCTAACCTAACCTAACCTAACCTAACCTAACCTAACCTAACCTAACCTAACCTAACCTAACCTAACCTAACCTAACCTAACCTAACCTAACCTAACCTAACCTAACCTAACCTAACCTAACCTAACCTAACCTAACCTAACCTAACCTAACCTAACCTAACCTAACCTAACCTAACCTAACCTAACCTAACCTAACCTAACCTAACCTAACCTAACCTAACCTAACCTAACCTAACCTAACCTAACCTAACCTAACCTAACCTAACCTAACCTAACCTAACCTAACCTAACCTAACCTAACCTAACCTAACCTAACCTAACCTAACCTAACCTAACCTAACCTAACCTAACCTAACCTAACCTAACCTAACCTAACCTAACCTAACCTAACCTAACCTAACCTAACCTAACCTAACCTAACCTAACCTAACCTAACCTAACCTAACCTAACCTAACCTAACCTAACCTAACCTAACCTAACCTAACCTAACCTAACCTAACCTAACCTAACCTAACCTAACCTAACCTAACCTAACCTAACCTAACCTAACCTAACCTAACCTAACCTAACCTAACCTAACCTAACCTAACCTAACCTAACCTAACCTAACCTAACCTAACCTAACCTAACCTAACCTAACCTAACCTAACCTAACCTAACCTAACCTAACCTAACCTAACCTAACCTAACCTAACCTAACCTAACCTAACCTAACCTAACCTAACCTAACCTAACCTAACCTAACCTAACCTAACCTAACCTAACCTAACCCAGTCGCACTCCGAACGCGGTGCCGGGCGGATCATTTTTAAGTCGCTCCGCGCTAAAAAATTCCGGAAAATTAGTAAAAGTGAGTGTACATACAAGTGTGATACATCAAAACGTGCGTATCAAAAAGGCCTATCCAACCGGCCTACTTGTGTATCTGTGCGACATTTTTTGAAAGTACAAAGTGGAAAAAACCAAGTTTGTGAAAGTTTTTTGGGTCTAGCTCGGTCAAACGATCGACGACCCCCAAATTTTTTTGTGCGGCCACCAAGTCCTCGTCGAGCCCTATCCAACGGTACATCACGTTCCGCGCGGTCACTTATAGTTTCGTGGCAAAAGCCAAAAAAACAAGTGGCCACGTGGCACGTGCACCGTGATCCAGGGCTCCGGGGACAAATTTGACGACGCAGCGGGCTGCGCACCGTTGCGGCCATAGGGGAGGCACTTTGCCCCACACCAAAACACCAGTTTTGACGGCGCCGGGAGCAAAAAACCGGATTTTCGGGAAAATTTCCACCAGTTTTTTGGCTCTAAGTCCGCGAAACGATCTGTGACCCTATCATCTGTTGTCACCATCGCCAAGCCCCCGCCGAGACGCGTCTAACGACACCCCACAACCTCGGCGGTCGCTGGTAGTTTCGCGGCTTAGGGCAAAAAAACAAGTTCCCGGAAATCACGTGTTCCAAGATCCGGGAGTGCGAGTGGAAATTGGAGTACCAGGGAAGAAGCGGGACACCAGGAGCACTCGGGAGGCAGTCTGAAAACAACAAGTTTAAGTCAGAAAATTAGAATTGTAAGTTATTTTTTGTAAATTTTTCGGTTTTTCGGGACCTGCGTGTCTGGAAGGGGGGAAGATCATCTTCCCACACCACCAGCCGAAGCGAACTATTGCCCCGCGCTTATATTCTTAATTTCAGCGCGCTGGCTCGAAAACTCGATTTTTAAGAGACTAAAAACCTCCAAAATTTTTAAAATTGTTAAATTAGTTAATATCTCCGGAACTATAAGGAATTTTTCAAAATTAGCATCAGATTCAAAATCCCAACGTAGTTGGGATTTTTAACAGAATAGTATTAATTAACCTCTACAAGAAACTGTAAAAATTTCCCCCCCCCAAAAAATTTTTCCAAAAAATTTTCGACTTCAAAATTTTCCAAACCCCTCTAACATCAATCTATACCATTAACCCAACACCCCCCACCCCTTTTTTCGGCACAAAATTTTTTCACAAAATTTCACAAAAGTTGTCATAACTATTTATCGTAACAACTTTTGTTATAGCACATTTTACAATAGGGCTTTAGAAGCCAAGTTAAACTAAAAAATATTAAAAAACTCTGGTCCAAAATTGGAAAGCTATAACCTACCTAAAAAGATTGCTCTCACCGAGACGATTAAAACGAGCCCAAACTCGGGCAAATTCGGCCAAAAACCGACCGAGTAACGGAAAAACTAAATTCCAGACCGCCATCTTGGAAAATATTAGACCACGATTACTCGGCAACCCTTGGACCGAATCTGCCCGTGTTTGGGTTCGTTAGTATCGTCACACAGAGGCCCTGCTGATCGGGTACTCTACGTAGAGATCAAGTGACTCTACTTTTTTGACGAATTTTATTTTTTGTAAATTTTAATTATATATGTATTAGACTATAAGACAAGCAGGCGTATACTTCGCTCTGCACAGGACGTCCAGGCCGACGTAAAACTTAGACTAGAGGTGTCAGAACGACACCAATTAAAGACAAGCGCAAACACACGCGAGTTGTTTTCGTCGACCCAGTTATAGCGCGTATAATTATTGACTCCCTACAAGCCCTATACACTTGTAGGAATCGTAGATTTAGGAACCATACTGACGCATTCCCCTAGGAATACCCCAACAGAACAGTATGTTCGGATACCGTACTCCGGCAAAGGAGATGAGGGCTCAAATAACATCTCAGGACACAAGTCCCAAAGAGCCTGCAGGGGTAAAGGTGGCGGAGGCCCGGCGGAGCCTGGAAGCTCAGATTGAAAAATCTGAGCAGACAGGCGTCGCGGGGCCATCCGCGCCTAAGCCCAAGAAGGCTCTCACCGACACAAAGGGGACCGGTAAGAAGACCTCAACCTCAACCTCGACCTCAGTCCCAGTACCATCTACATCCCCCGCCCCCAAAACCCCATCACCGTCACGACAAATGGGGAAGGGGAGCAGGACAGCAAACGCAAGGGCGTTGCTAGTAAAAATAAAGACGCAGATGAATAATAGCCGGAACATAAAGACGGAAATAAAACTTGACGTCATCGAAGCTGCGGAAAAGCTCTATAATATAGTGAAAGAGAGCGAAATGGGGAAGGGACAGGAGGGGAAAGGGGAGGGATCCGGGGAACCGCATCGACCTGCAGAAAAGGAAACGGAGATTGAGAGAAGAAACGAAAGGTACGACAAGAACCTACTCAGGAAAATGGAAGAGCACAGCGAAATGTTAAGACAAAACAAGGAAGAGATGGAGAAGATCACGGAAGAAATAAAAAAGCATAGGGAAGAGTGGAAGGAAGATAGGGAAAAAACAAGGACCTACGCGAACGTGGTGGCTGGCCCGCGGGTGGGAGAGCAAGGAGGCGCAGTAATGCACTCTGTTGCGATCACAGCCGCGGACCAGACAGCCACGGGCGAGGAGATATACGAAAAAATTCGTAACACTCTGAATGCCAGGGAGGAAGGTCTTAAAATAGACAACATTAGGAAAGCTAAGGATAGGAGAATAATAGTAGGATGCAGGTCGAAAGAAGAATTAGGGAAGATAAAGGAAAGGATTAGGACGGCAGGGAGGGACCTAAACATGGAGGAAATGAAGAATAAAGAGCCTATGCTCCTCTTAAGGGATGTACTAAAGTACAATAAAGACGAAGAAATAGCTCAAGCCATACTCAACCAGAACAAACATCTTCTGGAGGGAGTGAGCGTGGATAGCTCAATGCTGAAAGTGAAATTTCGGCGGCGAGCTAGAAACCCGCTCACTTCCCATGTGGCAATGCAGGTGCCACCCAAAGTATGGCGGCGGCTGATGGACGCGGGCTCAGTGCACATCGATGTGCAACGAGTCAGGGTTGAAGAACAGTCCCCCCTGATTCAGTGTTCGCGCTGCCTGGGTTATGGGCATGGTAGGCGATTCTGCCGCGAGCAAGAGGACGCGTGCAGTCATTGCGGGGGAGGCCACCACCGGTCGGAATGCGCCGACTGGCTGGCAAAGGCACCCCCGTCGTGCTGCAACTGCGCAAAGGCTCGGTTCGGGGCAGCGGAGCACAATGCGTTTAGCCCAGAGTGCCCCGTGAGGAGGAAGTGGGAGGCCCTGGCGCGATCCACAGTAGCGTATTGCTAAGGTGGATCCCAGGAACCCAGATCAGACTGACTCCCCAACAGGCGCAGCGCCGATCTTCGTAGCTCAGGCCAACCTGCAGAGGAAACAACTGGCAACAGTTGAGTTCCTCCTGGAGGCCAAAAAGCGGAAGATCGATATTGCGTTGCTCCAGGAGCCGTACGTGGGCGGGCAAGGTAGGGTGAGAGACCATCGCGGAGTGAGGATTTTCCAGGGAACCAATGGACAGGGGGAACCCGTCAAGTCGGCGGTGGCGGTGCTCAACGACGACTTGACGGTGACCCAATGCCCATTGTTCACCACAACCAACATCACTGTGGTGAAAATCCTAATGGGAACTCGCGAAGTGGTGGTCATCTCATTCTACTTTGAACCGGACAAACCCATAGGGCCATACCTGGAGCAGTTGGGGAACATAGTTGAAAAACTGGGTCCCAACCGAATCCTCGCGGGGGGCGACACCAATGCGAAAAGCATTTGGTGGAGCAGCGCGGAGACTGATGCCAGGGGAGAAGAAATGGCCGGCATGCTTGCGCAATACGGATTGCAGGTGCTCAATGACGGCCAGGCTCCCACCTTCGAAACGGTGAGAGGAGGCAAACTCCTCAAAAGCCACATCGACATCACGGCATGCACGGAGGACATCCTGACGCTGGTGTCGGACTGGAGGGTGGATGACACCATGGCGAGCTCGGACCACAACGCGATTACGTTTAAAATTGCCAGAACCAAAACCAAATTAATTAAACAAGCAGCAAAAACAACACGGAAATACAACACCAAAAAAGCTAATTGGGGAAATTTCTACATGAAATTTGAACAATTAATAAGCAACAATAACATAACGAAAGCAGAAATTAGTAAAATCAGCAACAAAGAAACACTAGACCATACAATAGAGAAATATATAAATTTAGTAACCGAATCATGCAACGAAGCAATACCGTTAATAAAAGTAAAAAACCGTATGAACGTACCGTGGTGGTCCGGGGAACTCGCCAGGTTGAAGCAGGAAACCGTCACCAGAAAAAGGAGGATCCGATGTGCAGCGCCCGTTCGAAGAGCCAAGGTCGTGGGAGAGTACCTGCAATCAAAAGAAAAGTATGAAAAAGCAGCAAAAGAGGCACAAGTTACCAGCTGGAAGGAGTTTTGCAAGAAACAAGATAGAGAAAGCGTCTGGGAAGGGATATATAGGACCATAGGAAAGGTGACCAAGAGACAGGAAGACCTTCCACTGGTCAGCGAGGGAGTAACCCTGAGCGCGGAAGAGTCGGCAAAGTTATTGGCAGTAACCTTCTACCCAGAAGACAACGAGAAGGATGATAACGCAGACCACCAGCGTACAAGAGAAGCAGCCGCACGAGTAAATGACGAAGCCGATGATGGAAACCATGACCCGCCATTTACACTGGACGAACTATGTGCGGCGGCCAAAAGCTTCAATCCCAAGAAAGCCCCGGGAGCAGA
>OX421381.1:20000-25000 GCA_949126905.1 Amorpha juglandis
CTAACCTAACCTAACCTAACCTAACCTAACCTAACCTAACCTAACCTAACCTAACCTAACCTAACCTAACCTAACCTAACCTAACCTAACCTAACCTAACCTAACCTAACCTAACCTAACCTAACCTAACCTAACCTAACCTAACCTAACCTAACCTAACCTAACCTAACCTAACCTAACCTAACCTAACCTAACCTAACCTAACCTAACCTAACCTAACCTAACCTAACCTAACCTAACCTAACCTAACCTAACCTAACCTAACCTAACCTAACCTAACCTAACCTAACCTAACCTAACCTAACCTAACCTAACCTAACCTAACCTAACCTAACCTAACCTAACCTAACCTAACCTAACCTAACCTAACCTAACCTAACCTAACCTAACCTAACCTAACCTAACCTAACCTAACCTAACCTAACCTAACCTAACCTAACCTAACCTAACCTAACCTAACCTAACCTAACCTAACCTAACCTAACCTAACCTAACCTAACCTAACCTAACCTAACCTAACCTAACCTAACCTAACCTAACCTAACCTAACCTAACCTAACCTAACCTAACCTAACCTAACCTAACCTAACCTAACCTAACCTAACCTAACCTAACCTAACCTAACCTAACCTAACCTAACCTAACCTAACCTAACCTAACCTAACCTAACCTAACCTAACCTAACCTAACCTAACCTAACCTAACCTAACCTAACCTAACCTAACCTAACCTAACCTAACCTAACCTAACCTAACCTAACCTAACCTAACCTAACCTAACCTAACCTAACCTAACCTAACCTAACCTAACCTAACCTAACCTAACCTAACCTAACCTAACCTAACCTAACCTAACCTAACCTAACCTAACCTAACCTAACCTAACCTAACCTAACCTAACCTAACCTAACCTAACCTAACCTAACCTAACCTAACCTAACCTAACCTAACCTAACCTAACCTAACCTAACCTAACCTAACCTAACCTAACCTAACCTAACCTAACCTAACCTAACCTAACCTAACCTAACCTAACCTAACCTAACCTAACCTAACCTAACCTAACCTAACCTAACCTAACCTAACCTAACCTAACCTAACCTAACCTAACCTAACCTAACCTAACCTAACCTAACCTAACCTAACCTAACCTAACCTAACCTAACCTAACCTAACCTAACCTAACCTAACCTAACCTAACCTAACCTAACCTAACCTAACCTAACCTAACCTAACCTAACCTAACCTAACCTAACCTAACCTAACCTAACCTAACCTAACCTAACCTAACCTAACCTAACCTAACCTAACCTAACCTAACCTAACCTAACCTAACCTAACCTAACCTAACCTAACCTAACCTAACCTAACCTAACCTAACCTAACCTAACCTAACCTAACCTAACCTAACCTAACCTAACCTAACCTAACCTAACCTAACCTAACCTAACCTAACCTAACCTAACCTAACCTAACCTAACCTAACCTAACCTAACCTAACCTAACCTAACCTAACCTAACCTAACCTAACCTAACCTAACCTAACCTAACCTAACCTAACCTAACCTAACCTAACCTAACCTAACCTAACCTAACCTAACCTAACCTAACCTAACCTAACCTAACCTAACCTAACCTAACCTAACCTAACCTAACCTAACCTAACCTAACCTAACCTAACCTAACCTAACCTAACCTAACCTAACCTAACCTAACCTAACCTAACCTAACCTAACCTAACCTAACCTAACCTAACCTAACCTAACCTAACCTAACCTAACCTAACCTAACCTAACCTAACCTAACCTAACCTAACCTAACCTAACCTAACCTAACCTAACCTAACCTAACCTAACCTAACCTAACCTAACCTAACCTAACCTAACCTAACCTAACCTAACCTAACCTAACCTAACCTAACCTAACCTAACCTAACCTAACCTAACCTAACCTAACCTAACCTAACCTAACCTAACCTAACCTAACCTAACCTAACCTAACCTAACCTAACCTAACCTAACCTAACCTAACCTAACCTAACCTAACCTAACCTAACCTAACCTAACCTAACCTAACCTAACCTAACCTAACCTAACCTAACCTAACCTAACCTAACCTAACCTAACCTAACCTAACCTAACCTAACCTAACCTAACCTAACCTAACCTAACCTAACCTAACCTAACCTAACCTAACCTAACCTAACCTAACCTAACCTAACCTAACCTAACCTAACCTAACCTAACCTAACCTAACCTAACCTAACCTAACCTAACCTAACCTAACCTAACCTAACCTAACCTAACCTAACCTAACCTAACCTAACCTAACCTAACCTAACCTAACCTAACCTAACCTAACCTAACCTAACCTAACCTAACCTAACCTAACCTAACCTAACCTAACCTAACCTAACCTAACCTAACCTAACCTAACCTAACCTAACCTAACCTAACCTAACCTAACCTAACCTAACCTAACCTAACCTAACCTAACCTAACCTAACCTAACCTAACCTAACCTAACCTAACCTAACCTAACCTAACCTAACCTAACCTAACCTAACCTAACCTAACCTAACCTAACCTAACCTAACCTAACCTAACCTAACCTAACCTAACCTAACCTAACCTAACCTAACCTAACCTAACCTAACCTAACCTAACCTAACCTAACCTAACCTAACCTAACCTAACCTAACCTAACCTAACCTAACCTAACCTAACCTAACCTAACCTAACCTAACCTAACCTAACCTAACCTAACCTAACCTAACCTAACCTAACCTAACCTAACCTAACCTAACCTAACCTAACCTAACCTAACCTAACCTAACCTAACCTAACCTAACCTAACCTAACCTAACCTAACCTAACCTAACCTAACCTAACCTAACCTAACCTAACCTAACCTAACCTAACCTAACCTAACCTAACCTAACCTAACCTAACCTAACCTAACCTAACCTAACCTAACCTAACCTAACCTAACCTAACCTAACCTAACCTAACCTAACCTAACCTAACCTAACCTAACCTAACCTAACCTAACCTAACCTAACCTAACCTAACCTAACCTAACCTAACCTAACCTAACCTAACCTAACCTAACCTAACCTAACCTAACCTAACCTAACCTAACCTAACCTAACCTAACCTAACCTAACCTAACCTAACCTAACCTAACCTAACCTAACCTAACCTAACCTAACCTAACCTAACCTAACCTAACCTAACCTAACCTAACCTAACCTAACCTAACCTAACCTAACCTAACCTAACCTAACCTAACCTAACCTAACCTAACCTAACCTAACCTAACCTAACCTAACCTAACCTAACCTAACCTAACCTAACCTAACCTAACCTAACCTAACCTAACCTAACCTAACCTAACCTAACCTAACCTAACCTAACCTAACCTAACCTAACCTAACCTAACCTAACCTAACCTAACCTAACCTAACCTAACCTAACCTAACCTAACCTAACCTAACCTAACCTAACCTAACCTAACCTAACCTAACCTAACCTAACCTAACCTAACCTAACCTAACCTAACCTAACCTAACCTAACCTCCTGGAGAAGATGGTGGTGGCAAGAGTAAAGTGGCATCTACTCCCTAGGATGAGTACCCGGCAGTTTGGCTTTATGCCCCAGAAGAGCACCGAAGACTCCCTCTATACACTAGTTCAACACATTAGAGATAGAATAAAAGAAAAGAAAATAGTCACAGTAATCTCACTAGATATAGAGGGAGCCTTCGATAGCGCCTGGTGGCCGGCTATTAAAGTCAGACTGTCGGAGGAAGAGTGTCCGAAAAACATAAGACGGGTAGTAGATAGCTACTTTGAGAGCCGAGTAGTAAGGGTTCGCTTCGCCGGGGAAGAACACATGAGAAAGACCGCCAAAGGATGTGTTCAAGGATCCATTGGCGGTCCGATCATGTGGAACCTGCTCCTCGACCCACTGCTTAAAGAGCTTGACAGACGGGGTGACTACGTACAAGCCTTTGCTGACGATATCGTTCTGGTATTCCATGGAACAACAGAAGAGATACAGAAACAGGCCAATGCGACTCTAGCCTATGTGCGGGAGTGGGGAATCAGAAACAAGTTGAAATTCGCGCCACACAAGACAAACGCGATGGTGCTGACAAAGAAACTTAAGTATGATTCCCCAATCCTGCACATGGGTGGAGAGCACATCGGCCTTACGAAAGAGATGAAAATTCTTGGGCTCACGATCGATAACAACTTGACATTCAATAGGCATGTAGCGAACGTGTGCAAGAAGGCCATTGAATTCTACAAGCGGCTCTCAAGAGCTGCAAAAGTCCAATGGGGATTGGGTCCGGAAGTCATCCGTACACTCTACACAGCGGTTGTAGAGCCGACAATTCTTTACGCGGCCAGCGCGTGGGCACCGGCTTCCACGAAGATATGTGTAAGAAAACAACTCGATACAGTGCAACGGGGATTTATGCAGAAGCTGACGAGGGCATACAGAACCGTCTCCCTAAACTCGGCCATGTTGCTTGCCGGGATGCTCCCCCTGGACGTTAGAGTGAGGGAAACAGCTCTCCTCTACGAAACCAGGAAGGGGTATTCTCGGCGAGTAACAGGGGACCGGGAAGTGGAGACGCCTGTATCCTTCGTCAGCCTGGATCACCCCGCACGCCGTAGGAGCCATGAAATTCACAGTCTGGTGGACGGTGCAGAATTGGATCGATACATCAGTGAAGGTCGTAGTATTTTCACTGATGGTAGCAAAATCAGCGGAAAGGTCGGAGCGGCACTATCCATTTGGGATGGTGCCGCCGAGACCAAATCCAGAAAGCTCAAACTCGAGCCATTCTGCACCGTCTACCAGGCGGAATTGCTGGCCCTGAAGGCAGCCACGGAGGAGGCCCTTAACACAAAGACCGGAGGTTGCAGCATCTTTTGCGACTCCAGGTCCGCTCTCGATGTTGTCGCCAGAGGCGATTCCCTCCACCCTATT
>OX421381.1:37500-45000 GCA_949126905.1 Amorpha juglandis
ACCTAACCTAACCTAACCTAACCTAACCTAACCTAACCTAACCTAACCTAACCTAACCTAACCTAACCTAACCTAACCTAACCTAACCTAACCTAACCTAACCTAACCTAACCTAACCTAACCTAACCTAACCTAACCTAACCTAACCTAACCTAACCTAACCTAACCTAACCTAACCTAACCTAACCTAACCTAACCTAACCTAACCTAACCTAACCTAACCTAACCTAACCTAACCTAACCTAACCTAACCTAACCTAACCTAACCTAACCTAACCTAACCTAACCTAACCTAACCTAACCTAACCTAACCTAACCTAACCTAACCTAACCTAACCTAACCTAACCTAACCTAACCTAACCTAACCTAACCTAACCTAACCTAACCTAACCTAACCTAACCTAACCTAACCTAACCTAACCTAACCTAACCTAACCTAACCTAACCTAACCTAACCTAACCTAACCTAACCTAACCTAACCTAACCTAACCTAACCTAACCTAACCTAACCTAACCTAACCTAACCTAACCTAACCTAACCTAACCTAACCTAACCTAACCTAACCTAACCTAACCTAACCTAACCTAACCTAACCTAACCTAACCTAACCTAACCTAACCTAACCTAACCTAACCTAACCTAACCTAACCTAACCTAACCTAACCTAACCTAACCTAACCTAACCTAACCTAACCTAACCTAACCTAACCTAACCTAACCTAACCTAACCTAACCTAACCTAACCTAACCTAACCTAACCTAACCTAACCTAACCTAACCTAACCTAACCTAACCTAACCTAACCTAACCTAACCTAACCTAACCTAACCTAACCTAACCTAACCTAACCTAACCTAACCTAACCTAACCTAACCTAACCTAACCTAACCTAACCTAACCTAACCTAACCTAACCTAACCTAACCTAACCTAACCTAACCTAACCTAACCTAACCTAACCTAACCTAACCTAACCTAACCTAACCTAACCTAACCTAACCTAACCTAACCTAACCTAACCTAACCTAACCTAACCTAACCTAACCTAACCTAACCTAACCTAACCTAACCTAACCTAACCTAACCTAACCTAACCTAACCTAACCTAACCTAACCTAACCTAACCTAACCTAACCTAACCTAACCTAACCTAACCTAACCTAACCTAACCTAACCTAACCTAACCTAACCTAACCTAACCTAACCTAACCTAACCTAACCTAACCTAACCTAACCTAACCTAACCTAACCTAACCTAACCTAACCTAACCTAACCTAACCTAACCTAACCTAACCTAACCTAACCTAACCTAACCTAACCTAACCTAACCTAACCTAACCTAACCTAACCTAACCTAACCTAACCTAACCTAACCTAACCTAACCTAACCTAACCTAACCTAACCTAACCTAACCTAACCTAACCTAACCTAACCTAACCTAACCTAACCTAACCTAACCTAACCTAACCTAACCTAACCTAACCTAACCTAACCTAACCTAACCTAACCTAACCTAACCTAACCTAACCTAACCTAACCTAACCTAACCTAACCTAACCTAACCTAACCTAACCTAACCTAACCTAACCTAACCTAACCTAACCTAACCTAACCTAACCTAACCTAACCTAACCTAACCTAACCTAACCTAACCTAACCTAACCTAACCTAACCTAACCTAACCTAACCTAACCTAACCTAACCTAACCTAACCTAACCTAACCTAACCTAACCTAACCTAACCTAACCTAACCTAACCTAACCTAACCTAACCTAACCTAACCTAACCTAACCTAACCTAACCTAACCTAACCTAACCTAACCTAACCTAACCTAACCTAACCTAACCTAACCTAACCTAACCTAACCTAACCTAACCTAACCTAACCTAACCTAACCTAACCTAACCTAACCTAACCTAACCTAACCTAACCTAACCTAACCTAACCTAACCTAACCTAACCTAACCTAACCTAACCTAACCTAACCTAACCTAACCTAACCTAACCTAACCTAACCTAACCTAACCTAACCTAACCTAACCTAACCTAACCTAACCTAACCTAACCTAACCTAACCTAACCTAACCTAACCTAACCTAACCTAACCTAACCTAACCTAACCTAACCTAACCTAACCTAACCTAACCTAACCTAACCTAACCTAACCTAACCTAACCTAACCTAACCTAACCTAACCTAACCTAACCTAACCTAACCTAACCTAACCTAACCTAACCTAACCTAACCTAACCTAACCTAACCTAACCTAACCTAACCTAACCTAACCTAACCTAACCTAACCTAACCTAACCTAACCTAACCTAACCTAACCTAACCTAACCTAACCTAACCTAACCTAACCTAACCTAACCTAACCTAACCTAACCTAACCTAACCTAACCTAACCTAACCTAACCTAACCTAACCTAACCTAACCTAACCTAACCTAACCTAACCTAACCTAACCTAACCTAACCTAACCTAACCTAACCTAACCTAACCTAACCTAACCTAACCTAACCTAACCTAACCTAACCTAACCTAACCTAACCTAACCTAACCTAACCTAACCTAACCTAACCTAACCTAACCTAACCTAACCTAACCTAACCTAACCTAACCTAACCTAACCTAACCTAACCTAACCTAACCTAACCTAACCTAACCTAACCTAACCTAACCTAACCTAACCTAACCTAACCTAACCTAACCTAACCTAACCTAACCTAACCTAACCTAACCTAACCTAACCTAACCTAACCTAACCTAACCTAACCTAACCTAACCTAACCTAACCTAACCTAACCTAACCTAACCTAACCTAACCTAACCTAACCTAACCAGTCGCACTCCTAACGCGGTCGGAGTCGGATCATTTTTGAGCCGCTCCGCACGGAAAAAATCCTAAAAAATAGAAAGTTCAACCGAATTGTGCCGTGTTTAGTATCAGTGTGTGCGGAATCACAAGGCGCATAAAACCGGCCTATCAGTGCAATTGGGAGTGTAAAGCTACAAGTACAAAGTGCAAAAAACTGAAACTTTTTCAGTTTTTCGTTAATTTCTCGGTGGAACGATCGACGACCCCCGAATTTTTTTCGGCGGCCACGTAGTCCCCGTCGAGCCCGACACAACGACGTGTCGCGTTCCGCGCGGTCACTTGTAACTAAGCCGCAAAAGCCAAAAAAACAAGTGGCCACGTGGCACGTGCACAGTGTTCCCGGGCTCCGGGGACCAAACAAAGTACGCAGCGGGCTGCGCGTCATTCGGGAGAGTGGGGAGGCACTTTGCCCCAACCGAATATCTACCACCAGGCGGCGCCGGGAGCGAAAAACGTGGTAACCTCAAATTTCGGGACTTGTTTTTGGCCTATAACTCCGCGGAACGATCGACGACACCCAAATTAAAAAATTCCATCTTGAAGCCCTCGCCGAGGCGCTTCTGGCGACACATCACACGCCCGGGTGTCGTTCGTAGTTTCGTGGCTTAGGCCAAAAAAACAAGTTCCGAAAAAACACGAGGTCAGCGATCCAGAACAGCAGGCGAAAAACTGAGTACCAGGTCTGGAGGAGGCGACACCGAAGACTCCGAAGGCAAGTCAAGCCCGAAAATTTTCGAGGAAAATTGTGAAACTGTGAGTGTTTTTCTGTATTTTAATCGGGTTTTTGAGCATAACTCAGTCGGAAGGGTACAAAGGGTACAATTCAGGTACGCCATTCGACGCGCCCTACAAAACTACACCTTGGTACCAAATTTCGCGGAGATAGCTCAAAAATTCGATTTTTAAGAGGGATAAAACCATCAAAATTCTAAATTTTTAAAAAATAGCTAATATCTCGGAAATTAAGCGAGATAGCCCATTTTTAACTTATATCATTTTAGTCCCATTTTCGATACCGGTTACAAAACCATAAAAATTTCCCCCCCCCCAAAAATTTTAAAAATAATTTTAGGTCTCAAAATTTCAAGAAACACTTTTTAAACGTTAGTATAGCACTAACATAGTACCCCCACCCCATTTTCGGAACAAAATTTTTTCAAAAAATTCCCCAAAATTTTCGGAAAATTTGGCATAACTTCGGTTTTATACCCTCTAGCGGAGAAGCACTTCACAGTTAGTTCATAAGTTTTATTTAGAATATAAGACCGGGGAAAAATCCCCCAAAAAATTTTCAGAGCCAAAATTGTGTCCACGAGATAGAGAAGACCGAGACGAGTGCAACGAACCCAAACTTGGGCAAAATCGGTCAAACAACGACCGAGTTACGATCGGTTAAAATATCCAACCGCCATCTTGGAAATTTTTAAGTTGTATTTTCTCCACAACCGTTTGACCGAATCCACCCGTGCTTGGGTTCGTTGAAATCGCCACGTAGAGGCCCTACTTCCTGGGCACTCTACATAGAGATCTAGGACTCTACAATTTTAAATTTTTTTTTATTTTTTGTAAATTGTAAATATACATAGTGTTAGCTTATAAGACGAGCAGGCGTATACATACGCTCTGCATAAGACGTCCTGGTTGACGGAAAACTTGTAATTATAGTTAGAAACAAGAAGAACAAGTGTCAAAAGACACTAAACACAGACAAGCACTTGCACCGCGCGAGTGTTTTCGTTGACTGGAGCTATAGCGCGTATAGTTGTTGACTCCCTACAAGCCCTGTACACTTGTAGGAGTTTTATATTTAGTAAGTTTCACTGACGCATTCCCCTAGGAACATCCTAACCTACTACACAATGTTTGGATTCCGCACCCCGGCGAAAGGAATGAAGTCTTGTAATGTGCCCGAGGACGCAAGTCCCGTGGAGCCCTCGGGGGTAAAGGTCGCGGAGGCCCGGCGGAGCCTGGAAGCTCAGATTGAAAAATCTGAGCAGACTGGCGTCGCGGGGCCATCCGGGCTTAAGCCCAGGAAGGCTTCAACGGAGACAAAGGGTACCGGCAAGAAGACTCCAACCCCAATCCCAGCATCATCCATATCCCCTGCCCCAAAAACGCCATCACCATCACGGCAAATTGGGAAGGGGAATAGGGTCGCCGAGGCGAGATCATGTCTCGCTAAAATAAAAAGCCAGATCGGTATAAGTAGAAACCTCAAAACCGAGATCAAACATGATGTGATCGAGGCAGCCGAGAGGCTATATAACATCGTAAAGGAAGGCGAAACGGGAAAGGGACAGGAGGGACCCAGGGAACCGGTAGGACCTGCAGGAAAGGAGACCGAAATGCAGAGGAAGAACGAGAGCTATGACAAGAGCATACTTCGGAAGATAGAAGAACAAACCGAGATGCTGAGAAAGAACAGAGAGGAAATTGAAAAGATCGGAGAGGAAGTGAAAAAGCATAGGGAAGAATGGAAGGAGGATAAGGAGAAAGAAAAGAGAACTTACGCAAATGTGGCAGCTGGCCCGCGGGTGGGGGAGCGGGGGGATGCAGTGATGCACTCGGTCGCTATCACAGCCGCGGACCAGACTATCACCGGAGAAGAAATTTATCAAAAGATACGTAGTACCCTTAATGCTAGAGAGGAAGGGCTCAAAATAGATAACATCCGAAAGGCAAAGGATAGGAAAATCATAGTGGGGTGCAGGTCTAAGGAAGAACTGGGGAAAATTAAGGAAAAAATTAGGACATCGGGGAGGGATCTAAATTTAGAGGAGATGAAGAATAAAGAGCCGATGCTCCTTCTAAAAGATGTCCTCAAGTACAATAAAGACGAGGAGATAGCACAAGCCATACTCACCCAGAACAGGCACCTGCTGGAGGGAGTGAGCGTGGATAGCTCAATGCTGAAAGTCAAATTTCGGCGGAGAGCTAGAAACCCGCTCACTTCCCACGTGGCGATACAGGTGCCACCGAAAGTATGGCGGCGGCTATTAGACGCGGGCTCACTGCACATCGACGTGCAAAGAGTCAGGGTTGAAGACCAGTCTCCCCTGATTCAGTGTTCGCGCTGCCTGGGTTACGGGCATGGTAGGCGATTCTGCCGCGAACAGGAGGACGCATGCAGTCATTGCGGGGGAGGCCACCACCGGTCGGAATGCGCCGACTGGTTGGCAAAGGCACCCCCGTCGTGCTGCAACTGCGCGAAAGCTCGGTTCGGGGCGGCGGAGCACAATGCCTTTAGCCCAGAGTGCCCCGTGAGGAGGAAGTGGGAGGCCCTGGCGCGATCCACAGTAGCGTATTGCTAAGGTGGATCCCAGGAACCCAGATCAGACTGACTCCCCAACAGGCGCGGCGCCGATCCTCGTAGCTCAGGCCAACCTGCAGAGGAAACAACTGGCAACAGTTGAGTTCCTCCTGGAGGCCGAAAAGCGGAAGATCGACGTTGCGTTGCTCCAGGAGCCATATGTGGGAGGACAAGGTAGGGTGAGAGACCATCGCGGAGTGAGGATTTTCCAGGGAACCAATGGACAGGGGGAACCCGTCAAGTCGGCGGTGGCGGTGCTCAACGACGACTTGACGGTGACCCAATGCCCATTGCTCACCACAACCAACATCACTGTGGTGAAAATCCTAATGGGAACTCGCGAAGTGGTGGTCATCTCATTCTACTTTGAACCGGACAAACCCATAGGGCCATACCTGGAGCAGTTGGGGAACATAGTTGAAAAACTGGGTCCCAACCGAATCCTCGCGGGGGGCGACACCAATGCGAAAAGCATTTGGTGGAGCAGTGCGGAGACTGACGTCAGGGGAGAAGAAATGGCCGGCATGCTTGCGCAATACGGATTGCAGGTACTCAACGATGGCAACGCTCCAACTTTTGAGACGATACGAGGAGGTAGACTCCTCAAAAGTCATATAGACATTACCGCCTGCACGGAGGACATCCTGAAGCTGGTGACGGACTGGAAGGTGGACGACACCATGGCGAGCTCGGACCACAACGCGATTACGTTCACAATCACCAAATCAAAATTAAAAACCAGTAAACAAACCCAAAAATCAACAAGGAGATATAACACAAAGAAAGCAAATTGGGAAAATTTTTATACTAAAATCGAACAATTTACAACGAGAAACAATATAACAGAAACAGAAATTAATAACATCAATAACAAAGAAAATTTAGATCAAGCAATAGAAAATTATACAAATATCGTAACCGCAGCTTGCAATGAAACAATACCACTCATTAAAGTTAAAAATAACATGAACGTACCGTGGTGGTCCGGGGAACTCGCCAGGATGAAGCAGGAGACCGTCACCAGAAGAAGGAGGATCCGATGTGCAGCGCCGGTCCGAAGAGCCAAGGTCGTCGAGGAGTACCTGCAATCAAAAGAAAAGTATGAAAAAGCAGCGAAAGAGGCACAGATCACCAGTTGGAAAGAGTTCTGCAAGAAACAGGACAGAGACAGCGTCTGGGAAGGGATATACAGGACGATCGGAAAGGTGTCAAAGAGACATGAAGATCTGCCACTGGTCAGTGATGGAGCAACCCTGACCGCAGAAGAGTCGGCAAAGCTATTGGCAGTAACCTTCTACCCAGAAGA